>JAQFVV010000303.1:0-128795 GCA_028023455.1 Epiperipatus broadwayi
TTATAGATGAGAAATTTATTAAAAAGGATTAAAATTAACACATAAAGTAAAAGTAATGATTTTTACATGAAGTAAGAACTCAGAGAATTTTCTAAGGTATAATGGCTTTACATGAATTTGAAATTGATAAATGATTTAAGTAATAGTATTTAAACAGTACAGATATGTAATGCATATTTGATAAAACATATAAACGAGGGACTTACATTAAGTGAAGTATAATTACAGTCAATTATTTGTTTTGCATTACAAGATGACATTAATTTTATAAAGCTATTAAGCAATGCTAATAATAAATAAATATATGGTAATACATTATAAATGGTAATACTTAATTAATGTAGCTATTTAATTAGTAGAGCTTCATTGTTTACACATGCTACATAAATAATTTGACATATATTATTATTTGTAATGGAAGTTTATTAACATTTATTTTAAATCTAAGTTTTTGAAAACATATTATGATATTATTAGTATAGTAATTGAAGAATATATAATTGCTTGTTAAGCACATGAATTAGTAACAGTATAAACTTCTTGTATTTGTAATTTCTTATTTTATTTTATTTATTTTCTTGAATTCTAAAACTGTAAATAGTGTAAATAAATTTTTATTTGAAGTTATTGTAAATAAATTTGTTAATTTGTTTTAAAGTGTGTCGAGTTTTCATTATTTTTACCACAGCATTTTGACATCAGATGATTTGAAATAAACATAATATTTGCACAAAATGAATTTGTTATTATTATTTAAAATTGAATACCATATTTGCTTAACATTATTTTATAAGAATTGATTGACATGAACATAAATATTACAATGGTCATAAGATGATTATAATGCACATTATAAGAATACAATATTGTTTATTGCCACAGATTATTAAGTATAAAATTTTGATCTATTCCAAAATTAAGATACCATATGAAATAAAAGATATACATATGATTGTGTATTCATTTAATGATTGATTATATAATATAAATAGATGAGATTAAATTACATTTTAAGATTAGAATTATTTATTATTATTATTAAAATAAATTAGGTGTATCTAAGTTTGATATAAAATCCCACATCATACTTATTTACATGAGTTATTATTATTTTAAAACAGTTTAAAAGAACCTGAGATTATTTAATTATATTTTAAGTTAAAAGTTAGGAATTATTTTAGTATTATTAAAGATAATTTATTTTATTTAAAAGTCATAAGAATGCTATAGATGTAGTGGTAAGATGATAAGGTAGTGGTAGTATTCTTATGCCATTGAGACAGTATCTTGGGAGATATTGACTCAGTGTAAATCTGCTTATTACTTTGTAACTTTACTTCACAGTCTCATAATTTTATAAATACTTATTTTATTAGTATAGTCTAGAACTATATTGATTTTAATGATTGATAATAAATTTAATTAAGATATAATAATATAAAAGTATATTAAAGATAGATATGCAAATTTTAATTAAACATAATAATGTAACTGAGCTAGTTGTATTTTAAACTATTTTATATATCAAGAAGTAAGGGTACAAAGGGTAGGAAGATTTTGGCACTCAACGTGATTGGCATGATACGTTTAAGTAGGATTTAGATGTTCAAACGTTATCGGTTTGATATGTTAAAGTTACAATTTTATCAGCCCGATAGGTGGTCAAGAAAGTTTTTGGCCACAACGTTTTAGGCTAAATATTTAATTAGGGATTAAGATATATAATTTTAGGATTAGTATATGTTAGGAGAATAAAGTGATAAGTATAATTGGTATTTTATAATAATGTTTATAATTGATTAGATGTTGATTATAAAATTAAAATAAAATTAAAATAAAAATTTTATTAGTAGAGTATTATATTTTCATGTGGTATCTGTAATATGATTATTCTTTGAAGTTAAATACTATGTTGATTTTAAGTAATGTGGCAAATAATTATATTATAATGTGACCATATCAATTCTTGAAATATTTTAAATGGATATTTATATTATATTATGTGCAAATTGTCTGTGGGTCATAGGTGTAAAAATAAATGATATGACACAATTTTGTTATTGAAATTTATATAATTATTTAATAGTAAGTAATGTAGAGTTTTTGAGGATACTATTATATGATTAGTTGTAAAAGTGAGTTGAGTGGAGATGGGAAGGTTGATGGGGAATTGTATTTTAAAAAGGTATAAAATAATAAGTACTGCATATTGTTAGGATTGAATTTTAAAAAATAAAAAAATGGATAATTGGGATAAAGATTTAGGAGTTGAAATGTCAAATTTTGTTGTAGAAGATAATAGTTGTGGGGAGAGCAGAGCAATAGAAAAATCAGCGAATTCAGAAATAGTATTAGAAAATACTCAAAATATGGATAGTGAAATAGAGGAGGAAGAAGAGGTAATTTTTAAAACTGTAGGAAAAGAAGTAGTGAAACCTGAAAAAGATGTAGAGCATTCTGGTTTTGAGAAATATTTTAAAATAATGATGCAGAGTATGAGTTCAATGAAAGAAGATATGAAAGAAATGAAAGAGGAGAGTAAATCTTTAAAAGAAGATATGAAAAATATGAGTATAAATATGGAAAAAATGAAAGAAGATAATAATATTAGATTAGATTCTTTGAGAAAAGATAATAATATTAGATTAGATTCTTTAAAAGAAGAAATAAAGGAGGATAATAATATTAGATTTGATTCTTTAAAAAAAGATAATGATTCTATTAAGAATGAAATAAAAAATATGAATAAGAAAATGGAAGATAGAATGGATAGTATAGACACAAGATTTGATAAGAATGAAGAAGTAATTGAGTCTTTAAAATTAGAAATACTAAAAGTTGATGATAGAAATCAAGAAAGGCTAGAAAGAGAATTTCATGAGTTTTCAGAAAACACAATCAAAGGACTAAGAGATCAAATAGCTGAATCTATTGATCAATGTAAAATCAATAATAATAATTTAACCTTAAAAATTGAGGATTATAAATTAAAAGTTAATATTGAAATTGGTGATGTTAAGAACCAAGTTAGTAATCTTAATGAAGATATCAAAGATGTTAAGAGTGCTATAATTCAGACAAAAAGGGAACATAAAAAATGAAATAGAGCAGGAATTAGTAGAGAAATTTAAAAGTATAGATGTCAAAAGGTCGATGAAAATAAATATCGATCTAAAGTTGGAGAAAATATAAAACGTGATTCAGAAAGATATAAAGGATCATGCAGGAATGATAGAACAGAGTAATGACAAGTATAAAGAAATTTTAGACAAGAATCTAGATGAGTTCAGAAAAGAGCAGAAAGGATATGTGAAACAAGTGCTTGAACAGATGGACTTACGACGCTCTTCCGATCAGCAAGTATATGATCAAATAGAAATGAAAAGTATAAGTAATGCCAAGGCAGAAATGTTTACAGGAAAAATAAGTAGTAAAGCATATGTTGACTATGTTGATTCTTCACAAATAAATAATATAGAATTAATTAAGCCAAGTAGTAATAATAATAATCAGTCAGACAATACTCTTGTGAAGGAAATTGACAATAGACCAACTAGAGAAGTAATTAGTCATGAGGGTAGTTCAAATAATTCTATGGCCTTAAGGTTTATGAAAGTTAAACCATTTAAAGGGAATACATGGAAAATCCTCGGAGTTTCTAAACAATTTGGATGAATTGTTTTCGATATGTTCTTTGTCTGAAAAGGAGAAAGTAGCCGTGGTGTAGCAATCATTTATACGGAGTAGCTTAAAGATTGGTGGCAACTCTCTGTTTGAGAAACCCCATGACGTATGGTGGATTTCAAATGTTTTATTGTCGGGAGCTTTTGGAACTCCGACAAACAGGATTGCATTCGGTATCAAATTACCCAAGATAAGTACCAAGTTAGCAAAGGCAGCTACACCAGTTTTTTCAGAAGTCAAGCCGTTCATTTGAAGACTTTGACTGCTTGTCCATTGTCGGAGGGACAAATTGTCAGAATAGTTAGACACAACTTACCAAAGCATGTGGAACAGTTGTTAATAGCTGCTGACTGTGGAACAATTGATGAAGTTTCCGAAATATTAGATGCTCTGGAAGTAGCAGAGTTATCTATTGATAATAAGTTTAGAGTAAATAGGGATAAAAATAATTACCCATTAGCAAGTCTTAGTATCAATACTGGATTAAAATCTCCTGGAGGCTTTAAGAGAAGTTTTAGTTATAAAGGTAGAGATAGAATGTCTCCATATTTTAAGAAAACTGTACAGTATAATACAAATAAAGATAGAAGTGATGATTTGCAGAATCAGCCTTCTACAAGTGGTGTAACCACCATTTTGAAGAGACCAGCTAATAAAACTAATAGTAAGAAGTTAAATTAGAAAGGTCTTTGTACGTTAGTTCCTCTTTGCAAGGACCTGTTGCTAACAAAATGGGGAACGATCAGATGTGGATGCTGAATACTTTAGATCTTGATATTGATTATTTAGAGTCCTTTACTATAGGCGAACCACCAATAACTTATCAGTGTCCCATTGTAATTTTGCATATAAATAGTATTAGAGTTGAAGCCCTAATTGACTCCGGAAGTCAAGCTTCCATATTGTCAGAGTCAATGTATCAAAATCTGGTGAGTGTAGAAAGGGATATACCTTCATTGCCAGTAAAACAAATTCAAGTAACTTTAGCAAATGGAAAGAGGACAAAGTTATCAAATAAACAAGTCTGGATTACCTTCAAGATAAATAATACAGAATTTGGGCATGTTTTTCTTATTATGCCTGGATTAATACATGAAGCCATAATAGGAGCTGACTTCATGATTTTGAATAAATGTCAGATAGATTTTCATAATAGGATTTTTATTTGTAAAGAAGAAAGGCTTAATTTTGAATATGGTATGCATAACCTTTCTAGTCAATTATTATGCATACAGAACACATTAATTGATGCCAGCATAAAGGCTAAAATTGAACATGTTTATGCAATAAATTCTGAATTGGGTGAAAATTTATATCAATTAATGTATAATTTTAAGAATATATTCTCTAAAATTCCTGGTATAATAAAGGGATATACCCATAGAATAAAATTGAAGAGTAATGATCCTTTCCATCAAAAGATGTACCCAATTCCTTACCAATATAAGGATGAGGTACAGAGTCAAATTGACAAAATGCTAGAGTGGGATATAATTAAGAAATGCCCTTCTCCTTACGTAAACCCATTGGTTATTGTGAAGAAGAAGGATGGCAGTATTAGAGTATGCTTGGATGCTCGTATGTTAAATAATGTAACTATACCAGAGCGTGATATTCCTCCACCTGTACATGAGCTCTTAACTAAATTTCACAAGAGGTCAATTTTCTCTACATTTGATCTGACAGCTAGTTATTGGCAAATACCACTGCATGAGAGTGATCAGCAATATACCGCATTTAGATTTCAAGGCCAGTCGTATGTTTTCAGACGGATGCCTTTTGGTCTCATTAATAGTGGTGCTGGTTTGATCAGATGTTTAGACATGATTTTTTCGAAACAATTGAAAGAGAAAATCATCATGTATGTGGATGATATAGTTATTGCTTCTGATAGTTTACATGAGCATATCCAACATTTAAAATTATTTTTTACTGAGTGTCAGATGCAAAATGTTAAAATTAATATGGAAAAATGTTCAATAGCAGCTAAAGAAATTACTTTTCTAGGTCATTTAATAAATGAGCATGGAATCCAACCCCATCCTGAAAAGATTGCAGCTATTCAACGTTTTCCCATTCCAAAAACAGTAAAACAGTTAAAATCATTTTTCGGATTGTGTAATTATTATAATAGGTTTTACAAAAATTTCGCGGAAGATACTATAAAATTATCTAAATTATTAAAGAAATCTGAAAGATGGAAATGGACTGTTGAACATGACCATGAATTTAATATAATTAAAAGTAAATCTTTAAAACACGTAATTTTAATGTATCCTGACTTTAGTAAAACATTTTATGTGCAGACAGATAGTAGTTACTATGGTCTGGGAGTAGTGTTGTATCAGCTCGATGAGGATCAGGTACCTCATGTGTTGTACTTCTTAAGCCGTCATTTAAGAGGTGCTGAGTTGAATTACACTATTACTGAAAAGGAAACCCTAGCTGTTGTTTGGGCTTTTCAGAAATTACGCCAATTTTTATTGGGATCAGAAGTAATTGTGCTGACTGACCATAGAAGCTTGGAGTTTTTGAACAAAAGCTACCTCAGTAATGAGAGACTTGTTAGGTGGAGCTTGTATCTCCAGCAGTTCAACTATAGAGTGATCTATATTGAAGGGAGACAGAATATCCCTGCTGATATTCTTAGCCGCCACCCTATTTGTCTGTTGTCCCAACATCCTAATGCTCAAAATATAATTATTAGTAGTGTGGATGTAGATAGGGATGAATCTATAGTAGATGATTATAATAATCTCACTATGATTCAAGGTCAGGATCATAAATTAAATAGAATCATGACTATCTTAAATAGTCATGACAATAAAAATAGTAAGAATAAAACTATTAAAAGGATTTTTAGCAAGTATAAGATGTATCAGAATTTACTTATGTACAATTTAAATTCAAATCAGGGGGAATCATGGAGGATAGTTGTTCCTGACTCCATGATTGACAAATTAATTATGTATGTACATTGTAGTTATGGTCACTATGGTGCACCAAAGATTATGTACGTATTAAAATCTATTTTTTATTGGGATAAAATGTATAAGCGTGTCATAAGGAAAATTAAAACATGTTCTACTTGCTTGAAGTCTAAATATTGTAACAAATCATATGTTGGTATAATGCAGCCAATTATTCCAAATCAAATTAATGAATTGTTGGCTATTGATTTTTATGGGCCTTTACCACCATTTAAACAACAAAAATTTATTTTAGTAGCTTATGATGTATTCAGTAAGTTTGTAGCAGCATATCCTGTGCCTAAAACTAGTGCACATTTTGTTATAAAATGCATGCTGAATTATCAGTTTCCATTAGTAGGAAAACCAAAAATTATATTAACAGATCATGCTACTGCTTTTATATCGAATAGATGGAATGAGTGGATTCAGGGTCAAGACCTCAAACATGTTATGAGCTCCATAAGAAACCCTCAATCTAATCCATGTGAACGTGTTATGCGGGAGCTTAGTCGATTGTTTAGGGTGTATGTAGCTGATAATCATAAGAAGTGGGTGCAAAAACTCCCTGAGGTTATTAACTATATTAATAGTACGTATAATGAGTCCACTGGTTTCACTCCTATTCGTTTGCATTATGGGAAACATGAGCCCTTATTAATTAGAACGCCTATACCGATTGTAAGAGAACCAATTGATAGGGATGAGGATAATAATCAAGCTAAAGTAAAGCTTCATATTATGGGTGCTAAAAGAGTAAAGAAAGCCCATAATAAACCACATCCATTTAAAATTAATGATTTAGTTCTGGTTAGAACACCCCATGTTAGCAACCTACAAAGAAATCAATTTAAAAAATTTCTTAGTCTATATGAAGGTCCATATAGAATATCTTGCAAAGTAGGAGAGAATGCGTTTATGTTAACCACACCAGATGGGGAAAAAGGAACTTATAATGCAAGGAGCCTAATTCCATTTCCATCTGAGATGTGAGTTATAATTTCAAAGTAATATGAATAAATATTTTAATGTTATGTTTAAATATAATGCTTGACATAAAGAAATAATTTATTATATAATAAATTAGCATAGTGAATAAAGTTTTAGTTGAAGAAATTTACAAAATATGTAAATGACAGTTTAAAAAGAAATAAGTTTGTCAGAATGACTAAATAAAAGTGGAATTAGTTATTACAATAGATATTTTAAAGCAAGAAGCTAAATAATAAAGTTAGAGAGTATAAAACTCATATGTTTAAAGTACCTATAAGTGGATCTTATGAAGGATTAATGTATAATATGGTAGTGATCATAAAATTGATTAATCTTAAGGGATCAGGTTAATCTCTTTAAAAGAGAAATATGTAGATTTGTTAAATGATAATCTATAAGATTGCTAATGAAATTAGCAATAAGTTATAAATAAAATACATAGAGTAGTTTAAAATATAGTATTAACTATAATAATATGTATTTTTAGTAGCTTATGTAAAGGTGTATTTAAAAGAATTTAAATACTTGATATTTGTAGAAATATTAGAGAAATAAAGGTAACCTAATTAAAAGATAAGGAAGGAGAAGTGAAACTTAATCCATAAAGTAAAAGAAAGTCATTGTAGTTTATTTAAAAGTGTTTTCTTAGTGAGATTTAAAATGATATTTCAATGCTTTATAAAACTTTGTGATAGAATAATTTATTATAATGTTTAGATGATAAGGAAGATAAAATTGATCAATGTGGAGTAAAGATGATAAAGATGAATGTTAAATTTAAAATTTTATTCGAAGGAGGGGAATATGTGCCCTTTTATATGGGTCACCATTTAAGTTTTGTGCTAATCTAGTAGAAAATTTTAAATTTAAGAAGTATTTTAAAATGTGTAATGTTGACTTTGCTTGTGGTAATGTTACCATAAGTTTAATTAAAGCAATCTATGAGTATTTGATATGTGGATTGTGTTGATATTGGGAAGATATTTAAAAAATGATGATGATTATGATGTAATACTGCATTAATAAATTTAATGACAAATGTTTAAAGCTAAAGTATTTAAAAGACAAGTTTAAATTAGATAAAGATATTTATTTAGTTTAAAATATATGTTAAAAGTGAATAGAAATATTTTAAATTATAAGTACTCAAATTGAGATTAATATTTGATTTTAATCATATCAAATAATTATTTTAAAAATCTGATGTAATATCTTATTTATTTTAAAAATAAATATTTATTTTAAAAAGCAATTGTTAAGTTATTTTTAGATTATGGGAAGCGTTTCTTGTATTGTAAAGACAGATGTTAATTAGAGATATAAACACACATGCTTGGAAGCTTTCTCATAAAGTTGCAAAAACTATTTTAAAATTATGTTGTGAAATTTATAAATAATACGTGAGTTATCACGAGATAAAAATAAAGATATTAATGTAAAATATTAAATTTGATTTTAAAAAATATTGTCTTAAAAATATAACGTGTTTAAAAAGATTTAGTTTATTTTAAATGATCTTATAAAAGTTAAGATTTAAATCAAGTGAGAAAGAATATTTTAAAAAATGTTTGATAGATTTGAATAAACGATAAAGATTATTTTTAAAAAATGTAATAATATTAAATATTAAATAAGTCATTATTTTATTTTTAATAGTGTGTTAGTAAATATGTAAATAAGCTAGAAAGTTTGATTGTTTAAATGTACCAATCAGATAAGGAGTTTCTGGCAGTATATAAGCTGGATTCAATTGTTGAGGGGGGCTCTCTGTAATTAAATTTCTAAGTTAATCGTGCTATTGAGAAAATAGCTAAGTAAATTTATAAACGCTCTTAAAATCAGTTGTAAAATCATAAGAGTGTTATTGTATATAATTTTATAATTTTTAAATGATAAGTATGCAGTAGAAACTTAATAATTCCCTGTTGGTCTTCTCAATATCGAAACTCAATTTACGTACGAATAATCATGGAAACCTCACGTATCGTAGAAATATATCGGAAACTTTACGCTAGAAAAATATCAAACGCTGGATTAGTATATAAAACTACGAAATGGAGAAAAGTAGTATTTTGGACTATAAATAGTTTTAAAAGTTTAAATTACTATTGTCTATTATAAATAGATATTTAAAAGAAATATGAATACTTCTATAGAAAGAAAGTATTTTTGCAGATTTTAAAAGATTAAAATGTATATCTTAAGTAAAGATATAAGAAGTAGTAATTTTAATAAATACTTGCCTTGTTAAGTCTTTGTGCTTAAAAGACTAAATATTGACGATTTGAAGAGGCAAAGAGATTATAAATATGATTATTTAAAATCGTAATATAATAAAATTATTATTATTGAAGCAGTCTAAAAACGCTGGTCGTTATAGATGGAGAAATTAATTCCTACCTGAATATGTTATTTATAAATGCGCAAGTAATACATGGATGTCCAAACCAAATCAAATTAAGCCAAGCAAGCCAAGTTGATTTAAATAATTCAATGAAAATAATTTATAAACTATAAATTAGTTTAGAAATAATAACTTTAAAAATAATAATCTATGAAGAACTGGATCCAGAACTTATAAACTATTTTTTAATTTATTTTGCTTTTCTTGTGGAACTTAGTTTTATTTTTTTTTAAAAAAAAAGAACGTTATTATTTTTATTATAAACTTTCAAGAAACACGTGATACAACGGAACAGGAAATAGTGTTTTATTGACTTTATACGTAGGATATTTGTTAGAACTTTTATGGTAGAACAAAAGTCGTCGCTGGAATACGTAATATGAACTTTTATTTTATTTATTTAACATAAAATTTAAAATATTATTAAACTATTAAAAGTAGGTTAGGTACATTTATTAAATAATAACTTAAAAATAATATAATAATTAATTACATAAATTTATTTTTATAATTAATATAACACAGAATATTCTAATGAATGTTTATGAGTATGAATGTGAATAATTTTTATTTTATGAAGCTGCAAATTCCGAAGAAGGCTGGATAGCAGATTGGACATTATTATTATTATGGTAAAAATATTGTATAATGATTTTTAATGAATTTAATATGTTTTTTCTTTAGATCAACTGAATATTATGTTGTTATAGAATGAATGGATAGATATTTTATGAAAACACATACATTATATTGGCAACGAACTTTATTAAAATATGCATAATTTTAATTTATAATAGAAACCTGATACAACATTACGTAAGAAGCTTAGAAATAATTATATGATTCTTTCATAAATAAATTTTGATATTTTATTATGTTATAGTATTAGAATTATATTTATTCTTTATTTAGGTAATTATTTTATTATTTGCAAGATAAGAATAGATTTGAAAAGACTCTATTTTTTTTGTATTTTGTTTTATTAAATAAGTTAAGTTACGTTATGGGTAGAAGCTTATATTTGGATTGAAGTTTATTAAGTATAGACGATGTAGTATAGGTAGTTTAGATAATGAATATTTTATTTAAAATTGATGTTTATTTTCCGGAAATTTTAGATAAGTTTGGGATATGTTTTATAGATAGAAATTTATTAAAAAGGATTAAAATAACACATAAAGTAAAGTAATGATTTTTACATAGAAAAGAATCATAGAATTTATCTAAGGTAATGCTTTATGAATTTGAAATTGATAAATGATTTAAATAATAGTATTTGAACAGTACAGATATGTAATGCATATTTGATAAAACATATAACAGGAATTACATTAAGTAAAGTATAATTACAGTCAATTATTTGTTTTACATTACAAAGATACATTAATTTTATAAAGCTATTAAGCAATGCTAATAATAAAGTAAATATATGATAATACATTATAAATGGTAATACTTAATTAATGTAGCTATTTAATTAGTAGAGCTTCATTGTTTACACATGCTACATAAATAATTTTGACATATATTATTATTTGTAATGGAAGTTTATTAACATTTATTTTAAATCTAAGTTTTGAAAACATACTATAATATTATTAGTATAGTAATTGAAGAATGTATAATTGCTTGTTAAGCACATGAATTAGTAACAGTATAAACTTCTTGTATTTGTAATTTCTTATTTTATTTTATTTATTTTCCTAAATTCTAAAACTGTAAATAGTGTAAATAAATTTTTATTTGAAGTTATTGTAAATAAATTTGTTAATTTGTTTTAAAAGTGTGTCGAGTTTTCATTATTTTTACCACAGCATTTTGACATCAGATGATTTGAAATAAACATAATATTTGCACAAAATGAATTTGTTATTATTATTTAAAAATGAATACAATATTTGCTTAACATTATTTTATAAGAATTGATTGACATGAACATAAATATTACAATGGTCATAAGATGATTATAATGCACATTATAAGAATACAATATTGTTTATTGCCACAGATTATTAAGTATAAGATTTTGATCTATTCTAAAATGAAGATACCATATGAAATAAAAGATATACATATGATTGTGTATTCATTTAATGATTGATTATATAATATAAATAGATGAGATTAAATTACATTTTAAGATTAGAATTATTTATTATTATTATTAAAATAAGTTAGGTGTATCTAAGTTTGATATAAAATCCCACATCATACTTATTTACATGAGTTATTATTATTTTAAAACAGCTTAAAAGAACCTGAGATTATTTAATTATATTTTAAGTTAAAAGTTAGGAATTATTTTAGTATTATTAAAGATAATTTATTTCATTTAAAAGTCATAAGAATGCTATAGATGTAGTGGTAAGATGATAAGGTAGTGGTAGTATTCTTATGCCATTGAGACAGTATCTTGGGAGATATTGACTCAGTGTAAATCTGCTTATTACTTTGTAACTTTACTTCACAGTCTCATAATTTTATAAATACTTATTTTATTAGTATAATCTAGAACTATATTGATTTTGATGATTGATAATAAATTTAATTAAGATATAATAATATAAAAGTATATTAAAGATAGATATGCAAATTTTAATTAAACATAATAATGTAACTGAGCTAGTTGTATTTTAAACTATTTTACATATCAAGAAGTAAGGGTACAATATATATATATATATATATATATATATATTATATATATATATATTGATATTTAACAAAGATATATATATAAGTTATTAGAAGTTACAGAGCTACCAGTCTTCAATTAGGCTTATACAAAATATTTATCAAGATTAATCCAAATCTACAAAAACTATGGATTGTAACCAACGAAAAGACAAGCTGGATTCAAAATATGTATTAGCCAATGGATCACATTCAAATATTAAGAGAAAATATAAATAATGTCAAGAATATACATTGCCCTTATACATCGATTGAATTTTTAGATTATAAATAAGCATTTGATTTTATAAGCATTTTTACAGTGATTAAAATATTGGTTTAACAAAATATAGGCCTGGGATATTGTCATTCTCAGAGAAATATTTGTCAAAATGCAACTGCAACAATTAGATTACATGATTCTCTAAAGAGATATTAAGAAACATTTAAGATAGTATTAGTTTATATTTCAAAAATATTTACAGCAGTTTTACAAGAAATATTATATATTAAAATGGAAGCCAATAAAGTGAAAGTAATTGGAGATTATATAAGCCAACCTAGATATTGCAGAATATATGGGTGTTTTTTGCTAATAATGCTTTAGACCTTAAGGTAAAATTAAATGTCAATGTTACTAGGCCTAAATTATTGTTAAATGGATTGTCTCAGAAGAAGATAAAGATTGATAATGATCAATTAAAAGAATTTAACAACTACAAATATTTTGGACAGATTATTAATACAGATGGAAACATAAATGAAATTAATCATATAATTAAACTTGGATGGGGTGTTTTTACTAGAAATATCTTAATATTAAAAAGAAATTATTTTTTTTTTGGTAAAAGGTTTTTTTCATACATATGTTTTGTCACTACATTTAACAAAAAAGCAAAATATAACAAAAAATGATCAAAATACATTGGGGAGAAAACTAACAGGTATGATATTATTGAAATAATTTGTACCTATTGTTAGAAAAAATGTTAATAGATGGCCAGATGAATTCTTAAACTAGATCTCAAGATATTTTAAAGGCCTGGAAAGAGATCATGTGTGGATGATTGAAATAAGTATTATTTTAGTATGTTCTTAAAAAAAAAAACTGGAAATGGGAATAACTGGATTAAACTTGGAAGAACTTTTACCCTGCAATGGATCAATAAGAGTTGTAACCGCTGATGATGGTGGCATACAAATGATTTTAAATAGTCTGTTGATAGAAAATCTAAATAAAAATAATAAAAATGTATTAATTGGAAAAATATCAGATTAAAAATTAAAATTTAGATTATACAAGATATTTTATTTTTTTAAAAAAACAACTTTATATTATATACGAATTTTTTTGCTATAACTGTTTTTCTTTGATGGTGACGTAATTTAATGTTGATTAATTTTTTTTTATATAGGTAGATAAATAATGAATAATAATGAGAAAAATATAACCCTTGAATTTGTTTCTTCAACTACACTACATGGGGTTCATCATTTAATAAAAGAACGTTCTAAATTATACAAAATAATATGGTGGATTTTTATTGCTACATCTCTTAGTATATGTACTTGGCAAATAACAATAAGAGTTCTGGATTATTTATCATATCCAATAACCCGTGAAACACATGAAAATCTTAATGACTATCTAATTTTTCCAGCAATTACACTTTGCATGGGTCATAGGTAAGCATATATATATATATATATATATCAGTATATAAGTTTTATACTTTTAAGTATTTTTAAAGAACAATGAATATATTAATTTTTTTATATAGGTATATCCTTGTATATAATTTTTTTAATGTAGTATTTTATATATATATAATATAAATAAAATGTCCGCTAATTAAAACAAAATTGTAATTATAATTGAAATAATAAATTTAACGGTTTACAAATTATTATACACAATCCTTAAATCCGTAATGGCAGTTGAGGCAAGTTCGACAAATTAACCGAAAGTAGGATTGTGTATAATAGTTTGTAAACCGTTACATTTATTATCTCTATTTAATTATATATATATATTCAATCTAGTTTTTATTAAATCTAGACAATAGGTTGATAATTTATTTGTAGAAATTTTGTATATTATAGGTTTTATTTTTTGATTATTATTATAGGTTAGGCGTGGTGTGTTTGCAAGATAGTTAAAATGAGTAGTTATTTAGTGTTCCTTTGAAGTTTAAATTTAGCGGTGTAAATGGAATAGTAATATCTTATTTGATTTATATGTGGACATTTATAATTCTCATTGTTCATCCTTGTGTTTACTTTCAAAATTTTTCTTAGAAAATGGATCATTATTTTTGCTTCAGTTTATTATTAACTTTAATATCAAATAATGCAGTTAAACTGCATTTAGAAAATGTTTGTAAGTATACTAGTAATTTTCTTATATACTGACTAGTTTAACGTTAGACTCTTATGTCTCATGAATTAGTATTAAAGGATATTTTTGTTTTAAACTCCAATTTTGAAAAGAATTCATAAAATAAAAAACTGGTAGCTTTTCATTTTAAACAAGTTCCAGAATTTATTAAATTCAATCAATATTTTGTGTGTATTAAGATGAACTATAATAAGTGTTAAGTGACATAAAAACAATTTTTTTATATATGACATAAGAACTTTTACAAAAACTATATATATATATATATATATATATATATATAGTTTTTGTAAAAGTTCTAACTAGCAATATATATATATATATATATATATATATTGCTAGTTATAGTAATTGATAGTTACTTAGCAAAAGTAATGATAAAAATATGTCTTTAGTTGGTACAATAAAATTTCTTTACTGGTTATTTTTTGTTCACACTTATATATAGGATTAATTTTTATATTACCTTAAGTAATAGCATCAACTCATACTTAGAAACATAAAAAATCTTATGCCAAAGACATTTACCTATTTAATATTGCATTGACAACTTTGTTTTTTAGGACATCGGATTAAAAGTAAACTAGATACAATCAAAAATCGAATAGACATTTATTACTACTTATTGCTGTCTCTGAATCAGGCAAATAATATGATGGCCGACCTTTGATGCTCCTTAAGAATTAAAAGAATTGAAATTTTTACCTTTTACTGATATTTCTTTTTAAAATGAAGAAAGGAAAATAATCTTTTCTAAAGCATCTACCTATGAAATATATAAGCTTTCTAAAGGCTTCTTAAACTACCTATTTTTTTAATCTTCGAGTATTTGATTCAATGCATATAATGGTTTGCTTTAAATCCAAAATTTTAGACCCTAAAAACTTTAAAGAAATATTTTTAAAAAAAGTTTTCATAAAAATGTAAAATCTTTTTAAAATAAAGTTCAATATCACTTTTATCTAAATCATTAACCACTCTATAAACGGACAATACAAGTATCTATTTTATTATAATTAAAATAATACAAAAAATTATAACTGCAAAAGTGAAAGTAATCTTCATAATGATAGGTCAATCATAATTACTGGTGAGGAACTTAAGCTATAAATACCAACACTGCTCCTTACCATTACTAATAGATATTTTAATGCTTCTAGGTCACTGAAAACAGATTCTTTAGAAATATCAATTGGAAAAAGCAGACAGCTGTAAACAAACGCTAACATTTATCTAATAACAAATAAAACAAATTTATTAACAGTTCAATTGTAATAGAAATAAATTAAATAAATTGAAATAAATTTCTGTTGTTGTTATATTTTTATTCGATATCAGGTAGCCTTTGAATATTACAACAACAAAACCTTATATGATTACTAATTTAATATTGCGTCTAAAGATTATTTACCACTTCAATAATGACAGTCACCATATGATATATTTAATTAAACTTTGTTTTTATGAAATAACATTTGAAAACAAATTTATTTAATTGAAATAAATTAAATTATTTTTTTATCTTTTTGATACTAAACTTAAAATTATTTTAAGCACATATACTTTTACTGAGGCATGTGTGTGATTATAATAAAAACCTCAATTTAATAAAAAGATATTGTCTAATCTGTGAAATCTAAATCCTATTCATGGTTACCAACTTTTATTTTTTTAAACATAAATTAAGATAGGCAATCTATCTCAACTTCCCTTGGATAGGATAAAAAAAACTACTAATATATTTTATTTGATGTTAATTTATTAAACTGTTAAAAAATACATTTTCTTCACTTATTTAAAAATATTTACTGCTAACTATATTTATGCTTTATTTAAATGCATTTTCAAACAGTCATTTTCTAATATTTTATATTTTTACTGTGGATATATATCAGTATTCTCATTAGGTTAAAGGCTTTGAATACTATAAGACCAATATATTCCACATTCACTTTTTGCAACAAAGTCATTGTAGCTGCTCTTTTTTGTATTGTAAATGAATCTCCATGTAAGTTAAATAACTTTTTATACTGATGCTGAGATGGTTACTGACCTGTGTTTTTTTCTCACAAAACAAAATGATCTTTATCTTTAACTTCCATGATCTCTGATTTTCACAATTTTGTCATGGGTTTTATCTAAGTATTTGCCTTCTCTTTATCTCATTCTATATCAATTTCCTTCCAGATCACTGATAGAAGAGTTTTAAATAATATAGAACAATCTTCTCTAAAATGTAATTAACTGTCTGGGTAGAAATCCCATGGATTATTTCGAGTCCAATTGCTACAGTTTGTGATTTTTTAGTTTGATTTACCCATTCCCTGTAATTAGAACTTATATGCAGTCCAAATAAATGATATAATTTTTTTATAATCTTTTCACATGGATTATATTGTGAATTATATATGCATGTTATTAGAGTCTGGATAATCTCTCTGTTGCATCCAATATTTCCAGTGTAGTGATTTGAAAGAGGTATCATGAACAGTAAGAATAATTTGTGTTTTTTTCTCTTTAGAAAATTACCTTACTCCCACATTATCCAACTCATGTTGTCAGCACTGACTCTCTATATAAAGTAGGAGTTACATAATTAGGAAACCCATTATACATTATGACTAGGAATTTCTAATGTATGTAAAGTGATAATACTTCACCGAAATCCATGACTTGTAATTCATTTGGGTTTTATATTATGATATGATGTATTATTCCAGTAAATTATTTATCTAAATATTTTTTCTGAAAGCAAACCAGGTATGTTTTGAGGACAGATAATATATTGGAATATATTGAAACAGTCAGCTTTTACAACCCAACTATTTCACCTACTATATTCTATAGTAGTATTCTTTTATACGTAATAGCCACCAAATTCTCATATATCATGCTAATATTATCATAAAAACCTAGCTAAAATACTTTAACTATGTGTGTGTGCATATATCTGTACATATAGAGAGAAAATTGCATTTATATTCGTAAATCTCTAAAAATATGCACATATATATTTCTAATAAGAATTAAATGAAAAACGAGATGTATGTGTAACTTAAGACTACATATATGCTAGAAGAGTAATGTTAATAGAATTTAAACATTAAGATTTCTTTATTTTAAAATATTTATTAAATTAGTAATATTTGGAATTATATATTTCTGCATATATCGCTAAATTAAATGGTCAGAGTTATATATATAACAAAATGTTTTTCCATAATTTTAGATTTGTTTTTCTAATAATAGTGATGCCAGAAAAATTAATCCTTCTCGCTGAAAATTGACCCAGTTTTAATTAAAGTTAAAATTGGATTTAAATTGGGAAAACTGAATAAATTACCGTGTGTCACAGAGGCTAAATTGATCTAAGTGAAAAATAATCACAGCGGGATTCTGCTGAATTTTGAAACAACAAGTAAGCTAAGAAAATGAATCTAAAAATAATATAATGAAGGAGAGGGGGTGTATTGGTATATAAGCTGCTGCAGCCATTTTGGAAGAACACTCTCTATGATTATAATTTTAATAAAGTACTTGAATAGCATTGATGATGATCGTGTTGGGGTAAAGGCCTAAAATCTTGCCTTTCACCTCCAATGAGAAGCTGCCTAATGCGGAGAAAGATGAAGTAACAACTGAACCACCTAAATAAGTCCCACGATGAAGAAATAACTTATCAGCAGAAGAGAGAAGCAATGGTAAATACTCCTTCAATTCTAAAGCTTTCAACTACACTCAACTCTAAAATGCTAGCTTAATCTAATGGCCATAATAATAATGTAAACTAAGATTATTTCTAAATGTAATTTTTATTTTGTTTCAATCTTAAGATCTTGCCTGATTTCATGATTCAAACTAATTTCCTATTTAAATTGATTTAAAATGATATAAACTGATTTCATATATGATAACTAATTTAATAATTTAATATTTGATAAATACTGATTTAACTGTTTTATGATTTTATCTGAGTTATTATTTCCATAAATAACCCCTTTCATTTATTGATATGATTTCTCTATTTGTTGGTTTACTTGCTGAATTTATTTATGATTGGTTTAGTCACATATTCATTCTAATTTTGAATAATTAAAAGTAATTTAGTTTTAACTTGCTAAAATCTATAATTTAAATGTTTTAATATAATTTTGTCATGTATAATGCAAAGTGATCTATTATAAAATAACTATTAAATTTCTAAATCATTTTGTATATCTTAAGTTAATGATAATGTTTGCCATCATTAATCTTATAAGCTTATAATTATCGAAACTGAGTCAATCATATTTCAGCGAAGGGCGTATGGGTTTCATTTTAAAACAAAGCCAAATTTCAGATTTCACTTACATGAAATCTTATTATATTTTAAATCTTACATTTCATTTGATTGAATCTATGCCAAAACTTATTATTTTAGTTATGTTATTGTTTATGGTATATGTATTCAAAACTGAGTTTTATTCATAATTTAATCATTGTTGAGAAGTAAATATGTATTCTCATGCATATATATATATATATATGTAATTTCACATATATATGTAACTCTGTTTTGAAATGGATAAAATATCTTGATTAAGATATAATTACAAGCGCACACTTATTCTAAAATAGATTTGTGTTTAAATATAATATTTAACCAATATTCAGTTGAAGTGATAAAATGCAGCATAAATCTATAATTCTGTATTGTAATTTCCCTTTATATGCTGTAACCCTCCTTAGAGAAATAAAAGCCTATATAGATAGCTTTATAACTTGGAAACATAAACTTTTCTTAATAGTATAATTATAAATACTATCATATGAACTGATAGAGAGTAGTTTCATGAAGGAAACTAGTATTTAGCATCTTAATTTTTATGATATAATAATGTTGTCAGCGGTGCATATGTGTCCTTAAGAAACCCCATGGCGTACTCACTTATTGCTGTATTCTTTAATGGTTGTATGTGATCGCGCTGCACCATTACTTTTAGTTCAGGCAATTATCTTTTCCAGATGGTGGACAGATTTGAACCTCACCATTCTGCATCCTTAGAAATGAAACATGATACTCCATGGAGCATAAGACTTCCACTTAAATAAATTGCTCGATCATCTGGACTAAAGGCCTCCTATTTCACAGAAATGAGTTTGGTCAAAGGGAACCATTACTTGGTAAGAATCCCATGAATAAGGCACATATATGAAATGCAAAAGACTCAGAGTTGTATGTTTCTATATGAATTAGTATCTGAAGTCTGGCTGCCAATAATCAGTTTATCCCACCATTCTAATTGTTATTTTCAGCTTTAATCTGAATTTGAATCCAATTTAAAATGTATATTAGCTATATAGAGAATATATTAATTATTCACTCTTAGTAAAGTGTTATATTTTTTATAAATCTTTATATTCACTTTCACTAACTATAAGCAAATATAGATCCTATTATAGCATAAACTAGGCATAGATAATCATGAGCAAATTCATTCAGTTATAGAAATAATATTAAAGCTCATGAGAAGGTAAATTCAAATGTATTATAATTTCATCACCGGTGAGTGATAGATTCATATATATAGATAAGTAAATTAAATATTTGTAATCTAGAAATTACAATCACCTGTGAGTGATTAAAATGCTATATATAAACTGGAAGTGCATAAATATTAAATTATCACCTATGAGTGATATACATATATGTCAGAAACCCGATAATTTGTAACTTGAAACTTAATATCACCTGTGAGTGATTTTAACTACCTCCTAAATATGTAAGCCAGCTATGTAAAACTCAGCCATAAAGAATTATATATCTAAAACCTTCACTTGCATGTGAACCCAAATTTAATGTCAACATCCTTTAATCACCTGCGTGTGAGACCAACCATCTAACTATTGTGATGTTGTTTTGGCTTTTATTTCAAAATTTAACTTCATTTAATTAATTTTAAATTTAACTTTGCTTCATGTCTTAGTCTTGCTCACTGACTCATAATTATTCCATCATTTAGTAATTATTTATTATTAGTTATTAAAATCATTTCATTGTTTAATAATCATATACTAGCCACATGATATCTATATAGCTATACTAGATAAAATGTCAACTTCCTCCCAGTCTTTTGCTCTACTGTTGTTCTACTGCTGGCACGTGATGAAGGAGAATACTCCTGTGGCCTCATATGTTTCATCCACAAGTTGGTAAATCTCTGAGAAATAGTAAAGGAACTAGGGCTATATCAGACCTGTGGTTGCACCACCGTATTGTGGTTGCCCTGGTGATGATTTACTAAAGTTCTAGGTTTTGTTACGTGAATGTGCGAATGTACATATTTGACCATTACAATATGTTTAGCCAAATAAAACATTTAGAAGAATATACTCTATTTTACATGGACCACTGAGTGTATTTTATTAGCTTGTTTCTGAAATCTTTCAGTATAAAGACCTTACATGGTTTTCAGTAGACAGTATTTTTGACAGTTATTCATCAATTAATCTATAGTCATCTCTCATTCTTTATATATGTTTAAAGTCTCAATTTTAAGATGACAACCCTCTTTAAAAATGCTATAATATTTCCATATTCAGGGCCCATCCTTAGTAACTCATAGTCATTGAAATTCAATTTTACTAAAATTGTCCACAACTAGTGTTATTGTTATTACAATGAAAAGATTGTCTACTCCTGGATGTTGTTGAGGTACCTCACATGATTGTGACTTATCATATCAGCTACAATTTTCAGCCTTCTTAGAGTGGCTAATCTTATTAGTAATTTTTGTAAGAAAATACTCCATTTAGATCAAACAGTCATTGGTTGAAATAGCTACTGTTGAGAAATTCCCAGCTCTTACAGTTCTGAAAGACAATAATATTCAATCTTATTAAAAATTTATTGAATTTCCAAATATCCAAATGACAGCTAGTGCCTCATTCTCACATAGTAGTGTATTTTTTCAAACTGAACTTGATTGCAAAATTACAATACTTTATGATGATAATTTTTATCAACATTGAACAATGAAACTTGCAGATTAAAACCCCTGCTATTAATCTGAACAAAACAGTTTTATTGAAATGAGGATAAGTCTTGAAAATTTGTTTCAGAAATATGTTCTTAATACAATTGAAAGCTATATCTTGCCTAGATCCCTAAGTTGAAAGGTGTAGTGTTACTTGCAATGTTTTAATACATTAAAGATTAGCCTTTCCAAGCTATTGTGCAAGCGCTTTTTACGAGTGCTAATAATAAATGAATACTTTCATTCCCAACACAAGATATAGTATTTATGAAATAATAAAATGAATCCACTTATTCTTTCCAACCCAAATGCTTATACATGGGCAAATCTTAAGTGCTGGAAATGAAAGATGAGGATAGACCACTCACTTTAAATTACTGTTTACGATGTCTGAATGAATGACAATGACAAAATTATCTAGAATTTACTAAACGTCACTCTCAAATGAAATGTAAACATATGTAAATAAGCATTTATTTTATAGTGCTATGTCTTATAAATTGTAATACATTAAAGATCAGCCTTTTCAAGCTATTGTTCATGCGCTTTTTATGAGTGTTATAATAATAAATGAATACTTTCATTCCCAACACAAGATATAGTATTTATGAAAAAATAAAATGAATCCACTTATTATTTCCAACCCAAATGCTTATATATGGGAAAATCTTAAGTTCTGGAAATAAAAGCATAAGGATAGACCACTTACTTTAAATTACTGTTTACAATGTCTGAATGAATGATGTCGATGAAATTAAAAGTAATTTAAAGTGAGTGGTCTATCCTCATGCTTTCATTTCCAGTACTTAATATTTGCCCTTATATAAGCATTTGGGTTGGAAAGAATAAGTGGATTCATTTTATTCTATCATAAATACTATATCTTGTGTTGGGAATGAAAGTATTCATTTATTATTAACACTCGTAAAAAGCGCATGCACAATAGCTTGGAAAGGCTGATATTTAATGTATTACAATTTATAAGACATAGCACTAAAAATAAATGCTTCTTTACATATGTTTAAGTTTCATTTGAGAGTGACATTTAGTAAATTCTAGATAATTTCGTCAACGTCATTCATTCAGACATCGTAAACAGTAATTTAAAGTGAGTGGTCTATCCTCATGCTTTCATTTCCAGTACTTAAGATTTGTCCATGTATAAGCATTTGGGTTGGAAAGAATAAGTCAATTCATTTTATTTTTTCATAAATAGTATATCTTGTGTTGGGAATGAAAGTATTCATTTATTATTAAAACTCATAAAAAGCGCATGCACAATAGCTTGGAAAGGCTGATCTTTAATGTATTACAATTTATAAGACATAGTGCTATAAAAATAAATGCTTATTTGCAATGTTTTAGTAAACTTTTCATAGAAATTATAAAGTCTGAAAATTAATCTCCACTGATGACAATTGGAAGCTTGAGAGAAATTTTGAATAGTGGCAATCTTATCAGCATGATGCTTAATGCCTTCTTTGTCTATCAAAAATCCTAATAATGAAACTTCCTCTGAAATGAGGTAGCTTTTCATCGAATTAATTGTAGGATCTTATGACATTTTTCAAGAATGGTTATATATTTGTCAAATACTTAATAACATTTAAGAAGTGATGACCACATCTTCCACATGTAAAACAAGGGTGTTTTCAAAAGGACATCCATTTGAAAATGTAATTGTATCCTGACTAGTGACCTTGACAATTGAGAGTATATCCTAATAGGTGGACATTTGATCCAGACTGTCTTCCCTTGTAATTTATCACAAAGTTCTTACATGGTAGCAGTAAATATTTTTTCAGGGTTGATAATTACATTTGACTTTCAAGAATCCAGAAATATAAACACACACCCATTTTTCTTTTTCCTACCACCATGGGATTATTGTAGGGGGAAGAATACTTCTCACCCATTCAATCATCTACTGAATTTGTCTGTCTACTGCATCCTTATACTGGGACAAAATAGAATGTGACTGATTTTGGCAATGACTTTCTTTTCTTATTTTAATCTGATGTATGTCTCTTCTTCATAACTTTTTGTCTATTGGAAAACAACTGATAATATCTCAATAAAATTCTCATTAAAGATTGGCTCTTGTTTTTATGATTCCTTTACTATAGATTTTTCAACCTTATCCTACATATCAGCAGTATAAACAACTTGTTATACTGGATAGGAGGTAAATTATATTATGTTTGCCATAAGTAAAGTTTTTTTATAATCCATGATACATTTTTGTCTGTGTATAAAATTAAAATCTTGCACCATATCTTGGATTGTTCAAGACATAAGTAGATATCATGATTAAACATGGCCTCTCCAAATTGGATGTTGATCCATATCTACTTGTTTTCTATGTTGGCCTTCTTTTCATTGTCTAGAGTGATCTTCACTTTCTTCAATGGAAAAATAAATATTTGTAACTGGGTTTTTTGTGACATCTTACAGAAAATAACTGGAAAGTAAATGCATTAGACTTTCTGTGTTTATAATAACTTTGTTTGAAAGACTTATACTCTAATAAATATAATAGGACAAGCTGGGATATATTTTATCTAGAGCTTTTTCTTCCTCATTATCAATTATGATATTAGAAAGAATTTTTATTATCATTTCTGGGTTCCTAATTTATTCTTCTGGACTTTGCTGTATGGAACTGCTAGTGAAACATTGACTTGAAGTTCTGAATTCTTCACTTATAATGTTTTGTGAAGGCTTGTTTTTCTTTGGGACATATAATTACTTCTGTGCTCTCCTAATATAATTTTGCCTTGCTGTAAAATGTATTATGTGAGAATGTGTTGCTTTTCGTTATGCAGCATGAAGTCTTGGTGGTTTATTCTTTTGTTTCTATCAGAAAGATACATTTGGGTGTTGTAATAATCTATGTTTTTTCAATAAAACTGTTACTATTGCTCAACAAATCATGATTTGTTGAACTATGTGTAATATATTATATCATATAGTTATGATGATCTGTCTTCTAGTAAATGAAAGACTGTTATAGACCTCAGTTTAAAAATCTGCTTACAGTAAAACTGAGTATGTGTCTGATCTACAAATGTGGGATATTTTTCCTGTGACACACTGTACAAAATCTCTTCTAGCATCTTTTTACTCCAGAAGCTACACAGGATTGCATGTCGATAATCCTCAAAAAATCTGAGAATTTATTCCCAATTTATCCCACCAATCTCTAGCTGTTCTATGGAGGTAGTTATAGCCAATTTCTATTTTTTCATTTTCACTCTAGTTGTCAAACAATAGTAGTATTAAACTTCCATATATATTAGAGGGTTTCCTCCAACATCTGACTTGAAAGTTTTGATTTGGATGCCTTTGACTATGACCTGACTGGTTTGTCTGTCATTCTTCTTATCATTTCTACATATAATTTCCTTTTTCAGAAAGTCAATTTATTTTTTATTAGTGCTCTCATAGTTATTTTTTCTTTCATTAATCTTGGAGTATGTGTTTAATTTCTATCTCTCAGTTTTTTTTTCATTATCTTTTAATTCCAGCACATTATTGCATTATTTTCTCTTTCATGTTATGATATTCATATTTTCTATTTCTCTTACATCAGTGTATATATCCTGAAACTTTTTATTTATCTCTTATTTTGATCATTGATATGTTTCTGCAAATCATGTTCACTAGAAATCATATCCACTTCCTTTATTCTCATTTGATCTCCCATGGTCACTGATATGTTTTGCTCTCTTTGAAACCTTTCTTTATTTGATCTATTTTTTGCAATACATCTATTCTTGCACTTTCTGATTTCTTTTTAACATTTCTGATGCTTTCATTTAATTACATTTACTTGACCCTTTTCATTCTTTTGCTTCATTTTCTGTTGAATCTCCGCTAGTTTTTCTTGCAGTGGTGACTAATTTTACTCATATATTTCTTCCTCTAAATGCAGTCCATGATTATATTGTTGTCTTATTTCTTGTTGGCACTGTTCCAGTTTTTCTATTGAGCACTGATTTTGAATCAACATTTGTTTCAATAGATGCTGATTTTGTTTAAATTCTTGCCCATTTTTCTGATTTTGTTTTAATTCCTCTATTAAAAACTGATTTTGTTTCTGATTTCTCTCATTTGTTGCATCATAAGACTGATCATGTTCCTAATTGTTTTCTGGTGTGCTCATTTTCCATTGTTTATATTTTATTTCAACTACCTCAGAGTTTTTTTAAATATAATAGGATTATTCTTCTTCTCACAGCACCTTCTCAGGTGCTGGACTCATTTTGTTTTCATTTTCTATTGATTCCATGAGGAAATTATTTCTTTATTTTCAATCTATTATATAAAATATCTTCCCTGTCTTCAAATATTTTATATAGCCCTCCTTTATCTATATTGTCTTGAATGTTTTTAATTTTTAATATGTCAAACCTTTTTTAGTTAAGGTTATGTCAAACTTCATTTCCATGTAATTCACCACACTTCACAGAATATTCCTTTTCTTGCAATATCCAATCAATTTTCTTAATGTTATTTTTGTGTTAACCATTTCAAATAAGGACATTAATATGGTCTGCCAATTGGTTTTCCATCTTTCAGGGTGTATCTTTTCCTGTAATCTTGCTTCAACTTGAAGGCTCCACAAATGTTTATTTTTTTACAGGGATTCTATATTCATGCCACACTTTGGAAAGTCAAAAATATTAAATGTATTAAATAAAGGAAAGCAAATTGCTGTAAGTTAGTCAATATACAACACAAAAAAGTGTCATTTGGCTTATTATATAGAAGGTCTTTTCAAGGAACATTACATTAAAATTTTATTGGTGAAGATCTTAAACTAAAACCTATTTACACCAGCATATATCTTTACTGAGGGGTTTTTTGATACCCCTATATCATGGAAAATCGAGATTTTTAAAAGCATCTATTGTCAAAACCACACAACAATAAATCATTGCTAAGACAGATCTAATAATAAACAAATTTATTGACAGTTCACAACTTATAAAACAGTTTAATTACATAAATTGAAATTACTTTTATGCTGTAGTTGGTGGTATGTTATTATTTGATATAGGTATAGTTTGATTATTACAACAACAAAAGTTATTATGATTATTCATTCAATATTATTTTGAAGACTATTATCATTCCAATAATGAAATGGACATCTAATTTTATTTCTAGTTATATATTAGCCAAGTTAAATAATATACATTTATTTTTATCAACTTAAAAGTACAGCAATGATAAAAAAAAAAAACTGACTAAATTAGATTTAAATATTCACAATAAAATCAGCTTCATACACATGCGTAAAATCCTAGTCACATTAAAAGAAAAACCACATAATACATCTTTTAATAAGTTGGAGTAAAATCAAAATAATATTCACAAGAAGATATATCTCTCTAAACCTGAAATAAAATTACAGTCATCTCTAAGCAGTTAACAAAATCAAACTTAAATCTCAGGGAGGGAAACAATATATTCAAATGCAGTGATAAAATATCTATAGGATTTCTATATAAAATGCACAACATATATTCTAACCTTCAATTTCAGACACATTTGTCAAATAAATAAAATAATGGATTGCCAAATTGGAGTTAGACATTGGATTGTGGGTTCCATAACCAGAATAAAGTTGTTTAATAACTTCTAGCAGCACATGACAATTATTTCAACAGCTTGAAAATCTGTCTTGGAATTCATGGTAACGGTAGAAAATATGTTCCTGGTCAATAGTCAGCAAAGTTTAGTAACAAAATTTATTTTCTGAGCCTTCCTATTTATACGGCTACAATTTTGCAAAACATTTTTCCAATGTAAGTCAAACAAGCCAATGATTATATATATATATATATGCCGTGTTTATGTGTATATATTTATAATAATTAAAATTTAAATAACTTTATATTAATCATGTTTTATCTGACTACATTCCAAAAAAATTATCAATTTTTATACATTATACAAAATAAAAAGTACAAGCATAAATAAACAAAATTATAGGAATGATTTGTTTTTGTTACTATCGTGTTTTGAGGACATATATTTAAAAACATTTACTAAGTCACTTATAAATATAATGACAAATAAAAAAAAGTTAAATGTAAAATAAAGAACTCTGTAGATTTTTTTTTAAATTTAACTTTTTAGTTATTCGTATTTCTTTGACACTCTATAAAAACCACTTGAATTAGATTTCCAACATTTTTTACAACAAATTAACTTTGCTCTTTATTATAGTTCCACAATTTTTAAATTATTTTTTATAAATATAATTTTTACGAATTAAAAAGTTTATTAAAAGTAATATTTTAATTTAGCAAATATAGAAAAAAAGTAATCAACAAATTTAGACAGTTCAATAGCTTTTATTATTTCATAATTGCTAATAAAAATGTATAAAAGTTATATTTGTTTTAATATCATATCATTCTTAAATTTTAAATAAAATATTGTTAAATTAACATATAACAGTAAACTTCTGTGTAAATTTTAAAATTGCATCTATGGTTATGAACAACCTCCTTTTTAGCCAATCACAATTTCTTGGTCTAGGTTATTACATATCTAACATCTTGTAATTTAAAAGCAATTATTTGTGAAAAAAAATCTGAACTAATCAAAAAATAAATATTTTACAAATATTTTGTATAAAATATTCACAAATATATCAATAAAGTATGGATTTTTTTTTCATTTTCAAAATCTGAATAAAAGAATGAGTGCTCTCGATAATTCTCAAAGTGATCTTTGGTTTGAGAATCAAAATCAGTCAGTTGTAGTTTGGATTTGTTTGTATTGAGATGATTTGTATGATATTGAGATCATCAGTTTTTTATTAATAAATCAATATGTATTTTAGTAATAATTTTTATTTCCAACTAAATGCAAAATCAGTAAAGGAATGCTACAAATGTCTACAAGAGAATAAATTTGAGTCAACATGACAAAAGAGTTATCTTTGTAAAATTTAAAGTTTTAATCAGAGTAGACTATTTCTTTCAATGCGCAAATAAATGAATAAAGACAAAAAATATATAATTATTTAAATGCATTAATTTTAATTTAGCAGTATATAAATTTTAATTATTTTTAAAAAATGCTAACTTTTTTAAAACTTTATATGAATTACTGAATCTGTTCAACATATATTATTAGAACTTACTAATACCTGTTAGCTATAATAAATTGTATAACACAATATGAAAGCATTTATCAGTCATTACTGAAGTAATTCTTGGATACAAACAATATTTGTTACTTTGCTGAGCAAGATTTTTTGATGTAGTATATCTTTGTCAAATCATGACTATAGTGAACATTATCAAATACCCTAACCCTATGTCTTATGTTCACAATAGTCTTGCTTTGAAAAAGATACACTGTATCAAAAACCTGGTTCAGCAAATTATACAATATCATTTTGTCCAAAGATTTATTACCATAATAGTTGCTAATTGTCTACAGGTATAATATATTTTATTACATATTATTTACGGTATATACATATAATATAACATAGCCAAAACTTAAATAAAACCTATAATCTACAATTTTAATATTCAAAATTATTCTTTTGAAGTGTTTGTCCTTAATAATTGGCTATTTTTTGGCCACAAAAGTGCACTGTTTTAACCTTGGATTCTACTTCTTATGGAGAAAACTTTTATAACTGACTTTATCTAAAACGGGAGGTTTTAAATTAATCTTGATATATATAAAATCAATCCTTTGTTCATACTGCATCAAAAAAGTATTCTACCTTTACATATATTCAATCTTTTATTCATTGATCTTTATATATAATGTAACCTTTTATTTTACTCATCATTTTTAAAAATACACATTATATGCAATATTTAAAATTTTGAATTTATTACCTACATAAATGTATCTATATTGATTTTTGATTGATATAATATTTATATTCTTAAATTGTATAAGATTCAAGTAAGATTTTGTTGAGCTAGTCATAAAGATCATACATAGATTAAAAGTCCTATTATTTCAATTGTAAATTCGAATTAATAGTTATTCATCTATTTAAATCAAAGTTATTCACTTTATAATGTTTAATAAACCTACCAATTTTTTTTAAAAATAAATTTATTTGACATTAAATCTGTAATGTACATTGTAAGCAGTATGTAATTACATTGAATTAAGTAGAGCTATATATATATCTAAATCTTGAGTATAAGTACAAACCAAAGTCTTTTGTTATCAGCTGAGTTTTTCAATTAGAGTAAGTTCTGTGATGGAGTACTGCTTCTTCTCTTTGTCTTCAACAGTTTGATTTATTAATAACTATTCAGCATCTCGACATTACTTCTGATGGGAAATGTTCACTTTATTCATTAGACTTTGCATGAGAGACCTTTTTCCCATGGATTTGATTTAGATAATGATTGTTTTTCTTTGGAGTCTATGGTACATTTAGTCCTTTGAGGTTAATCAATTCCCATGACTGTTTGTGAAGCTATTCCAGAGCTAACATTTGATATCTGATGCAAAGGCCTGTTAATAGACTTAAATGTTTCCATGATGTTTAGATTCAAATATCAATTTGCACCTTGTTATCCACATTGCAAAGAGAAAAAGGTGGCTATGCTATTTTTTTTAAAAAAATCCAGTTTTGATAGCATTTTGAATTATCTTTGCTTCTCTGCAGTCAAAAGCAACTCTTTCATTGATGAATGTCCTCACCTGGCTTAGCACAAGACACATGTATAGGATATGTGTGATGGTTTCATCATAGTTATCATATAAATATTTAAAGTTGGCAGAATTTTATCTGTTAAAACTAAACACATTTTGTTTCTTTGGGGGAAATAATATTTTAATTGTTTTAATAAAAAATATTAAATTTTTTTTAGTAAAAATAATATATATATATAAGTGTTTGAGTTTGAATATTTAATTCTTACAAAGAATAATAAATTATAAATTATATTTCAATTTAAAAGCAATTATATTTATTGTTAAATATAATAAATATTTAGTATTTTAATAATATTTGTAGATAAAGGTTAATTTATGCAAAAAATCTCTAATAAATTAATAGATATTGACTAGCGAAATTGATCTACATAATAATCTGACATCATACTGTCTGCAGTATAAAAGTTGATGAGCAGACAACATAAAGAGGAAGAAAAATTATTTAACAATAGATGTTAAGAAAATTGATAGCAGTTAGTATTTTAAAAGTGAAAAACATTTGTATAGTGTTTTCTTTTAAATAAGTAAAAGAAATTTTTCAAAAAATAAATATTGATACACAAAAATGTTTTTAAGGGATTTTAAATAACAATGCAGTAAAATTACAATTTTCTTTACCAAGAGCTAATAGCCAGTATTAAATGTTGAATTATAGTAAAGCCATGTTTGTTTTCAAAAGTGAAATGAAATACCAGCATCATTTTGAAAAAACAATAAAACCTAATTATCAACAAGTTTACAAAATTTGGGACACATAAAAAAATATTTAGTTTTTCCTTTAATATTAATAAATTTAACAATTAAGATAAACTTATATTTAGTTGAAAGAGACATTTGTTATAAATTTATTCAAATACCTTATCAAACATTCATATTAAATATATCATAGTAATTTTGAACTTTTTTTTTTAAAAAAAAAAAAAGAATTATAACGGTACAGAGTAAATTTTGTGTTGAATTGAAGTTAAATTTAAATGATAAGAAATACTATGTACTTTTGACAGCAACTAATTAATTTTTATAATAATTGACATGTGTATATTGTAACGTTTATTTATATACGTTGCAAATATATTGGCATTTGGTAAAAGCTAAAAAATAAAAGTAAATTTAGATTTTTTTTTGACTAATTTTTTTTTAAAAAAAATAACGTACAATGAAAGTTAAATTATTCTTTCGTTTTTTTTTTATGTAATTAGAAATAAAAGTTAGAATTGGAAAGAACAAAAGACACAAATTACCAATCTAGATAAGAGAAAGTAAAAATATTTCAGCTAATTAAAGATGGCAGAATTATGCTGAAAAAAATAGAGACTTTGTAACATAAATTTTGTAAAGAATATATAGGATTATCAATGGATATTTTGACAAACAAAAGATATGCGCAGAAGTCGGAAAACTGGGCCTCTAGAGAGTATAAAAGGCAGAGATCAGTTTGAAGAATGTCTTGTTTTTCTGTTTTTCCTTTGGCTGGTTTTGGATTATTAAATCCAAGACCACTTCACGATGAAATAATCCTTCATGCGGGAGTAGACTGGGGCTTTAGCTGACATCATTAAGAAATTGGATACTAGAAAAGCCTCTGCGACTAGCCTTCAGAACAGACTACAAGATCAACTAATAATCAAAGGCCGAGCTCAATTCTAACCCAAAAAACTATGCATAGTAAGCTACAATCTTCCTGAATTCACAAAACTTACCGGTAAGCTACGATTCATTATTCCCGATTGTGACAAAATTAAATGTTTGCAAACAATTTTTAAAAATATGTTTAAACAATCCCGATAGAGACATTAATTTTCTTGTGCAAGGGACATTCATTTTAGGAACTTTCTAAAAGAAATTTGGAAGTGAACTGTAATTGTGAAATTGTTTTTTTATTAATTGATTTATATCTGAGTTAGTGTGTGTTCTCTCCAGTTTATTTAATTAACAATTTAACGTTAAATATTTCAATTTGTTAGAATAAAAGAGATTTTACTTTTATCAATCTTTTTCATTGTGCGTTATCAATAATAATTATTATTTTTTATTATTGAATCTATTATTAGTTTAATAAGATTTAAAAATGTAATTTACCTTTGCCAATATGTTTGAATAAGCCCAGGAGTAATAATCTTAAAAAAATAATTCTCGTTACGATATGATGTAATACCGATTAGTTTAAAAGTATCTTTTTTATTTGTGAGATGTTATATGATGATTTCAGTGAATTCTTAGGAATTCTGGCACCCAGATGAAATAAATTAAAAGCTGATTTCATCAATAGCACAATTCTCAACAATTAATAGGCCGAGTTGATCAGGAAATATAGCTATGTTTTTAGAATAGAAATATAACTTTCTTCTTTTTTGACATAGCTTGATCAACTCACACGCAGTTTATATTAGTGTGTAAAGGCCTAGCAAAACGAAAAACGTTATAATGGTGACCCAACTCGGGCTTCGATTTAAGAACTACAACCTGAGATAAGTTGTAATGATAAAGAACATTACAACGATGACCCAAAGAAACTCACAGCCGGAAAATAAATAGTAATTTGTTTTAAAAAAAAAAAAATTATAAAAACTAACTAACTAATTAAACCCTGATTATTAAAATATAAAAAATATTTTTTCAATATGACTTCCAGAAAGAAAAAAAATGTATGTATATTTTTTTTGATATGTCTAAAATAAAACACGATCGTGGCTGATGTAGACATAAGTCACAAGTATTTGACCAGGTAGGCGGTTACTGAAGAGGGGAAAACATAGCCCCAAGTCCTAGTACACAGTATATTAACATAAGACCATCTTTATATGCCCATCAGACTATTTCTAGCAGGGATCCCAATAAAGTGGAAGGCGGACCAAGTTGCCACGAACCTGTAAGACTCAAAACGATGAGCAATGCTCATTAGTGCTTATAACTTGGGCTTCTTATCATTACTATTACACTTAATCAGAAAGGACACAGATGAATGGTGAAATATTTTCCATTCCCACCATGTTAGACCTAAAAGTGGGCGTTAAAGCCGAACGTCGCTTGTTGAATGAGTCTACGGAATATATCAGCATGCTACTGCTACAAAAAAAACAACAACAACAACACGAATATGAATTTAAAAAACTTAAGAATAAAATTAGTGTAAACCCCTATTTTATTCTCATCTCCTGGCACTGGTGGTATTGTAACGTTTATTTATATACATTGCAAATATATTGGCATTTGGTAAAAGCTAAAAAATAAAAGTAAATTTAGATTTTTTTTTTGACTAATTTTTTTTTAAAAAAATAACGTACAATGAAAGTTAAATTATTCTTTCATTTTTTTTTTATGTAATTAAAAATAAAAGTTAGAATTGGAGAGAACAAAAGACACAAATTACCAATCTAGATAAGAGAAAGTAAAAATATTTCAACTAATTAAAGATGGCAGAATTATGCTGAAAAAAATAGAGACTTTGTAACATAAATTTTGTAAAGAATATATAAGATTATCAACGGATATTTTGACAAACAAAAGATATGCGCAGAAGTCGGAAAACTGGGCCTCTAGAGAGTATAAAAGGCAGAGATCAGTTTGAAGAATGTCTTGTTTTTCTGTTTTTCCTTTGGCTGGTTTTGGATTATTAAATCCAAGACCACTTCACGATGAAATAATCCTTCATGCGGGAGTAGACCGGGGCTTTAGCTGACATCATTAAGAAGATGGATACTAGAAAAGCCTCTGTGACTAGCCTTCGGAACAGACTACAAGATCAACTAATAATCAAAGGCCGAGCTCAATTCTAACCCAAAAAACTATGCATAGTAAGCTACAATCTTCATGAATTCACAAAACTTACCGGTAAGCTATGATTCATTATTCCTGATTGTGACAAAATTAAACGTTTGCAAACAATTTTTAAAAATATGTTTAAACAATCCCAATAGAGACATTAATTTTCTTGTGCAAGGGACATTCATTTTAGGAACTTTCTAGAAGAAATTTGGAAGTGAACTGTAATTGTGAAATTGTTTTTTTATTAATTGATTTATATTCGAATTAGTGTGTGTTCTCTCCAGTTTATTTAATTAACAATTTAACGTTAAATATTTCAGTTTGTTAGAATAAAAGTGATTTTACTTTTATCAATCTTTTTCATTGTGCATTATCAATAATAGTTATTATTTTTTATTATTGAATCTATTATTAGTTTAATAAGATTTAAAAATGTAATTTACCTTTGCCAATATGTTTGAATAAGCCCAGGAGTAATAATCTTAAAAAAATAATTCTCGTTACGGTATGATGTAATACCGATTAGTTTAAAAATATTTTTTTTTATTTGTGAGATGTTATATGACGATTTCAGCGAATTCTTAGGAATTCTGGCACCCAGATGAAATAAATTAAAAGCTGATTTCGTCAATAGCACAATTCTCAACAATTAATAGGCCGAGTTGATCAGGAAATATAGCTATGTTTTTAGAATAGAAATATAACTTTCTTCTTTTTTGACATAGCTTGATCAACTCACGCGCAGTTTATATTAGCATGTAAAGGCCTAGCAAAATGAAAAACGTTATAATGGCGACCCAACTCGGGCTTTGATTTAACAACTACAACCTGAGATAAGTTGTAATGACAAAGAACGTTACAATGATGACCCAAAGAAACTCACAGCCGGAAAATAAATAGTAATTTTTTTTAAAAAAAATTATAAAAACTAACTAACTAATTAAACCCTGATTATTAAAATATAAAAAATATTTTTTTAATATGACTTCCAGAAAGAAAAAAAATGTATGTATATTTTTTTTGATATGTCTAAAATAAAACACGATCGTGGCTGATGTAGACATAAGTCACAAGTATTTGACCGGGTAGGCGGTTACTGAAGAGGGGAAAAACATAGCCCCGAGTTCTAGTACGCAGTATATTAACATAAGACCACCTTTATATGCCCATCAGACTATTTCTAGCAGGGATCCCAATAAAGGGAAAGGCGGACCAAGTTGCCGTGAGCCTGTAAGACTTAAAACGATGAGCAACGCTCATTAGTGCTTATAACTTGGGCTTCTTATCGTTAGTATTACACTTAAGCGGAAAGGACATAGATGAATGTTGAAATATTTTCCATTTCCACAGTGTTAGACCTAAAAGTGGGTGTTAAAGCCGAACATCGCTTGTTGAATGAGTCTACGGAATATATCAGCACACTACTGCTACAAAAAAAAAAACAACAACACGAATATGAATTTAAAAACTTAAGAATAAAATTAGTGTAAACCCCTATTTTATTCTCATCTCCTGGCACTGGTGGTATTGTAACATTTATTTATATACGTTGCAAATATATTGGCATTTGGTAAAAGCTAAAAAATAAAAGTAAATTTAGATTTTTTTTTGACTAATTTTTTTTTTAAAAAATAACGTACAATGAAAATTAAATTATTCTTTCATTTTTTTTTTATGTAATTAAAAATAAAAGTTAGAATGGGAGAGAACAAAAGACACAAATTACCAATCTAGATAAGAGAAAGTAAAAATATTTCAACTAATTAAAGATGGCAAAATTATGCTGAAAAAAATAGAGACTTTGTAACATAAATTTTGTAAAGAATATATAAGATTATCAACGGATATTTTGACAAACAAAAGATATGCGCAGAAGTCGGAAACCTGGGCCTCTAGAGAGTATAAAAGGCAGAGATCAGTTTGAAGAATGTCTTGTTTTTCTGTTTTTTCTTTGGCTGGTTTTGGATTATTAAATCCAAGACCACTTCATGATGAAATAATCCTTCATGCGGGAGTAGACCGGGGCTTTAGCTGACATCATTAAGAAGATGGATACTAGAAAAGCCTCTGCGACTAGCCTTTGGAACAGACTACAAGATCAACTAATAATCAAAGGCCGAGCTCAATTCTAACCCAAAAAACTATGCATAGTAAGCTACAATCTTCATGAATTCACAAAACTTACCGATAAGCTATGATTCATTATTCCTGATTGTGACAAAATTAAACATTTGCAAACAATTTTTAAAAATATGTTTAAACAATCCCGATAGAGACATTAATTTTCTTGTGCAAAGGACATTCATTTTAGGAACTTTCTAGAAGAAATTTGGAAGTGAACTGTAATTGTGAAATTGTTTTTTTATTAATTGATTTATATCCGAATTAGTGTGTGTTCTCTCCAGTTTAACAATTTAACGTTAAATATTTCAGTTTGTTAGAATAAAAGAGATTTTACTTTTATCAATCTTTTTCATTGTGCGTTATCAATAATAGTTATTTTTTATTATTAAATCTATTATTAGTTTAATAAGATTTAAAAATGTAATTTACCTTTGCCAATATGTTTGAATAAGTGCAGGAGTAATAATCTTAAAAAAATAATTCTCGTTACGGTATGATGTAATACCGATTAGTTTAAAAGTATTTTTTTTTTATTTGTGAGATGTTATATGACGATTTCAGCGAATTCTTAGGAATTCTGGCGCCCAGATGAAATAAATTAAAAGCTGATTTCCTCAATAGCACAATTCTCAACAATTAATAGGCCGAGTTGATCAGGAAATATAGCTATGTTTTTAGAATAGAAATATAACTTTCTTCTTTTTTGACATAGCTTGATCAACTCACGCGCAGTTTATATTAGCGTGTAAAGGCCTAGAAAAACGAAAAACATTATAATATAAAGCCAAGATAAGAAATATTAAATAGCACTGACACATATTTAATTATATATATTTTAGTGAAGACAAAATGTTATTAAATTAATATGAATATTGAAGAAAATATGAAATATGATATTCTAATAAACTATAAATAATAAAGATAAGTGTTTATCATTTATAAACATAAAATGGATTATAAGTGAATAAGAAGTTTATAATTATTAGTTATTTAAAAAGAACTAGTATGTGATACTGGATATTATAAATTAATATTTATATTGGAATAAATATTTGTAAATAATAAAAAATCCTAATTATAAGTGCACAAACAGAGAAGGCAAGAATCCTGTGATAAACTTTAATTGAGCTCAAGAATTTTTAAAAAAGAGGGGGAAATCTTTATTTGTTGTATATATGTCATTTTCTTTTTTAAAAAAAAAATGCATTTTAAACAATGTGTGCAAGCAGGAAGAGAGAAAACCTCTACCAATTTTGAAGTTATAATAGCTGACAATTACTAGGGAGACAATACAGAAGTGTTGTTGCAAAAAATAAAATAAATTGAAAAAAAATAAAATTTCATTCGATTTTTTTTTAGAATTAAGTATTTTACTATTATATTTTATATCTAGAAGAAAAGTTATAAATTTAGTATTGTTTTTTTTTTTAATTTAGTTTTAAGATAACACTGGATCTTAAATCTATATAAAATATATTATGATTAGTAAAAAAAGATTAATTTTATAATTTTATAGATGGACTAGAAAATCTTAAAGACAATAATAGGTAACTAAATGGTATTAATTTATGCATTTTATATGTCTTAAGATTAATCATTAGTTATAAGAAAAGTGGTTTATGTCCAATTATTAATTTATGAAATTGGAATATATTTCTAGGGGATAAAACCTATAATTGTTATGAATCAACAAAAAATGTATAATTAAAACAAATTGTATGTATGAGATATGAATAAAATTCTAAAAAATAATGATACAGTATGAATGTAATGATGGATAGTATTGGAATTTGATTTCAAATTTTAGAAATATAAAGTTTGTCATGAGTAGAACTATTATTTGTTTTAGCAGATGATCAATTGTAGATATATATTTTAAAAGTAAAAGAGGTAAAATTTATATTCTAAGATTAAAAATATGATCTATGCTGATGCATATGATGCTAAAGTTTAGAAGTTCTAATAGAATAAGTTGCCAATGTCAGTACAAAATAATGTAATCCAGATGAACAAATAGTATATGTGATGTGTATAATCCAATGGAAACTCATAGTATCATAGGACAAAATGTGAGGAGTTTTATAATAAAATAACTGCATTAATCCATAAGAGCTTCAGAAGAAAACAAGGATGTTCATGGTAGAGTCATTTAAAGAATAATGACCATCTAAAGGTTATATTTTTGTTTATAGATAAAAGTTATTACCTTTCATTCCTCTTATATAAAGTAGTATAGCAAATTAGTTTCTTATCCTGAATATTATTTTCATAGTAAGGCATGAGAAAGCATTATATGGAAGGGTTTGATATGGGAGTTTATGATTTTACTTTCTACAGTTAATATTGATAGTTTACAGAAGCAGAAAATATGAAAATATTATAAACAAATACAAAAGATTTCCAAAGTAGAAGAAAACGTTTTTATCTTAATAATGGTATGAGGTCATTGCTAATGGGGAGTATAAAAAAAGGATGTGTAAAAAGTGTGAGAGGAATGCATAATTAAAAAATGATATTCTTGATTCAGTTGATTATTTAAGTTATAGTATTAGTATTATGAATAATATATAATATATAATGTCAATCAATAAATAATAACCTTATTATTGATGTAGGAATTTTAGAACTGAACTATATTGAAATTATATTAATTCATAGAAAGGAAAAAAAGTGAAATAACTGACCACTGAAATGTTATTGTCTAAGAATAAAATTACTCATTTTTTTTAAAACTATATGATGAGTAATTTTTACAATAAGAAGTAAAATATTAATCATATTAAATAATTCTGCTTAATTTATTAAATGTTATGGATCCAATGTGAAGCTATAAAAATAGTTTTCATTTATTTATTTTTTATTTTCAACGTACAAATGTAAATATGCTATTATAGTAATATAAATTGTTTAAAAAGTTTATGTTTTAATATATAATCAAAATTATTGTTAAAAAATACTTTAGTGTTGTAAATAAATATTTGTGTCAATTATAGCTATGTGACTAGTGTGATTTTTATTTATGGAATCATAAATCTCACAATGTCATATCTGTAAACACATGCCATAGCAAAATTCTCATATGAAATTTATTGATTGAATATTTTTAGATGTAAAATTATAATAATGAATTGAAATCTAAATAATTAAATTATTAGTTAATTTGAATTAATAGTTGAATATAAATGAGATTAATTATTTTTTCTTCATGTAAGAGATAAGTATTTAAATAATTATTTGAATGTTTAACATCTAGAGTTATTATCCATGTGTAGAGCATTATAGAAATTCAGAATATAATTAGACACATATGAATTGTAAAGTTCATGTACATTTTGTAAAATATATAGGGTATGAGCACAGACTTTCACATGACCACCACTCTCCACACTATCTCATAACACTGATACACCCAAACACACATGTGTCAAAAAGATAAATAATCACCAATATATGTATTTCATGCTAAACCAGCAATCATCAGTTGGTCCAGATTACCATCTCTACACATATATGCTACAAGTGCTCAGATATACATTAAGATAGAAAATCCTCCTACTTTAATGGACAGGCTTTAATGTACTCCACACTCCAACTCTTCAACCATCCATCCAATTGAAAATCCATGATGGATTTTCAATTGGATGGATGGTTGAAGAGTTGGAGTGTGGAGTACATAGAAGCCTGTCCATTAAAGTAGGAGGATCAGCTATCTTAATATATATCTGAGCACTTGTAGAATATATGTGTAGAGATGGTAATCTGGACCAACTGATGATTGCTGGTTTAGCATGAAATATGTATATTGGTGATTATTTATCTTTTCGACACATGTGTGTTTGGGTGTATCAGAGTTATGAGATAGTGTGGAGAGTGGTGGTCAAGTGAAAGTCTGTGCTCATACCCTATCTATTACATATATAGACACAGGTATATATAAGCCTGTGTATTTCATCTATTTTGTAAAATAATAAAATCATAAAAGAATTATAAAGTTTGTTAAAATGATTATGTTCTAACTACTATAATGTTTAAGCTATATGAAATTATTAATATAAATTCTGATGTTTGTTTGGAAAATGAATATAATAAGAGAATCAATAAGTTTAATAAATAATAGGCTTTGTTAATAGTATGAGTTTGATTATTAATCCATGATTATTCTGTTTAATAATTGTCATTTGTGAAAGTAGATTGTGAAGTGAGAAAAGTATTTCATAAATTATTATTTACCATGTAGTTTATTAATTTATTTATTATTATTTGTATAGTGTAATAATCATTATTAAATATCTATAGGATTAGTATTGTAAAGAAGAGTGTGATGATTATTGAATAATTGGATTCAATAAAATCGCACTTGCTATTCAATTATTTAATTGTAATTCATTATTATTATTATTACCAAAAAGAATAAACATTATCCTTGAGATATTAATAGGATAGATCAATAATTAATCCAATTGATTTAAGTTTTATTTTAAATTTATCATTATTATAATTTATCATAGTTAGAAAAGATAATCTTAATAATTATTCACCATAAAATTATTACATTAGTCATAAATATTAAATATTATTAATCTCAATGTCAGCATGTACTACTTAAATAAGGCTATATACTTAGTACATGCACCTTGAGGGCTTAATTTACTACAACAAAGATCTCTACAAATCTAAATGCAAGATTTGACTTTATAAAGATAAGAGCAGCCCACTCTTACCTCCAACCTATTTTTCTAATTATATAGGCAAATCTAAAGTATTTTGATTTGGGAGTGTGAAGCTAATAAATTCTTTACTGATTAAGTCCACTATTTCTGTTAAACATTAACGATCCCAAATCAAAATGATTTAGATTTGCCTATATATTTAGAAAAATAGGTTGAAGATAAGAGTGGGCCACTCTTATCTTTATAAAGTCGAAACTTGTGTTTACATTTATAGAGGTCTCTCTTGTAATAAATTAAGCACTCAAGGTGCATGTACTAAGGTTATAGCCTTATTTAAGTATATTAATCATTGTATATTATACAGGATTTTCTTAATGATTATAATAGGATGATAGTTGGAGAGTTTTTATAATAGCAATGCCATTATAATGTATATTTAATATGTTTTATAATGTTAAAACCTCTATATTTGTGACAATTCTTGTTATTCTATCTTTTGTCTGATTATTAGAGACTTGTCGATTCAGCGTATTGTGTAATGTGATATGTGAATTGGGTTGTTATATCTTTGCAAAGTTACTATATATATATATATATTTTTTTTTTTTTTATATTTATATATATATATATATATTGTGTGTGTGTGTGTTTACAAAATGGAACCTGAGGCCATTCTGACTTCTTTTCATCTCAGGTATATAGCATATTGAACCTTAGTTGGGCAGCCAATTTGTAACTAACATAAATATATATTATTATGACAGCCCATTTGCAACTATCACATTTATATTAATCTAATCACTACAATCATGAGATAAATAAATTATCCCATTTCTAAATGAAACAAAATAAAATGAAATTAATCACTGGCATAATTTAAGATGTATAAATAAATTAAATAAATATGTTTAATGGCCATCTATAAATAATAGTCCTCACTGTGTTTGTTTATGAGCCATTAGTAAGAGCATCTGTGCATCTGTAAATCATGTAATTAAACTGAGCTGGTAGCACCTATAAAAGTATTTAACACCTGTAAAAGTAAAAAAGAAAATTTATGGTATTGGGATTTTATATTTTTTATTGATACAGCTAAAATATAAGCATGTCATTTTTCATTCATCCAAGTGTATTGCTTGTAAAAAATAGTACACTATGGGCAGATGATATTTATCTAGGTCTAAAACAACCTAATGTCACACAGGGAAAACGCATATACTTAGCTAAACTGAATAAAAGTGTTTGATTTCCTTTTTCATCTTGATGATATTTGATATTAATTCTGTCTGATATTTTTACGTAGTTATAAATATCGTCAGGATGTGCAACCATGAATGGTCTTATATATGTGGAAAAAAAATGGGAAGGATTCTTTGTTGAAATAATCTTTTATTGGAGAGAAGTTTAATATGCACTCCATAGATTTCACTGTAATTTTATTTAGTTGCTATAGCTAATATTTATTTATCTAGTTCAATCCACTAGTATATTTTATTAGTTACAATGACTTCCCAATATCGCAAATATTTTAAATCTAAAATTATGCCAGTGATTATTTTCATTTTATTTTGTTTCATTTAGAAATAAGATAATTTATTTATCTCATGATTATAAATTTATTAAACGCACATTGATTACGTAGTAATATTTACTGAGGCTATAACCTCGATAGTAATATAAATGTGATAGTTGCAAATGGGCTGTCATAATAATATATATTTGTGTTAGTTACAAATTGGCTATCATAGTGATATAGTTATATTTAATTGCAAATTGGCTGACCAACTAGGGCTCAATATGCCATATATCTGAGATGAGAAGGAGTCAGAATGGCCTCAGGTTCCATTCTGTAACATATTTTATTTAGTTACATATATATATATATATATATTAAACCGGGTTCGATCCGATGAACTCTTAATTAGTCTGTAAATGGTTTTAGCTTGTTTCAACCTTATTTATAATAAATTTATAAACTTATTTAATTATAAATATTATGTGAACAAACTGGCACATTTGAGCAAAGTGGAAAATATTATTGATAGCTTTAGCTGTCAATAATAACCACTATCAGATTGAGATATACAATGCATAACATGATCACATTTCCAGATCGTGGCCCACCTCGGCTACTAGATTCAAACCCTCACTATCCAAACACTTTATTTGTTTTGGAGTAAACCCTGGCACCAGCTAGTCTAAAACTAACATGTTTGGACAATAGATCCATAATCCAGGGCTCGAAAAATCCCTTAACTAGCTCAGTCTATTTTTTAATTCAATAACAAAATATGGTTTCAATTAGTGGTGAAAAGAATTGACTGACAAATAAAGCTTTAACTTTAAAGACAATTTATTTCAGTTAACATTTATTAAACTAATTTTAAATATTTTATACATCTTATTTACTAATATATCACACACACATTTATAATTTACACTATAATATCTTAGAAGAAAGCATTAAATAATATTTGAAATTTAAAATACAATGAAATCAATATACTAGCACATGAATACACACAACCTTTTAAACACATATATTAATAGTTCATCTATGTAATCCATAAAGTTCTTAAATTTGACCCTTCAGGTTTTACGAATGTGATGGCTACTTTAGAAATGAATATAAGAAAATGTTTTTACCTAGGATTTTGAATGTGGATATATCTTGCTGTTTGCTGCTTCTAATGAAGTATTTCTAACAGGTTAGATTTGAAGTTTTCTTGTGGAGATTTGATGCTGATTATTCAGAGGCATTTTTTAAGACAATTAGATATTGAGCAACTTCAGGTTGTTATGCAGGTATCACTTTTATTGGGTAGATTGGCTGTTTTCATGGGACTTCAGGCTGGAGAAAGTTGTATGTTTTCCAAGGTTTTAATACTGCATTCTTGATTCTGGATCCATAATAAACTGACTAAACACAACATAAAGGCAATTCAAACTCAACTCAAACTTGACTCAATCTGAACTCTAATGCAACTAACTGTCCGATAAAATATTGTCTATTTATACATGAGGTGTGTTTTCATTTTGATATCCTTCAGCAGAATCTGTTGTCAAAATTCCTTAGATAATCTTTTAATTATATGTTTTTAAAAATTGTTTAATTAGTAGCCATGCAAATGTGTTGTTTTTATATTTTTATTAGTAGCCACCACTGAGTGTTTTTTAATTTTTTAACTTTCATTTATTTTTCAATATAATTTTAACATTCACATATACACACATTTATCATTTTTTTGTTTACTCTCACACATATATATTTTATTAACAAGCTTACATTTATGCACATGTATAATTTAAGATCAATTCATTATTTAGTTTTTAAGATTACTTTTTTCTTTAAGTTGAATGAAAAGAGATTTATATTTTTAAACTTTACATTTTAACTAATAATAAGAAGAAAAAACTCTTTACTTCTTTTATAAAACCTTTAGACTTTTAATCTTACATTTTCTTTTACGAAAGATTTTTATTTTAATAATTTTTTTAAACAAAATTATTATGTGCCAACACAATGTTGGTATATATGGTAACTTTCCCGAGATATAACAACCCAACTCACATATCACATAAAACAATATGCTGATTCGACAAGTCTCTAATAATCAGACATAAGATAGAATAACAGGAATGGTCACAAACATAGAGATTTTAACATTATAAAACATATTAAATATACATTACAATTGCATTGCCATTATAAAAACTCTCCAACTATCATCCTATTATAATCATTAAGAAAGTCCTGTATAATTTTCAATGAGTAATATACTTAAATAAGGTTATAACCTTAGTACATGCAAATTGAGTGCTTAATTTATTACAAGAGACAGGTCTACAAATGTAAACACTATAAACAGATGATATTTATCTAGGTTTAAAACAACCTCGTAGCACCCAGGGAAAAATGCATGTATTTAAATAAACTGGGTAAAAGTGTTTGATTTCCTTTTTCAACTTGATGATATTTGATATTAATTTTCTCTGATATTTTTAAGTAGTTATAAATAGTGTCAGGGTGTGCAACCATGAATGGTCTTATATATGTGGAAAGAGGAAAGGGAAGGATTTTTTGTTGAAATAATGTATTGTTGGAGAGAGGTTTAATGCACTCTATGGATTTCGCTGTAATTTTATTCAGTTGCTGTAGCTAATATTTATGTATCTAGTCGCAATCCACTAATATATTTTATTAGTTATAATGACTTCCCAATATCACAAATATTTTAAATCTTAAATTATTCCAGTGATTATTTTCATTTTATTTTGTTCCATTTAGAAATAAGATAATTTATTCATTTCATGATTATAGTGACTAGATTAATATAAATGTGATAATTGCAAGCAGGTTGTCATAATAATATATATTTATGTTAGTTACAAATTGGCTATCATAGTGATATAATTGTATTTAGTTACAAATTGGCTGCCCAACTAGTGTTTAATATCCTATATACTTGAGATGAGAAGGAGTCAAAATGGCCTCAGGTTCCATTTTGTGACATATATTTTATCTAGTTACAATATATATATATATATATATTGAGCTGATAATTTAGAGTGGCTCATGTTATATTCTTTATATATGTAAAAATCACGTACATACACATATATATTAGGCATATAATAATAAATAAATGCTGTGTATATAGAAAGTTTTTTTTGTGGTATTATTTATTAGTCTTCATATATATAGTGGGTTTTTGGCATTATTTATTGTTTTACTTTTAATGGGATTTTAAAAGAACAGAATAGAAAAAAAAAGGACAAAATGGTAGATTAGTTATTTTTTTAATTGGATTGAGATTACATCGGAAGTGATATTAATTAAAGAAATTTTTGTTTTTTAAAACAATTTTGTAATTAAATTTTCTGATCTGAAAAGGTGGGGGAAAGAGAGAAAAGAATTTAATTAATTCTACTGTTGTGGTTTCTAGTTAGCTGGTGTTAAAAAGCTAAAAAAAAAATGCAATCACTGGCTGGGAATGTGATTAGATAAAAGGACAATGGAAAAAGGACTATAAATAAGAAACAAACCTATAGCTTAATTAATTATTAATTTGTTATAACAGAAGAGAACTTTTGAAAAATAAAAATGTTAGAAGGCTAAACAACTAAAATCCATCCTCATCCGGGGCACTAGCCAAATCCTGGATTTCATCACTGAGAAACCACCGAAGAGAAAGTGAAGTTATCCGGATGGACAAAATTCATTATAGTGAATCAACTCCCAAAGGATCCCAAGGAACGCTTACAGACACTGATCGATCAGGTTAATATAAATTTTGCTTTTTGCTTGAACTATTGATTGGTAAATTTAAAAACACCTCTAATTGAAATTATATTTAATCAGCCATGAACTATAAGTTGTGACAATAGAAAGTTTTTTTTATATGCATATATTTAGAATGCTTATGTTTACTTTGTCCAATTAATTTTATTTGAAATTCGTAATTTATTTTTATTTGTATTTGAATTTTTCTTTAAAGAGGGTTTTCAACTAGCTTTAGATAGGATTCAAGACTATAGGGGAGATTAAGAATAGAAATGATTTGAGAAAGCAAATGAAAAGTTTAAGAATGGGGTAAATCTTGAAAGAGAGGGTAGGGGTTCAGAGTAGTTACTGTCTCCTAATAGTAAGTTGTTTAGCCTCTGCACTGGTCAAGATTTGTACCAGTCTGGGATGCTTTTTTTTTATTATATATTTATTATATTATTTATATTATATATATATTATAATATATATATATATATATATATATATATAAGTAAAAGTGCATGTTCCTTCAAGAATGAAAAATATATTACTCTTCACCTGTGTTGTTTTTTTTTTATTAAAAAAGAAAAAGAACAATAATGTTAGTCGGGTTAAGTCTATAAAAAAGAGGGAGGTAGAGGGGATAAATATAAATGATTTGTTTCTATCAATAGTCTTGAATAAAAGAAAGGTATGAAAAAAAGGATTTTATAATAAAACTTTTTATTTGAAACATATGTAAGTGTTCGCGTTTATTTCTTTAGCGTTTGTATGTAATAATAAAACATATGACCGTAGCGTATACACGCATATATATAAAGAAAAAAGGGATTGCAAGGGAGATTAGCTAAATCTGTCATACGTATAAAAATTAACAGCCGCGATATAAGATTATTCTAATTTCACGGCTCCAGGTTATTTACTGGTGGCGCCCTCATATGATATAATTTTAGCTGTAAGTAAAATCTTTGATTCTTGGCCTACAAACTTTTATACGAAAAGTAATGGCACAATATATATATATATATATATATATATATATATATATATATATACTGTAACCTTCAAGGTTGGCACCAGGAAGAAATGTGGGAAGTTCACATTTGTGCTAACAATGGCTAAAGATAGTTATCTGAGAAAAATTAATTGTGATGTAATTTGCTAGTTAAAATTAGGCTTTAAAAAAATTAAAACTTTAATTGGGTGTACTGATTGGTAGAGTTTTGGATTATATATGTTTGGTAGTAGAAAAGAATGATGAACAACATCAGGGATATTTGTATGTAGTAGATAGATTTACATGTCATAATAAGCAGATACATAGATATATTATTAATTAGAATTTTCTTTTCTATATTTTATTTACTGGTTATGTATTGTTCATAATCTTATATTTAAAAATGATAAAGATTATTTGTATATTAGTGAATAGCATTTCTAAATTAATAATTAATATTTAATATTTTTTTATTATTATGTTTATTCCATTCAAATATTGTATTGTTAAAATTTTATAAGTAAAAATTCTGGTACATTTCCAAAGTTGATTGTAATAAAAAGAAACACAGAGTGTGTGAGTGAAAAGAGACAAAAAGTTTAAAACTTGAAGGAAAATATAAAAAAATTCTAAGGAAGAAGCTGTAAAAAAAATAAAGCTTAAAAGAATCACTAACTCTCTAAGAGTATTAGAACAAATAAAAAAACATCACGAGGATTCTAATAATATATTTGTGGAGGATTTTCTATTATACTACTGGAGTAATATAACCATGAAGAGATAAGCCATAAAGGAAACCAGCTCCAAATTTCTGTCAAATGATCCATGTTCACTACATTTAAAATGCCTGGATGTTTTGTAAGCTAAGTAATTATGATTTATTTTAAAGTATTACCAAAAGTAAATAATATCAGAATGACAAAATTGTTTAAAATAAAGCTAGCTAAAATTTTCTCATTAAATGCTATAATTAAATGCTTGATTTTCAATTTTAAGAATTTTCTATCAATATTCTGCAAAATAAAATTTAAAATGAAAGAGTTTATCTATTTAATTCTATATCAAGAGGATAATTTTATACTGTATAACTTTTCTATTCATGCATAAATAATAAAATAATTCCAATGCATGCAAATGTTATTATAACGCCTGTCACAGAATTCTAGGACAAAAAAAAAGACTATTGTCATTCTTAACAAATTATGCTTTAACAATCAGATAGACATTTTTTATGTTATAATTTACTGTTGTCTTTGAAATTGATATGTATGTTTCTTTCAACTTTCAAATTTTTAAAAAAATTTAACATGTAATGATGGGATATTGATAAGTATTTTTCATTATTGATTACAACAGATGTACAACCAATTTTTATTTGTTTTCTTTTAAAAAAAAACAATGTAAATTTATATTATTATAATATGATAATCTTTTATTTTGTATGATCTAGAAATTATATTATAGGTGATTATAGATATTCAGATGTGTGCATGATGCTATAAATTATTATTTTAAAAAAATTGTATTTATTATGCTTCAATTTTGTTAATGGAGTTTATTTAAAAAAATAAAGAATTAAAACCTTGTCTGTTATAAGTTTGTTTATGTAAGAAGTGTATTGGGTATAGTTGGAGGTAGAAACGGTTAAGAGATGATTAGATTATTTAGATTGAGTTTGGAGATTTTATTTAACCCTCATGTATATAGATGTAAGTGTTTGGCTATTGTTTTCCCCTGCCTTTCTTTATTTTTGTATAGTTAATGTTATATTATATACACTGATTATAACAGATAAGTGTTGTATAAATTTTTATAATATGTATAAAAGATGATTGATTTATGGCATCATCCAAGTTCTATAAATAAGCTAATAAAAAGTATGTTTTAAAAATACATTATATTTATGATATTATAAAAGCACACATATTCGAAAATATATGATTCATATATTAAATATTAGTCAATTTTGGTTTTACTGTAGAAGAAATGTAATTGGTTAGAAAGGTGCATAAAATAATATTTTTTTTGTTTATTTATTATTTATTTTTTCTTTTATTTTTAATAAATGTTTTATTGAATTAATAGCCCATATGAATTGTCTGATTATATACATTCGATTCTCCATTTCCACACACACATATACTTAACATAACATAGTTATAGAATATTTAAATTTGCCAGTATAGGTCAAGTTTTATTTAATTTGTCTGGAGTTGATAAATCTGTCTTACAATGCCAATAATATATTTTACTTTGCTTAGAATAGATGGTGATGTGGATATAAAAGGTACCCAACCCTCATCATTATCTATCCTATACTAAATATGATAATTGATAATTTTACAATAGTTTTGTAATTGAATAAATGTGTGGCATATGATTAAATTAGTGTTACAGAATTGTTATCCATGAATGTTTTATTACTCTTATTTGCATCCTATATGAAGAGCATATCCTATAATCTCAACTGAGCTAAGCCATAGAGTAATTACAATATAGGAATATTTTAAATAAGTTTAAAAGCAATTTACAATTATAAATTTTATTCTATCTTGTATAGAATTGGCGCCTGGGCATTTATAAATCTAATAAAGTGAATAAGTGAAGAAGACAGAGATTACAGGGTAGGTTAAATGGTTTGCCCAATGTGAATGGCATGACATTTATGGATTAAATGCTTGATATATTTATGGATAAATGGCTGCACAATGATTGGTGATTGATTCAGCTTTGTTTACATGTGTATTTTGTTCTTTATGTGTGATTATATATTATACATTCTATTTTAAGTGGTGACTAATGTGGATGGCTTGATATATACATAGAGGCCACAACTGCCAAGGGTTTAAATGGATGTCCAATTGTGGGATTTTGATTACTTAAGTCTCATATCTTGTAGAGTGTTTATATTTTTGTTGATATATATTGGCATATACCTGAGATGAGAAGTAATCCAGTGCCATTAGAATTACTTTATTCCTGTTTTAAATATACAATTATTGCAAAATTGGTTCAAAAATAGAAAAAGTTGGGAGTTTTCTTATTCAATGATTTTTTTTATATCAATCTGGAAGATTAATAGAAATGTTTGATAAAATGGAACTAGGGGTAAATGGAGCATTAACTAAGGTTTGAAATAAGCCAACTAGAGTTTGAAATAAGCCAATACCTGAAAGATGTCTAGTAGATATATTAATGTCAGATGTATAGTTAAAAAAAAACATTTTTTAAATGAAATAAATAAATACAGCCATGAAACAGCTTAATTTCAATTTTAGAGCTATATAAATATCACAACTTATAGTAAATGTTAAAGTTGATAGCATTTTTTAATATATATATATATATATATATATATATATAGTTATATATAGCATATATATATATATATATATATATATATATATATATTGTCAATGAAATATAGCATTGATGCCAGATAAGCATAGAATTATTGATGATGTTAAATTATAAGTAATAATGTTGTTCATATTCTGAACATTTCTGTTATAGAAAGTCTATAATTTTGAAGGTTAAATAGCATACTTGATTGTTGGAGTTTTGTTGGTTGTATTGCAAGTTTTGGTGATGGGTGGAGAGTTTTTGTTATTGTCTTAAGTATATGGTGTATTCATGTCACTGGTGACTGATTGTTCTCATTCACTGCTCCAACCCAAATTATGATATCAGTTGTTAGTTATCATGAAGCAGTTAACAGTAGTCCTGCCATCATTTTGCCTCTAAGACTCCAGAGAGAGCAAGGCATAGTTCTTTCTAATATATATGTAATATTTGTCTCTAAGACTCCCAAAGATGAGCAAAACAATATTTTATAAATAGCCCCTAAGACTTGGATGTAAGCAGGGCATTGTGATAGTGTTTGTAGTAAAATATTATGGGTTGTGGTAGCTTAGAGTGATTAAAGTGGGATGATCATCAGAGTGATCATGGAGCATTGTATGTTTTAAGATCAGTGATGGAATTCTTTTATCTATTTCAAAATTGTGAACTGCTAATATTTCTTTTGGCTGTCAGTATCTGTTGGATCTTTAGAAGAATGGATGAATATATAACTTGAATATATAGCTCATTTTTAAAAGGCTATTTTTTTATATTCTTATGCAAAGGTTGGCATTTACCATATTTAAGTAAAAATTGTATATCAGTTGTCATGGTAAATGCATGTCATCATTAATTTGATTTTGGTTATAATTTTTTTTGGGGAGTTATAAATGCTGGTTATAATATTGGATGCACCCAATACAGCATAAAGATAAATGAATATGTTTAAATTATTTTGGTCTTTTATCAGTTATTTGAATTGGTGTAGTTTATAATATAACTATAGTGGATCATGTAAAATTTAATTTATAATTCCAATTATGTTTAGATTAATGTTATCTATTGAAACTTAATGTCTTCTTATCTATGTGTGTGTGTGGAAAAATCGAACATTATATGGGAAAATAAAATTGTGGAAATTTTATGTCAATTTAGGTAATGATGGTGAATTTGAATTGTTGGTTTGGTGAAGGTTGGAGCTGGTAAACCTTATTTTCTTAAGTAGTATTAATAAATTTTTAAGTGATTATAAAATGGAAGACTTTAGCTTATATGATAGTTTGGGTGGGTCTCAAGAGACACTATCTCCAGACATTGTTGCAATGTCCCTCTGACCTTGAATCAGGAAATGAAGCTATAGATATGTCCTATGGAGAATCTAATAGGATGAGAGATACTATCCCTCAACCTCTATATGGTGATATGTCAATGTTGTTAAGAAATATATTAACAGAACTAAAGTCAGGTCAAGCAAAATTGAAATCAGAATTAAGGAAACTAAAGTCTGGACAAGTAGAAGATAGAGAAAGGTCAGAAGAGATGTTTTCAGAAGAGATGTTTGCAGAACTAAAGTGAGGTCAAGATAAGTCAGAGGGAAGGATAGCTGAAATAAAATTGGAAGTTTCAGAAATGAAGGCAGAAATGGTAGAAATAAATGCTAGTATAGTTAGGCAGATGCAAATTGTGGAGGAGAAAGTAAAAATTCAGGAATCAGAGATAGCAATAGAAATAAAATTGAGTCAAAAAAAATCAAAGGAGAGGATGGTTGAAATAAAGTCAGAAATGTCAGAGATAAAATTAGAAGTGAAACTAGAAACAAAGCTAGAAGCAAGGTTAGAAATACCCAAAATGAAGCTAGAAATGCAAGAGAATATTAATGACCAAGTTATGCAGATTAATAAGAATGTTAGTTTAGCCAGTGATGAAATAAATGTATACAATGAACTTAGGGAAATAGTTAATCAGGACTCAAAATTAGAGAAAATTGAAGATATAGACATGCTTAAGGACTTCAAGAAGAATCTTGATAAAAAGAAAGAAATTACTAAATCAATGAAGACAGAGATAATCTCTTTAGATATGAAGTATCTAGAAATTTAGGGGAATGAATTGTTAAAGGCTACTCTATTACAGGTAATAAATTTAAAAATGAAAATGAAAACATAATTTTAAAGTGTGCTTTTGATTATATAGATCATAAGGTGAAGGAGAATGTTTTCAAAAAAATATTTTATGGACATACTAAACATATAATATGTAGTATGAAATGTTTAATAGAAAGTGTTAGTCATGCTACAGATGTCAGTAAAGTGAAAATAAAATGTAAAATTAAGAATACAAAGCAGTTTGATTTAAATTTTCTTAGAAAAGTTATTAATCCGGAAAGAGATTTAGGCAAAGCCAAAGTAAAGCTTAAATGTAAAAGTAAAAAGAAAACTAAAGTAGATTTTATGAGAGAGGTAATTAATCACAATAAACATATGAAGAAAATTAAAGTAAAATTCAAAGAGATGAGTAGAGAGAATGTTAAGATAAGTTATCTTAGTAAAGGTGTAGATGATATAAAAAAATTGGAAAAGCTAAAATCAAACTAAAGACAAAAATGTAGAGTTGATCAATGTCATGGGTTTAGAAACATCCAGCAATAAAAGGATCGAGCATAGAAAGGTAAAAACTAGAATAAAGATGATTAAGATAATTTCTCTTAGAAATAAACTTGTCAGAAGAAAAGAAATAAAGAATAATCAAGCAAAGTTTAAAGTTACTTATAATGCTCGCAGTTTGATTCCGTATCCTGCAAGACATGATTAATAAAAGTTATACATATTGTTCAATATAAAATTTAGTTTTTTTTTCCTTGCTTATTTAATGTTGCTAAAATATAATAGGAACAAGTGTTTGTAAAAGCATTAAACGTTTTTATTGTTTTATGTTTATTCGACAAACATAATTTTCTAATTGTGGAATGATCTTAATGTAAAATTTGATGTGCTATTAATATAGATTGTTGTTTATCCAATTCATTTTTCTCCTTCATAAGGGGGAAGGACTGTGACCTTCCAGGATGGCACCAGTAAGAAATGTGGAAAGTTTACATTTGTGCTAATAATGGCTAAAGATAGTTATCTGAGAAAAATGAATTGTGATGTAATTTGCTAGTTAAAATTAGGATTTAAAAAAATTAAAACTTTAATTGGGTGTACTGATTGGTAGAGTTTTGGATTATATATGTTTGGTAGTAGAAAAGGAGGATGAACAACATCAGGGATATTTGTATGTAGTAGAAAAATTTACATGTCAGAATAAGCAGATACATAGATATATTAATTAGAATTTTCTTTTCTATATTTTATTTATTATTTACTGGTTATGTATTGTTCATAATCTTATATTTAAAAATGATAAAGATTATTTGTATATTAGTGAATAGCATTTCTAAATTAATAATTAATATTTAATATTTTTTTTATTATTATGTTTATTCCATTCAAATATTGTATTGTTAAAATTTTATAATTAAAAATTCTGGCACATTTCCAAAGTTGATTGTAATAAAAAGAAACAAAGAGGGCATGAGTGAAGAGAGACAAAAAGTTTAAAACTTGAAGGAAAGTATAAAAAAATTCCAAGAAAGAAGCTATAAAAAATAAAGCTTAAAAGAATCAATAGCTCTCTAAGAGTATTAGAACAAATAAAAAAACATCATGAGGATTCTAATAATATATTTGTGGAGGATTTTCTATTATACTACTGGAGTAATATAACCATGAAGAGATAAGCCAAAAAGGAAGCCAGCTCCAAATTTCTGTCAAATGATGATGTAAGCTAAGTAATTATGATTTATTTTAAAGTATTACCAAAATTAAATAATATCAGAATGACAAAATTGTTTAAAATAAAGCTAGCTAAAATTTTCTTACTAAATGCTATAATTAAACGCTTGATTTTCAATTTTAAGAATTTTCTATCAATATTCTGCAAAATAAAATTTAAAATGAAAGAGTTTATCTATTTAATTCTATATCAAGAGGATAATTTTATACTGTATAACTTTGCTATTTGCGCATATATAATAAAATAATTCCAATGCATGCAAATGTTATTATAATGCCTGTCACAGAATTCTAAAATAAAAAAAAGACTATTGTCATTCTTAACAAATTATGCTTTAACAATCGGATAGACTTTTTTTTATGTTATAATTTACTGTTATCTTTGAAATTGATATGTATGTTTCTTTCAACTTTCAAATTTTTAAAAAAACTTAACATGTAATGATGGGATATTGATAAGTATTTTTCGTTATTGATTACAACAGATGTACAACCAATTTTTTTTTTGTTTTTTGTTTAAAAAAACAATGTAACTTCATATTATTATAATATGATAATATTTTATTTTGTATGATCTAGAAATTATATTATAGGTGATTATTGATATTCAGATGTGTGAGTTATGCTATAAATTATTATTTTAAAAAAATTGTATTTATTATGCTTCAATTTTTGTTAATGGAGTTTATTTAAAAAAAAATTAAGAATTAAACCCTTGTCTGTTATAAGTTTGTTTATGTAAGAAGTGTATTGGGTGTCTTTGGAGGTAGAAAAGGTTAAGGGACAATTAGATTATTTAGTTTAAGTTTGGAGATATTATTTAACCCTCATATATATAGATGTAAGTGTTTGGCTATTGTTTTCCCCTGCCTTTCTTTATTTTTGTGTAGTTAATGTTAGATGATATATACTGATTATAACAGATAAGTGTTGTATAAATTTTTATAATATGTGTAAAAGATGATTGATTTATGGCATCATCCAAGTTCTATAAATAAGCTAATAAAAAATATGTTTTAAAAATACATTATATTTATGATATTATAAAAGCACACATATTCGAAAACATATGATTCATATATTAAATATTAGTCAATTTTGGTTTTATTGTAGAAGAAATGTAATTGGTTAGAAAGGTGCGTAAAATAATATTTTTTTTTGTTTATTTATTATTTATTTTGTCTTTTATTTTTAATAAATGTTTTATTGAATTAATAGCCCATATCAATTGTCTGATTATATACGTTCAATTCTCCATTTCCACACACACATATACTTAACATAACATAGTTATAGAATATTTAAATTTGCCAGTATAGGTCAAGTTTTATTTAATTTGTCTGGAGTTGATAAATCTCAGTATTACAATGCCAATAATATATTTTACTTTGCTTAGAATAGATGGTGATGTGGATATAAAAGGTACCCAACCCTCATCATTATCTATCCTATGCTAAATATGATAATTGATATTTTTACAATAGTTTTGTAATTGAATAAATGTGTGGCATATGATTAAATTAGTGTTACAGAATTGTTATCCATAATTGTTTTGTTACTCTTCTTTGCATCCTATATGAAGACCATATCCTATAACCTCAACTGAGCTAAGCCATAGAGTAATTACAATATAAGAATCTTTTAAATAAGTTTAAAAGCAATTTACAATTATAAATTTAATTCTATTTTGTATAGAATTGGTGCCTGGGCATTTATAAATCTAATAAAGTGAATAAGTAGAGTTTTCTTTACCATTCTTAATTATAGAACTACATAACTGAATATGTCTTTTTAAAGCCCTAATATTTTAACAATTTATCATGTCTATCTAATATTTAAGTTATTATTATATAAATTTTCTGTTATTACATATAGCAAGATAATATTTAAACATGAAAAAACTATTTCTTTAATAATAATTTATTTCACAAGCATAATTGACACACAATCTGGATTTATCAATATTTCTAATTTTGATTTTCATTTTAAATAATCCATTTATTCTCTATTTTTTGTTTAAAATATTAACATTTAACAATTATACAATAAATATTTGAATTTAATTTATAGCTGGTTTGTAATAACTCTTATAATTGCAAATATTAATTCTATATTTAATTTTTCAATTATATTTCAGAGTAAGACAACCAGAACAGACTAATAAGCTTTATTCAAAATATTATCAATTAATAAAAGATACATGGCCTATTATTAATAGAAGACACAGAGCAACAAAAGACCAACTAGACAATTTACAAAATACTAGTCAAGAAGTGAAAGAACTGTATAAAAATGGATTTAACTTTATAAATTTTATAAAAGAAACTGGATATCTTTTAAATCCAGACAATATGAAGAAATGCCGTTTTGCTGACAGTTATTGCTCTGCACAGGTAAGTAAACATTAAGAAATGAGTCGTTAAAATTTTTAATAAAATAAATAATTTTAATTCTTAGTAAAATTTTATAAATAAAATATTTAAAACAAAAGTAATATTTTATGCTCAAAGTTAATAAACGGTATAAATTATAAACAACTCTACTATTATTTTTTTTAAGTTAATTTTTTTTTTCTGATGGCACTGATCGAAAATTTTGCAAATCCCATATATTCACGTATTCTTTACATATGAAGGCAAACGTAATGGTTTTTCTTTTTAAAATAAAAAATTATGATGAAATTGTACATATAATAGAAAATATTATTTTTTACTTTAATTGCAGCAAATATTATTTTGCAGTTTTTAACATATTAAATTGACTGATTTTGTAAACTACTGTGTACTGAAATGTATTTATTTTATTTCCAATAAAATTAATTAATTGTTTATATTTTCATTTAATATTTGTATTAATTTGAAATGAAATAAAATTGAAATCATTTTATTTAAAGAATTAAAATAACATGAAAGGCTTAAACCTTCAAAACCTGTGCTTTAAACATGCTAACATACAGCCAATCAGATGTAATAATAACTGCATGTGGACCTCTTAATTCTGAAACACAAGTTAGAACTATCAGAAAAAGATGGTATCCACCGTCTTCTATGCCTCAATTTATATATAAATAAGCCAGACTCAAGCATTTCGAACTACGAGTGTGAAACTTAAAATACCTTCACATTTAATTCACTAAATATTATATATAAATAAACAATGTGAAATCTTTCAATTTACTATGCAGCAATTTTTTTTAAATCTAATGAAATGATAGTAACAAATGTAAATATATCAAATTTATTAAGCGCAAGCAAATAATAATAATAATAATAATAATAATAATAATAATAATAATAATAATAATAATAATAATAATAATAATAATAATAATAATAATAATAATAATAATAATAATAATAATAATAATAATAATAATAATAATAATAATAATAATAATAATAATAATAATAATAATAATAATAATAATAATAATAATAATAATAAAATTATAATATTATAATATTATTTGCTTGTGCTTAATAAATTTGATATATTTAAAGAATTAAAATATTTTAAAATTAGGTCAAATTTTAACCTAAGAAAAATCATTATTTAAAATTAATTCTTTGTAAACAATTACTTCAAAAGTTAAATAGTTTAAGTTGTTAAAATAAAATGTTTATGCTGTCATAAAAATTTTAATATAGACATTGCGATAATATGTTTACAAAGCATTAGCTTCATATAAAAAAAATACGAATACTTTAATTTAAGCCTGTAGACAGTAATTAATATATACATAACTGACAATTTTAATGTTAAAAATATTTTAGTTTAATTACGTTTTAATAATTGAAATTAGGTAATTACAATTGGCAGAATAAGTTCTCTTCTATTACCATCTTCTCAGACTATAGGCATGATAATTAATATCCATGTTTGCAATTTTTTTAAAAAAAAAAAACATGACTTATTTAACTCCTCAAAAAATTGAAGTGTCTTCATAAGAAAAATACAGAATTTTTTTTAACTACCAATAACTTTAAAAGTGACAAAAAATATGTATTTTTAATTGTTATCAAATGGATTTTATACTTACTAGGATAAAATACCTTTAATAAGATTTTCATAAGATATCATAAATACTCATATAATTGAAATAAAAATAGTGTTGCTATTTAATATATATCAACTTCGTTTTTATTGGCAAAATGTTGTTTAACTATCATTAGAGGCACTGGTAATTATACCATTATTTGCTATGTCTGGGAATAATACCTATACCACCAAATAGACCTAGCCTTATATAAATTTTACCTAATAAAATCATGCTTGCGATAATTTGAGATTATAATTTAATACATAAGTAATACAAATATAAGAAAGTTAATATTGAATACATATTAATAAATTATTTACAGCTTAAATACTTACAGACACACAGGCATATATCAATCATAATAAAGGCCAGTGCGAACTATTCATATCCCTAGATTTGGTTTGGCATGTCTGGTGGGAGTATCTATAATGTGCAAACAAAAACATCTTATTTTCTAAGAAAAAAAAGTTAAAAAGAAAATCAATGAATTAGTTAAAATGATATTAAAACCTACAGAGAAATCTGATTGGGCTATGACATTAGTAATAATTACTAAACCAAATTGTCAAATTTGTTTGTACAGAGATTACCGTGTATTGGCAAATAAAGCTATTAATACACTTGCATTTTCTGTCCCTAATTCTAGAGAAATAATTGTTTCATTGCAAATTTTTTTTTTTTTTGCAAAATTATATCTTAACTCAGCATTCGTCCAAGCTACTAACATTACCCAATCATGTAGAGATATTTAAATGCAAATAACTTCTGCATCTAACATTCTCCAGTCAAAATTTAAGAGTCTCCTTAATGAATTTGAGGGTATTACACCATTTTTGATCACATTCTAGTTACCACTATAATGGAAAATGAATTGAGAAGTTGTATAATTGAATACCCAAAAATCTGTCGGGAAAGCTAGTGAAATTAACTTTTTAGAGCACACAATTTTAAACAAGAGTGTGTCTCCTCCCAGAAAAGTCAAAACTGTGTCGAACACACCCCCAGGCTGAATAATGTAAAACAATTACAAACTTTTCTAGGTCTTGTAAATTATTTTGTGAATTTTTTTGAAGGGAAGAGTTCATATAACCAGACCTTTATATGATTTATTAAAGAATAACCCGAAATGGAACTGGGAATCAGTGCAAGAGCAAGCATTTTTGCTACCAAATCACTACTCACTTCAAATAAATTACTTGTTCATGATAGTAGCTATTTGGAAATTATGTTTACAATGAATGCATCTGAATGTGGAGTTAGTGCATTAATATATCATCCAGCCCATATAGATGAATGACCTATTGCCTATACTTTGCACATCTTGTTCAAAGCTGAAAAATATTTCAATCAGTGGAAAAGAAAACTCTGAGATAGCTAAACCTACTCCATGGCTATGACTGTTCATTAGAATATAGAAAGGGAAGCAAATTTGACATGCCAACTTGCTATCCTATTAGCCAGACAATGAGGAAAAATGAATTGAAATTAATTATATAGATGTGCTAAAGTTACACATTCTTAACATTAACACAATAACTGGTTGGACAAAGGAAAATGGATTATAAGCCAAATCTGAGAAAGTTGGCCTAATAAATGTCTAAAATTTTACCTTAAACAAAGCATAAGCTTGTGGTTAAGACATGTAGAGGCCACTACCTTCACATTTTCAAGCACACCCTCTTGAGGTTTATTGCCTTAGTAAAGATTGCTTAAACAATTATGTAATACAGAGAGCTACCAATAGTTCAAACAAACTCTTAATTGATAAGTGCGGTATGAGAAAATATTTAAAATCTCTATCCAGAACTTTCCCATCTCCAGACCAACTGGTTTCAAGCTTATGGCTCATGCTTATGGCTCACATAAGTGGAGAACTAGAATATTCGGACACTAGATCTGGATAGAGATTTTAAATATTTTCTCATGCCGCATTTATCACACTCTCTGTATTACATATTTGTAAATACAAGCTTATAAAAGTAATGTCACACTACACATGACTTGCTTTTTTGCTTATCTTAAACAATTATGAAATGCCTGTGATAATTTATCAGGCAATTATATACTAATTCCAGTTAACATTAAAGATAAAGATTTCAATTTGCAATTATTGAATAAAAATTACCCAGGCATAATCAGAGCAAAAACTTTATCCCATAGATACATTGGGTATCCAAACATTGTGATATCAGTAAATTCATAATTATAAATTGCACTAATTGTTAAATAATTGCTAGACTGCTATCTAAAAATGTTGAGTTTTTCCCAAAACATTGTGTGTGGCAATGTATTCACATCGACATTCTTGACTATTTAATGTACATTTATTTTTTGTGATTGGCGATGCATATTCAGGATGGACAACAAACAGATTCATTAGGAATTCAACTGATGAGTCAACCAAAAAATTATATGAATTGTTTTTGCATCATAGACTTCTGAAAGCCTTAGTTTTTTGACAATGGACTCAGATTCATATCGGATAAGTTCAAAGAGTGAACGAAGGTGTGGATAATAAAACACATACTCACGGTCCTCTACCACTCTCTATTTAAAGAATTGAAAAAATCTATCCAAAATTTGAAAGTATCTATAACTATATTGGGAAAAATTAAAATACAGGAAGCAATTTATATCACACTCCTGTAATATCACTTGATTCCAACTGCTAATTAAAAAAAAAATCTGCAGATTTATATTTAAGTTGCAAGCTGCATACCAAATTATTGAACATAATATCTAATGAATATTACAGTAAACAAGAACTTACAACAGGTATATTTATGGCAAGTGAATGAGTGTGGCCATAAAGTAGTCTAAATAAATTTTGAACAAAAGCAATAGTAAAATGACATCTGTCAAAACAAATTGTAATGGTTTGAACCAATGAAAGCAAACTATTGTGGAAATATATATTAATCAATTGCATAAAGATGATAGTGAGAATTTAGTACCATTAATATTTGAAGTCAGAATCTGACCAGAAAGATCAATCTGAAAAACCAAAACTAGAATTAGAGCTGACCCAGCATATCGAGGAAAAGCAAGAGTGTGTAGCAGAAGATGCTAACAAAAAGAATCTAAAATAGATGTTAATCCACTTCATTAGATTAAAATAAAAAAACAAGTTATCTTCATGATTTTATTCTGACTTCAGAAAAAATATAAATCTCTGAAGTTGAGATACATGTGTTACATTTATATGTGTATGTTAAAATTTGTACACATATAAAACTAGAAAAATAGTATAAACAATGCTGTATTTAATATATGCATATATGTTGAAATACATTCACATTTGAAATTTAAAAATAAGTAAAATAAATGTAATTAATTCCAACTTTTATAAAAGCAGTTGAAATTAATTTGAAATCGTTCCTTATTATTGGTTTTTAACAATTTCTAAATCTGCCAAAAATACCATAAACAGTGAGGCCAACCAGTATTAAATTCATTTGTGATATGTTTAATAAAAAAATCAATCTTCAATAAAATTATAAAGCAATATTTTCAAACTATAAAATTTTTGTTTAGTTAGTGACTAAAATTGTTTGTCAATAATGTATTGAAACAGATATACTGTTCCCCGTGTATATATATTCAAAAGATCCCCCCCCCATTTAAAAAAAACTAGCATGATTTGATCAAATTAAAAAAGAAATAAAGTAAAAAAGTTTATAGTTTAAAAAAAAGCATTATTGATTTTATAGTTTTAAATTATGATGTAAATAAAAGCTGGCATATTTTTAATTTTTGGAACGTTGTTTTTAAATAAAGTGTTATATCAGCTTGAGGCAGTATTAATCAATTGAAAAACATGGCTTAATATTTATGCTTTCTTATCTATCCCACTAAAAAAGTAGATTACCCAATCATTGTGAAGAGAAAGGCAATCGGGCTTAAATGAGAGCAATATGCAAATGAGGTACAGTGGGAAAAGGCTGTTTAATTAGTCCAAGAATCAGATATTTGCATTAGGTACAGTGGGAAAAGGCTGTTTAATCAGTCCAAGAATCAGATATAAATAGTCAAGTTGCAAATTCAGAGGCAGATTAGATTTGATTTTAAAACAAGAGACTTTGAAAGAATTTTAAAAAGTTTTTCCAGAGAGATAGTTTTCAAGCAGCTGTTAAAGAAGATTTTTGAAAAAAAAAAGATTTCAATTTTAAAAGAATATTAAAGAACCTCTGTTAATGATGGAAAAAGAAAGCTTTATTAAGGAAATTATAACGATGGAAAAATAAACCAACAGCTTCATCTCTTCATTCTAAGCCATGATTTTTCAAGATTTTCCTGGATAACCATCATGAAAGGGATTAACACCATTCAGCTTAAATAAAATGACCCCTTTTTGAAGGAACAAACTGGATAAATAAAGGTAATGATTTTATGAAAATATTTGAAATTATATGTGTTTTTTAAAAGACAAACAAAATGTCTTTATTATAAATATATAAAAAAAGAAATATTAATAAATATAGCTACATGAAAATACATTTATTATCGATAAATTATAAATGAAAGTAAAATCATGAATAAATGTAGCTGCATGAAATATGTTTGTTACTGGAAAATTATGAATGAAACTAAAATTATGAAAATCGTTTATTCTTGATAAAAAAAATAAATGTAAATGCTTACCTGCATATTGAAATAAAATTACAAATGCTTAATACTTATCTGAATGTTGATTTTGTGGGCATAATTTAAACCACATTACTGGATTTAATAAATCTAATGAAATACTATATGGACTCTAAATGCTTACCTGCATATTGAATAAAATTGCAAATGCTTAATACGTACCTGAATATTGATTTTGTGGAAACAAAATAATGACACTTACGCACATAAATGCACTCCTCTCTGTGAAGTAACTAACTAAACTGCTTCCAACCTTTTCATAGATGAAATGAAAATGAGTCATCACATAGATATGAATGAACTTTATTAGAAATTGCAAATTAATTGTTATTAAATAAAATTATTGTTACTAAAAATTAAATCTTAGTTATCCAGTTGTTCAATTCTATTTTGTTTTTTTATTGCATCACTCATCAGTCAGTGCACTTGTTCATGAGAATCTCATGCCTGCTGAGCTACATCTGGCATAACTAGACCTAGGTAAGTCAGGTTGTAGTGAGATGGAACTCTAGTGGTGCCATTTGGAAAACCAAATGTATAAATGTCTAGATGCTTCCAGCCTCTATGGTGCTACATCCTCTGATGAGCAGGAAATATAGTTGTAAGGGGGGTGACATCTGCATTGGGTAATGCCAATTGATAGTTCCTTCCTGCAACATTCTCATCAGGAAATTGTTACAACCAAGGTAATAAAGGGTTGTGTGGTGGTCCAGTTACATTCGTCACCCTACTGTGAGGCCTTATCTAACTAGCCTATCCATAGGCACAAGCAGATCACAATTCTGTGATATGATCAGTGCATATGATGCAGTGATGTGATTTATTCAAAAAGGGTGGGAAAATAAAATTTTAAAAGAAAAACAACATAAAAATGAATGGCATAAATGGTAAATAAAGAATAAAACAGGCATAACAAAGACTTGGAGTTAAATCATGATATGGCTGGAGAGAGAAGCTTACTAAGCCAGAAAACAAAGGAAAAATGGTGAACATAGAATTTCATGAAACAGAAAATATAGCCATGCTGAGGCAACTAATAGAAATGGTGAAAGAATAAAGAAAAGAAAAACTGTAAACAAAGAGAAGAACATAGACATAGAGATAAACAAAGAGAAGAAGATTGTAGACAAAGAGATAAACAAAGAAAAAAAGAGTGTAGACAAAGAGATAAACAAAGAGAAGAAGACCATAAACAAAAAGAAGAAGAGCATATACAAAGAGATAAACAGAGAGAAGAAGACAAAAGAGAATTAAAAGAACAAATCAGAGAAATAATTAAAACCCAAAATGAAAAGTTCAACCAGTTAATAAAAGAAATAACTCAGTCCAAAAAATTGGATGAGGAAGAAACTTTGAAATTTCCAACCAAAGATATTTTAAAAGAATCACAAATTGAATATCCTATTACTGATGAAGCAAAATTTGAAATTGTTAAAAAGGAAGAAATTGAAATTACAAAGGGTGATCTTGAAATTGTCAGTCCACCTTCAGGAAAACTTCTGATTGTGGAATATGTCTCTAAAATTGAAAAGAAAGTAACAGTATATACAGAAGCTGAGACTGAAATAGTATCAAACACAGTAAAAGATTTTCAAATGGATGAAAATGAATCTAATAAAGCAAAATTAAAATTTTTTGATCTTCAAAAAGATGAAAAACATGAAAATAAATATAATCAAAAACTTAATTCTCATATAATGAAGGAACTGTCAAATATAGATGAAAATGTTTCAGAAAAATTGTCTGATATATGCTATGAATTAGTAACAGAGATAGAGAAAGAAACCATAAATTGGAAAGAAAAGTGTGTTAGTCCTCAGCCATATATAAAAATTATCGACAAAAGCTCAATAAACTCAAATCAGAAATTGAGTACAGAAAAAAATATATAAAGACAGTTATTAAAAATATACTTGCTGACACAGGAAAAGACACCAAAAAGGAATCTGAAAACTCAGAATTTATAAGTGTGAAAAAAATTAAGCAACAACAAACTTTTATAAATACCAAAAAAATAAATACTATGGCAAAAAAACCAATTAAAAATAAACTTTTCTGTATTTCTAAAAATGAAGTACCACCATGAAAGAGGAACAGGAGAAAATCCATAGATGGTGTTCATGGTCCATATCAGACCCATGAAATTAGAAGATCAATAAGTAACAAGGATCTGCAAAGACAATATGGAAGTGAAGAAGCAAGCCACCACAGTGATGTTGAGCATGAGAAACTCCCAACAAAAAGATGATCCAGAAATGTGTCACCTCATAATACAGAAGAGTATTATAGGAGAACTGATCATGATCTTCAGTCTTCTAAACCAAACTGTATTTATAATTCAGAACAATAAAATAGAGATAGCTGATGGAAAAAGTTTGTGAGTGTGATGTAGTGATGCATGAATGTGTTTTTCATGTTGAGGTGGGTGAATGATTGAGCAAAGCTGCTTGGATGCATTGTGTTTATGATGCTCTGAAGTATATGCTCGGCACTATCCAGACCTGGATGTTGTTCTCTGAAAGTAGTCCAGCAATGTATATATATATATAGGCCTCATGTATAGGCCTTGGTCTCATGAATAGACCAAATGATAGCCCTTAAGACTCACAGAAGTTGAGCAGGGTTGGCTGAGTGCCAAATTGTGTTTTTTTCCTCTGGCTTCTACTCTTAGTTGGATGATACTTCTAGGTACAAGAGAGGTAGTGCTTAAAAATGAGGTATTTTCTCATGACATTGTGGGGCAGTGCATACTAGTAGTTTGTGCTTGGCCATCTACTTATCCTGGCATTGGAGGCTACAGTTCATGTATTCGCTTTTCCAGCTCATCTTACCCATTTCATCAGCAAACCTAAAACCAATGAAAATGCAGTAATGAAAAATGATGTGTATAGTATATAGAATAAAATCGTACTCCCAGGCGATTTCATCCTAAAATTTGGTGGGGGGGTAATGAAACAGATATGCTGTTTCTCATGTATATATATTCAAAAGATCCCCCCCCCCATTTAAAAAAGATTAGCATGATTTGATCAAATTAAAAAAGAAATAAAGTAAAAAAGTTTATAGTTAAAAGAAAAGCATTATTGATTTTATAGTTTCAAATTATGATGAAAATAAAAGCTGGCAGTTATTAAAAGAAAGATTATATTTTTAATCAACAATGTTTTTAAATAAAGTGTTATATCAGCTTGAGGCAGTCTTGATCAATTGAAAAACATGGCTTAATCTTTATGCTTTTTTATCTATACCACTAAAAAAGTAGATTATCCAATCATTATGAAGAGAAAGGCAATTGGGCTTAAATGAGAGCAATAGGAAAATTAGATACAGTGGGAAAAGGCTGTTTAATCAGTCCAAGAATCAGATATAAATAGTCAAGTTGCAAATTCAGAGGCAGATTAGATTTGATTTTAAAACAAGAGACTTTGAAGGAGTTTTAAAAAGTTTTTCTGGAGAGATATTTTTCAAGTAGCTGTTAAAGAACAATTTTGAAAAAAAAAAATTTCAATTTTAAAAAGATATTAAAGAATCTCTGTTAATGATGGAAAAAGAAAGCTTTATTAAGGAAATTATAATGATAGAAAAATAAACTAACAGCTTCATCTCTTCATTTTAAGCCATGATTTTTCAAGATTTGCCTGGATAACCATCATGAAAGGGATTAACACCATTCAGCTTAAATAAAACAATCCCTTTTTGAAGGAACAAACTGGATAAATAAAGGTAGTGATTTTATGAAAATATTCAAAATTATCAGTGTTTTTTAAAAGACAAACAAAATGTCTTTATTACAAATAAAAAAAAGAATTATTAATAAATATAGCTACATGAAAATACATTTATTATCGATAAATTATAAATGAGAGTAAAATCATGAATAAATGTAGCTGCATGAAATATGTTTGTTACTGGAAAATTATGAATGAAACTAAAATTATGAAAATCATTTATTCTTGATAAAGGATAAATGTAAATGCTTACCTGCATAGAAAATAAAATTACAAATGCTTAATACTTATCTGAATGTTGATTTTGTGGGAGTAATTTAAACCACATTACTGGATCTGATAAATTTAATGGAATACTATATTGACTCTAAATGCTTACCTGCATATTGAATAAAATTACAAATGCTTAATACTTATCTGAATGTTGATTTTGTGGGAGTAATTTAAACCACATTACTGGATTTGATAAATTTAATGAAATATTATATGGACTCTAAATGCTTATTTGCATGTTGATATAAAATGACCAATGCTTAATGCTCATCTGAATGTTGATTTTGTGGGAGTAATTTAAACCACATTATTGGATTTAATAAATCTAATGAAATACTATATGGACTCTAAATGCTTACCTGCATATTGAATAAAATTGCAAATGCTTAATACTTACCTGAATATTGATTTTGTGGAAAGAAAATTACAAAACTTATGCACACAAATGCACTCCTCTCTGTGAAGTAACTAACTAAACTGCTTCCAACCTTTTCATAGATGAAATGAAAATGAGTCATCACATAGATATGAATGAACTTTATTAGAAATTGCAAATTAATTGTTATTAAATAAAATTATTGTTACTAAAAATTAAATCTTAGTTATCCAGTTGTTCAATTCTATTTTGTTTTTTTATTGCATCACTCATCAGTCAGTGCCCTTGTTCATGAGAATCTCATGCCTCCTGAGCTACATCTGGCATAACTAGACCTAGGTAAGTCAGGTTGTAGTGAGATGGAACTCTAGTGGTGCCATTTGAAAAACCAAACATATAAATGTCTATATGCTTCCAGCCTCTATGATGCTACATCCTCTGATGAGCAGGAAATATTGTTGTAGGGGGGTTAACATCTGCATTGGGTAATGCCAATTGATAGTTCCTTCCTGCAACATGCTCATCAGGAAATTGTTACAACCGAGGTAATAAAGGGTTGTGTGGTGGTATGGTTACAGTATATAAAAAATGCATTATAAAAACTGCTTTTATTTACTTGAGTACTGCATTAAAAAAAACAAAAAACATTTTTTTTTCAAACACAATTTTGGTTTGTTATATTTAACTTGAAATAAAAGCATAAGATATTCATAAATTAATTAATGCAATTACTAGTTTTAAATATAATGAATAAATTAATTAAATTATGGATGCCTCACACTTTTTTTAAGTTAAACATAACGAAAATTTTGGTTTAAAAAAGTAATTTTTTTTTTTTGTGTTTAGCAAATTACTCAAATTAAATAAAATTACAAAATATAGTTTCAATATATATTTGTTTATTTTTAATGTTCAATTATTTTGCAATAATCTTTTTGTATTCAAATTAACGACTAAGAAAATAAGTAACATCACTATATTTACAGTAGTTGAAATAAAATTTGTATTTGCAATGAAAAATGTTTTTAAGATTTTTGGTTTTATGAAGGTAATGTTTTTTTAAAAAGCAAGTTTTAGTTTAATAATCAAGAAAAATTAAGATTTCAAATTTGATTCTCTTTCTTTTTTTTTTAGTAACAGGAAAAAATTATTGGTGAATTAGTCCTGAAATTTAATGAAAGTGTGTTTTAAATTTGACTGAATAAACCTAAAATAATGCATTATAAAATTGCATCGTCATCAGTCCTTAAGACTTATACAAAATTTGAAGAAAATTTGTTTGATAGAAGTATGTTAAAAATTGATTATAAAATTTTAGTCAAATAAACAACCAAGCAAACAAAGTTTTTAAGTTAAATAATATTTTAAAAAATATAATCTTTCTACTAAGTCATTATTGTTTCAGTGAACAATAGCTGCCTTGAATAAGAAAGATGAATAAAAGAATGCACTAAAATTCTACCTTTTTTAATAAACTTTCTACAGATTTTTATTTTAAGTTTACAATTTACATACTTTACCTTTAATTGTTTATTTTTTGCTTAATAATTTGAATCAACAGATACAGTGACACTTTATAATGTGTTATTTTCTGAATTATTACAAATTATTTTTTTATTATCAAAACATTAAATTCTATGTTTTGGTATACAATTTTATAATCAATTAATTAAATAAATAGTCCTAGTTCTGAAAATGTGGCCATTAATTTCATTATGTAAAAATGATGAACCACATACTCAGATTTTTTTGGCAAATTGTATTTATTCCATAAATTATTTTTTTTTATATCCACACATACAAATAAATAAAAGTCTCATAAACCTCCATATTTATTTTTATATTTAGATTACAAAATTTTATATTTTGTCTGCTTCAGGAAAAAATGTAATCTAGATGACACAGGTAGTTAAATTTACATTTAAGTTGTTGTGATATTTGTTTATATAATACTCAATGTAAAAAAAAAAAAAAAATAATGCTTTATAGATTATTTGTAAAATTAATATATGTAAATAAGGTATAGATAAGCTAAAAAATTATAATTTAAAATGAAAATAATTGTACATAAACATAAATTGTAAATAAAAAAATTTTTTGATTTGAAATTATTCATTTATGAGGTTAAATTCTTATATAATTAATGCTATTCGTTTAATTAAATTGAAAACATTTTTGAAAATATATACTATAAATATTTGTGCATTTGGAAATGTTTAGAGAATTATTATTTATAATTTTATAAATCTACACCCTATTTAAAGGTGGGTAGGTGAAACATAAATAAACCCTAAATGATGCAGTTCTTTAAAAATTCTGGATGTAAATTTCTCCTATCTAGCTACTCTTAGAAAAAAAAGGAAAATGTTATTAAAAATTTCACAGAAATGGAGCATCTGTAGAAAAAATAAAGTATTCTGAAAAATAATAATTATTATTTATATTTAATAATAAAATTGCTCTGGTTGAATTAAATATGTTACAAAACATAGTTGCATTTATAAAAAAATTACTGCAGACTTATTTAATGTGGCAAATTAGAACTTAATTTTGTAAGTAATTTTATAGTTTTTGTTAAAATATATAAATTTAAATTATAGTTTGTTTGTTTTTTTTAATTAAATATTGTTCTACAGTCTTTATAAGTAAAATAAGGGATGATTATATTAACATATTAGATTATGGTTGAATGTTGGGGAAAAGCTTAAGATATTGGAATCTTTGAAAAAATTTTTACCTTTAAAAAACAATTTTAAAGCATTAATAATAACCTTTTTGATATAGAATACTTTCAATCTTTCTTTTATTTGTTAATAAATAATCTGCTTTTAAAAATAGAAATTACAAATGCACATCAATTCTAAGGCATTTTCCAAAAAATCATAAGTGATGTTTTATGTAGAATGCAGTATTAATATTAATATTTAAGAAAGGTGATAAAGAAGATATTAGAAATTACAGACCTATCAGTCTTTTATCAGTTTTATACAAAATTTTTACTAAGATAATTACAACATGTCTACAGAAAACACTGGATTTTCACCAACCAAGAGAACAAGCTGGAATTAAAAATGGTTTTAGTACAGTAGATTATATCCAGGTATTGAAATAAGTTATAGAAAGGACAAATGAATATGAGTTGCCATTATTCTTAGGATTTGTAGATTATGAAAAGGCATTTGATTCTATAAACATTTCTTCAGTGATTAAAGCATTGGATCATCAAGGTATAGATCCAGAATATTGTCATATTTTAAAGAATATTTATAAAAATGCAACAGCAACAATTAGATTACATAATGATAGTAGAAAAATCAACATTGAAAAGTGTGTAAGACAGGGTGACTCCATATCTCCAAAACTTTTTACAGCAGTGCTGCAAAAAGTATTTTGTGGATTAAAATGGGAAACTAAAGGAGTGAAAGTAAATGGAGATTATTTAAGTCATTTAGATTTTGCAGATGATGTAGTTGTTTTTGCAAATAATGCTTTAGAGCTACAGGACATGGACTAAAGGTAAATGTTAAAAAGTCTAAAGTAATGATTAATAGATTTTCTCAAAATATGAAAATAAAGATTTATTATGATGAGTTAGAAGAAGTTAACAGTTACAAATACCTTGATGAGATTATTAATACAGATGGAAACATAATGGATAAAATTAATCATAGAATTAAACTTGTTAGGAGTGCTTTTGGTAAAAATAACTTGATACTAAAAGAAAATATGCCTATGTTTTAAAAAGGAAGGTTTTTAATAAATGTGTTTTTCCAGTTCTTATTTATGGATCAGAGACTTGGACACTTAATAGAAGAGCAATATAGAGACTTCATATCACTCAAAGAACTATGGAGAGATGCATGTTGGGAGTAGTAATAAGAGATCAAAAATGCAATGTATGGGTAAGAGAACAAACAGATGTTACTGACTTCATTGAAAAAATTAAGTCTGAAGTGGAGTTGGGCTGGACATATTGCTAGAAGAGATGATAATAGATGGACAATTGAAATTTTAAACTGTATTCCAAGAGATTGTAAAGGACCCAGAAAGAGAACATGTGAGATGGATGGATGAAGTAAGAAAGTGTAAAAATTAAAATTCAACTTTCACAAATTATATTTATATTTTTAGAATTCTATTAACACCCACACATCAATTAAGATCTGCACTTAAACTAAAACTGAATAAATTTAAGTTATTTTTAAAAAGATAAAGAAAGTGATATATTTTAACTATATAAATTTGTTTTAAAAACATTATATTATAGTAGCAAATTTCACTTAAAGCTAATTTAAAAATCAGATTTAGAAAGTTCGATAAATAGCTTATCTCATTATTAATTGAAATTCTTGAAAAACATTTTTAGGGATTATGATATCTAGTGTTACCTATAAACATATTGTTTACTTTTCTAAAGAATTATTTAAATAACAGGTGTTTGACAAGATTGTTAATGGTATAAATAAACACACCAAAAATTAATGTTGTCTTTGGTCCTTGCTTTTTGCCATTGCTTTTTGCCTGTTCAACATGGATTACAAAACTTACCAAGCAGTTGAGTGAATCAAGATGCATTGTTGATTGCCATTAAAGAATTTTATTCCTGAATCATGGACTGCATAACTATCAGAATGTTGAAAGCTAGTGCTGAACTTGAACCAAGTCTGTTCCAGCTAGCTTCACATATATTAAATTTTAGTTAAACTAGATACACTTTTTAACAGTAAAATTGAACAAATTTTTAAGCCAAATTTTGCATAGAAACATAAAATTCGATTGTGACTAAGATTTCAAAAGAATAAATGGAAAGATTTTACTAGAAAACCATCTAAGAGCACTCTTTTCAAAAATATACATATGTATAATTCTACCTTTATAAAGAAACAATCGTTTTCAGTTTATCTTGGACTTAAAGTAACCAATTTATTTACTTTATAAATGATGATTTAACAAACTTTTAAAATTTTTGTTACCACAATCCAATATATCAGACAATTTATAATTTTATTTATGAGATTTTGTGTAATGTTGTTATTTATATTTCAAAAGCTATTTGTCTGAAGGTATTAAAAAAACCATTTAAACAATGTATTTCAAAGTAATGTAAATGAAGAAATAAGTCTAACAGTGATGTATATATATATATATAGTTTAATAAATTGATTTTAGCAATCAGTTTGCTATTTATTTGTTTGTTTCGAAAATATGCATCTAAAATTAAGGATTGGTATAATATCATAACAGATACTCACCATCCACCAACCGTGACAAAATCGTAAAGTGACGAAATCGTAAAATAACAAGAAAAACGCACTCGCTATTGCACTTTCTGGTTGAGACAAAAAAGAAAGTGTGTTTATATTAAATCTCTCTTTTATTTCGACTTGCAATTATTATAGATTCTAGAAACATCATAAATATTTAACAAAATAATTTCTCAGGGTTTTATAATAATAATAAGCTGCACACTTTTATTCTTGTTTTTTTAACAACAAAATGTCTATAACCAGATACTGTAACTAAGAATAATTTAATTTATGTGTTAAAATATGCCTAAAAAAATTAAGTAAAAGGTTGAATATTAATTTTATTTCAGGTTTAAATTAATAAATACCTAAATAACAAGTGTGTTTATGCATATTTGGATACGAGATGTAAAAGAGATTTTATGTACATGATCTTATACAAAAAAAAATTCACATTTCAGAATTAGTACGACATTAATGTATTCAATCCAGCAGCGTTTTATAAATAAGTTTTTATCTCAGATATGACCTTTAATATCGTAAATGTAATTGAAATAACAATGTTTTTTTTTTCAAAATGAATAAAGAGAAATATTGAAATTAACATTTATTTTATTGCATAACAAAATTCTATAACAAATAGTAACAATAATAAAATTTATATAATATTTAAATAAAATGTTACTGTTAATTTTCAAAACTTATTCGAATTCGATATTTGTCAAGTGTTAGATAATACTGTGTTGAGAAGACAATCATATAAGTGGTTGCATCAATATTTTATAAAAATAATCCTCAATTTAATATTCTGAACTGTGGCTATTATAATAATAAAAGTTAAACGTCTTATTAACATTTTTAATTGTCTTCTTTCTACCAACCAATCAATTGTTTATAAATCTCATTTACAAATAATAAAGATATTTTTCACTCCTTTAAAATAAGTAAGCCTAATTCATTGCTTAGCAGACCTAAGTGATAATTTACCACAGCAGGCTTATTTATTTTTGTCTTAAGACCCTTTCTGAATTCAACTTCAATCTTTAACTATAAGAATGTGCTACTTCAACAACATAAAGTATAATAAAATCATTAGAATACTTTTTATACACTATAACAGTAAACATTAATTCTAACAAGTATGAGTGATATATATGATATTCCTTACTGACTTACACATCTACATAAGGGTATCCACATTTAATTTGAGATCAAATATCAAGAAGTCATAAGCATTATGAATATTTGGTAACTACCATTTAATATAAGTTTAATAACTACTAACATTTGTACCAACTTATCCTAAAAATATATTATATTTAATCTATTGCAATCTTGACACTAATCATAATAATAAATGAAAATATTATCTTTATCTCAATATCAAAATATCTGAGATAATCTTTATTTCCACTTAAAAATAATCTAATATGATTTACCTTATAGAGTAGAAAGTATATCAAATAATCCATCTACTTTATGGAACTATTAATTTCACTTTTAAAATATAATCCATTCTGGAATAGTGTAAATATAAGAAATTACATTTAATATGATTATTAATTCAAGTGAATCCTGTATTTGATTCCATTTCATTTAAATATTTCTTTATGATCCATTATCCTTTTCAACATTATGTACATATTTTTGCACAGATAATCCTTAAATGCAATTATTTTATCATTGAACACACATTCCTAGTTTTGTCATAAGAACAGTTTTAATTCCTTCAGCAGATTTTATCTTAAGATCTTGGATTTTAATAATTATGATTAATTGCTGATAAATCAAAATTTATATCCATTAGCAAGAATGATCTTTATCATTTTTAAAACAAAATTTGTTTCTGTAATAAAAATTTTGTATTAAGCACCTTTGGCTAACATACTATTATTTAAAAATGTTTCTGTTAATAACTGAGGATGAGATTAATCCAATTGTTTTATAATAGCTTGTGGAAAAATACATAATATATAAATATATAATATTTAGTGGATTAAATGTGAAGGTATTTTAGCTTCACACTCTTACTTCAAAATGCTTTAGTCTGGCTTATTTAAATATAATTGAGGAATAGATTAAGATGGGTCCCATCTTTTTCTAATAGTTCTGGCTTGTGTTTTAGAATTTAGAATCCCATGTGATGCCATTATTCCATCTGATTGGCTGTCACTTAAGCATTTTTAAAGCGTATCTGTTTGAAGTTGTTTAGCTTTCACGTTATTAAAATACCATTCTTCCAAAATATCATTTATTAATTATTATTATTTGATTGAAGACAACCCAGAGATTTGTAATAATAGACCAGAAATTCCACCAGTCAATTTATTTATTTTATATTAGCAGTTGATTATAACAAATGAGATTTTTTGAAACAAAATTTTATAAATTAAATCAATGGTTATTTATGGTTATTTTGTTGTGGTCCATATCTTCCTTTTGGAATGGCACTTCAGTAAGCATCTACCTAGTTAAAAGATCATCCTGCTATCAGAATAATAAAAAAACACTATGTCTATTTAAAGTTAGGACTGGCTGAGGTCTACAAGCAATAAAAATTTTTGTAGACTTCTGATTTTCTCATGATTTCTTTTTATATTAATAATCACATGATGCTTACAATAACTTAATATTTTTCATCATGCACCAAAATTTCTGGGTTTGCGATCAAATATTGGAAGAGGGTGCTTCAGGTTCTTGTGCCCCAAAATATTAGAATTAAAATGTTTAAAACAAAAGCAGTAACTTTCATTTCCAAATTTTAAGTCAAAACAATTTTACAAAGATTTTTAAATAAAAAATAAATGAATCATAAAATCTCAAATTTCTCTCATATTTATTTACACATTTTAAATTGACTTTTCATAAATAATTTATCTCTGTTAAATAAAATCTAAATTGATTAATCTTTATTACACTTAAATACTTAATTATCTACAAATACACCCCTAAACATATAAAATGTAATGACTGTTTATTCTACAATCTTATTATCAATTCCTTTTTTTAATTATGATTTTGTGTGTATGTAATACTTCTTTTAATCTATATAATTGACAACAATAAAAATAGCAATGAACGTGTATGTATTTTCTATATACACAATTATATAAAAAGTCCATTTAAAATCAGCTTATAAAGCTATTCAAACATACTTTATAATTATATTTCTTATAAACATTAAGGTGAGAGACTTTTGAATATAATAATGATTATATTCGATGCTCTTTAATTAAATGAAAGTGATAAATACATTTGCTTAATCAAAGTTGAAAATTTTTCCTATTGTCTTTAAATCCAAAATACCCAATTCATATATACATGAGTGCAATTTATATATATATGTGTGTGTATGTGTGTGTTATTTACTGTACTTGAATTTTGCGTATGTTTACTTGCATGCCTGTGGTATATATTATTTCTGCTTGAGATATTCAGAGATGACTTTGATTTTGCTTCTGATTTGGAGATAGCTCTTGTAAATTTAATTTTAATTTGTACTCCAAGTTCTTAGAGGATTATTTATTAGGTTGTTTCATTTTTAGTGTAGCAGTGGATCAAATGCATAGTGTATAAGTCTGGTTTTGTAATAGCCTGCATGTTGCAAATATTTTAGTTAATTTAAGTTGTTTTGTTATTTCTTGTTCTTTAACGTAAAAGTGAAATATATATACATATGTGTTTTCCACATGTTAACTTAGAACACATATCTAACAAAATCAGATATATAATAGACTTACTTAATAATATTCTTCAGAAATGATACATTATAATGGTAAGATTTGTGATTTTTAATATTTAAAAGTTTCCAGATATCAAATACAATGTATACCAACATAAAAGGGATAATTTCAATTCATATACATTTGTGTATTATATTGAATTGTTAATAAAATTTATTTGTTTGTTTGTTATTAGATCAGTTTTAGCATTTTTTTACTGTTGGCTGCTCTGCCAATAAATACTTCAAAATGAAACTCAGTTATCTATGATTTAAAGACAATTTATATAGTTATTCATAATGGTGTAGCTGTGTAGCCATTTATAACTAAGATCCTTACTAGTAAACTATCATAAGATGTTTTGTGAAAAAGATATTCTAGGCTTTAAGTATATTGGGGTCCTAGTGTTGGATATTGATGTACCTATTGATAATTATAATATATTGTATAGAAAAAAGTATTAGAAATAAATATTTTTTTACCATCTATGCTGACAGAGGTAGGTAGTCAGAGTGAGTCTTGGGAGTTTGATGCTAAAAGTGATAGGATAGCTATGTCTCTACTTATTACATAATTTGTGAAATTGTAAGTATTTGTAAAAATAATTGAAAATTAATCTTGAAATTGTTTGAAAACTATTGTCATGTAGAACTTGAAGTCAGACCTTTAAGCTCCCTACATTTATTTAATACACCGTATATGCAACTGAAACACGTGACAACATACATGTGAAAAACATAGATGAGCTCCAATATATGTATTTATGCTGAACAAGCACTCATCAGTTGGTCCAAATCACCATCTCTCAAACATATATACAATCAGTGCTCAGTTTATATTAAGATAGCCAATCTTTAAACTTTCATGAACAAATTTCAATCTTCTCAACTCTCCAACTTTTCAACCATCCATTTCATTAAAAATATAAAAATTAAATGCTCAAATTCTTTGTTGATGCAAATATTACTGTCATATTCATGTTGATATTAAGTTAATCTGACCTTCACATATAGGACTGTAATATGTCCATTTAATTATAGAGAAGAGGATGGGAAATCTACAGGCTGAATAAGTAATATTTAAATATATGTATATTGACTATACTGAACTTAATGTAAATATAATGAACTTGAATTCAGATTTTCAAGCCTCCTATAACTATCCAATTCATCTTATACAACTGATACCAAACTACATACATGTGAAAAAGATAAATGATCTCCAATATATGTATTTCATGTTAAACCAGCACTACTCTGAGTTCAATCTATAAACTTACATTAAGGCTAGTATAGACAGTGTATATACATTAAAATATTTCTTATTCAGCCTGTATTCTACCCATCTCTCAGGTATAATTAAATGGACATATTAATACCCCCTGTGTCAGGGGTCAGATTGGCTTAAGGTCAACATGGTATGACAATAATATTGGCATCAACAGGAAAGAGCTTTGAGCATTTAATCCTCAGATTTTCAATGAAATGGACAGGTGAAAAATTGGAATGTGAAGAATATTGAAGCTTGACCATTAAATGTTGAAGATTTTTTTATCTTAATATAAACTGAGCACTGGTTGTAAATGTGTGTGGGAGATGATGACTTGGACCAAGTGATGAGTGCAAGTTCAGCATTAAATACATATATGGCAGATCATTTATCTTTTTCACATGTATGTGGACATGTGTATTGGTTGTACAAAATGAATTGGATAGATATAAAAAGCTTGAAAGTCTGAATTTAAGTTCTTTATAATTACATTGTTTAGTATAGATAATATACATATATTTAAATATTATATATGTATAGTTAAAATGACCTTTGAATTTCAACTAACAAAAAGAGCAAACTGGATTTAGAAGTGATTTTAGTACATTGGATCATATCCAAATATTGAAAAATGTTATAGAAGGATCAATGAATATGAGTTGCAATTATGTTTTGGATTTGTAGATTATGAAAAAGCATTTGGTTCTATAAGCATTTATTCAGTGATTAAGTCATTGAATCATCAAAGTATTGACAATATATGTCCAAGACTATTTAGAAAAATGCAACAGCAATAATTATATTACAGATCAAAATATAATGAGTGAAATTAATCCTAGAATTAAATTTGTTTGGAGTGTTTTTGTTAAAAATAACTTAAGGTTAAAAGAAAATATGCCTATATGTTTGAAAAGAGTTTTCAATAAATGTGTTTTGACAGTTCTTACTTATGGATCTGAGATTTTGAGTATTTGACAGAAGAGAATTATTCAGACTTCAGACCACTCAATGAAGTATGGAAAAGTGCATATTAGGAGAAACAAGAAGAGATTACAAAAATGAAACATGTGCATAAGAGAGCAAATAGATGTTACTGACATATTTGAAACAATTAATGGACTGAACAGAAGTTGAGCTGTACATAATAATAGAAGAGGTAATAATAGATGGAGAACTGAAATCTTAAGTTGGATTCCAAAAGATTGTCAAGGATCCAGAAAGAGGTATGTGAAATGAATGGATGAAGTAAGAAAGTGTATGATGTGGAGAAAAGAGGATAGAGATTGGAGAAGATGGATTAAATTTCTTAAGAACTTTATCCTGCTGTATATTGATAATTGTTGACAATTAAGATATTTTTCAAGCATGTACATAAGCTTTAAACTATAAATATTAATAAATTTTAACTGGGTGTATTTTAAAAATAATTTTTAACTATGATGTAATCAGTCAAAATCCTAATTAAAACGGGCTTTGCTAACTGAAATCATACAGTCTAGTAATAGTATGTCTGATTTACTTTTAAACCAAAAGTGGAAACATTTCTCATTTATTTATCTACATTTTATAAAGATTGTAGATTGCAAGTTACTATATGTGATTTAAAATTCCTTTATAAAACATTATAGATAATAATTAAGAGATTTTCACGAACTTTCAGTTTAAAAGTGTGTCAAACAAAAATTATTTCTAAATAGTAAGATTTCAGTTGGCAGTTCTACTTTTTAATTTGTAGTTTTTCTTACTACGTTATGCCTGTTTATTTAAAAAATACATTGGATAAGTTCAAAAGATGTATTCAACGTTCTCCAGAATCAGTTTGTTATGTTGTAGGGTTAGTGTATAAACTTTTGTCAATCTCACCCTTCATAAAGTAACTTTCTGACTTCTATAACAATATAAAGAACTGCTTTATTATAACTTTAATTCTAACCTAATTTTTTATTATTTAATATTTTTATTCCGTGATTTAAATTTATGAAACAAAAACCTATGTACAAAATATCTTTTCTTTATCTTCATGTTTAGTCGTGAATTTGTATGCATTAAAGATTAATTTACCCGAATTATTTTGTCTTGTGATCAAATTTTAATTTCTAGTAAATAGTATAGTTAATACTCAGAACCCTGACATTGTTTAAATTGCATTAAAAGAATAAAAATGGAGAAATCTCAATTACAGAAAATTGGAATGCAGCACATAAATAACATTACAAGCTATAATCTAAAGTTTTAAAAAGACTGTGAACTGATTATAAAAAAAAAATGTATAAACATTTTTATGCAATATTTATATTGAGCAATTAGATTTCAATTTGGATTAAAAAACAATCAATCTATGTGGCAATTATTCTAGGTAGTTTATACATTACAGAAAACGTTAACTATAGATTTTAAATAGAGATAATCAAAAGTTTACATAATATATTATTTTTTCCATGATTATATATTATTATACTTTAAAAAATTATTGTTGGTGTGACTCATTGAACTATAAAAAATAGTCTAATTTGAATATATTATATTATACAAAAGTTATGTAAAACTTAAATGTAATATTATTTCACCTGATAATTTTTTGTTCTCTTCTGTTTACAGAACATTTCTATGTAGTCTTCTACAAGTCTTAACGCTTTTTTCAATAAGTTGTATAATGAGACAATTGATAATATTTTTATTTCAATAATAATTTTATCTTTTCTATCTACAGAAATTATATAACCTATCACCATGTTTGACAAAATTGGATTTGTAACTTAAAAAAACAATTGTATATTTTTTTATAATTACATTATTATTAATAATTTGCACACTCAAGTAATTTTAGGTCCTTAACTTGTCACATGAGAAACACCTGAAAGTGATCCGTAATACTTAATAGTTTACTAAGCAATTGTGTAATTAGCAACTACAACTCCTACTTGCTGCAAATAGTTGAGATTTATATATATATATTGTTAATTTGTCATGTCAGATTGCATATTAAAAAGCATAATATTTTTTTAAACAATCATCATCATTAACCATTATCAATCCACTGCAGGATGAAGGCCTATCAAAGTTCAATCTATCTTTTCCTATCTTTAGCTTCTTTTCTCCACATCACCCCTGCACACTTTCTTATTTCATCCACCCATCTCACATGTGGTCTCTTTCTGGGTCTTTTACAATCTTTTGGGATCCAGTTTAAAATTTCAATTGTCCATCTGTTATTATCTCTTCTAACAATATCTCCAGCCCAACTCCACTTGTCTTTTAATTTTTTCAATGAGGTCAATAACAAATGTTTGTTCTCTTACCCATACATTGCATTTTCGATCCCTTCTTGTTATTCCCAACATGCATCTCTCCATACTTCTTTGAGTGGTCTGAAGTCTCTGTATTGCTTTTCTATTAAGTATCCAAGTCTCAGATCCATAAGTAAGAACTGGCAAAACACATTTATTAAAAAACCTTCCTTTTCAAACACATAGGTATATTTCATTTTAGTATCAAGTTATTTCTACCAAAAGCACTCCAACCAAGTTTAATTCTATGATTAATTTCATCCATTATATTTCTATCTGTATCAATAATCTGACCCAGGTATTTGTAACTGTTAACTTCTTCTAACTCATCATAATCAATATTTATTTTCATATTTTGAGAAAATCTATTAAACATTACTTTAGACTTTTTAAAATTTATCTTTAGTCCTACTTTCCTATTTTCATCTGATAATTCCTGCAACATTTCCTGTAGCTCTAAAGCATTATTTGCAAAAAACAACTACATCATCTGCAAAATCTAAATGACTTAAATAATCTCCATTTACTTTCACTCCTTTAGCTTCCCATTTTAATCCACAAAATACTTCTTGCAGCACTGCTGTAAAAAGTTTTGGAGATATGGAGTCACCCTGTCTTACACCCTTTTCAATGTTGATTTTTCTACTGTCATTATGTAATCTAATTGTTGCTATTGCATTTTTATAAATATTCTTCAAAATATGACAATATCCTGGATCTACACCTTGATGATCCAATGCTTTAATCACTGAAGAAATGTTTATAGAATCAAATGCCTTTTCATAGTCTACAAATCCTAAGCATAATGGCAACTACTGTACTAAAACCACTTTTAAATCCAGCTTGTTCTCTTGGTTGGTTGGAAACCCAGTGTTTTCATATATATATATATATATATATATATATATATATATATATATATATATATATATATATATATATATATATATATATATATATATATATATATATATATATATATATTGTGCCCTTATCTGTAGGTCATAATAAGGTAGAAAGGTCAATTACTAAAAAATTTTAAATTTTAAGTTATATTTGTATGATATATAAATAATAGTAGGATAATTAGATTTTATAGTACAATTTAAAGCTGAAAATACCTGGTATATAAAAAATGTAAAGGATTATTAAAAGAAAACAATTAAATAAAGCTTAATTATATCCTTGCTTATGGTTGTAAAAGCTGGCCATATAAAATAACACAGCTATAAATAGTTAAAAGTATATTAATAATTTGAATATAATATTTTAAAACTAATAAATTAAATAAATACTATATGTAGTGTTATAATTATGTTTAATATTCAAATTTAATCTAATGTTTTAAGATAAACTTTGGGATGGTGAGAATTGTATTTAGTTCTACAAGTTTAAATTATTTTCCAAATTTTTTATAAAATATATCAGTTTTGGTAATTTAGACCGAGACGTAAATAAAAAATCATTTGATAAAGTTAGTAAACATGTGACTGTATATTATATACCTTCACACACGCTTGTTAGAATAATAATAAAGTTTGTGAATTATGAAACTAAATATAATTGCCATCGATCCTTAAAGTAAAAGTTTAAATGTTAAATATTATTTTAATAATTATTTTAAAAGCTTAAATGATTTTTATAAAACTATAATTGAATTTAAAAATACTAGTCTAAGTAATATTTTGAGACATTACGTCATCAATTCTTTATTTTAAAAGTCTAGTCTGTTATAAAACTAAAATGTGTAAATCTGTTCACGCTAAAAAGTCATTAACCAATCAACGGAGGTAAATTAGCAGACAAAATATAAGAATTAGACGAAGCGGGAGGAGAAGTAATGTGAAAGTGAAAGAGAAAGTAACATATTTTTTAGCTGATAACACCGTAGCTAGAAAAGTGATATAAATTTAAAATTTTGTATTTATTTTAAAAGTTCTTTTGTAACATATAATATATTTTGACTGCCTCTACATGGATTGCTAATTTTAAAAGTTATCTTACCAGGATATTTTATTCAAGTTTAACCAAAAACCCTACAGTAAAATGGAAGTACAAGAAAAAATACCTAAAAATATTGCTAAGGGAAAAATATTTGGAAAGTGCCTTAATACAGCTTTATTTATGCTCAACCAGAAACTTATTATTATAACTCAAAGAAATATAATTGGGACGCTATATGAAAATTTAAAAGAGAAGTTACTTGCCGTCAGGAAAAAGTTATGACGCACAAAATTTATAAGGCTACTTTGAAGTTATTTTATTCTTCTCTATGGAAACATTTAATATGCGTTTTTATTATAAAGAAAAATTATGTAAATGTATAATGAAGAAAGAGTGTTTATCTTTTAAAAAGAAACATTATAAAAATATAGTACTAGAATTTTCAAAGAAAGAAAAAAGTAATAGAATAATATGAAAGTGCTATTATGCGTTTTATGGAAAGGAACAGAAAACTTTATCTAAGAGGGATCAGAAAAAAATATTATAAAGTATTCATTGGAGGAAATGCTTGATTGAAAAATATAAAATTTAAATTACTTAGTGAAAATGGATCCATGGAAATAGAAACATTTTATTGAAGAGTTAAATAAATGTACCTAGAGGATGCATCGTAAAAGTCGCGCGGGAAAATATTAGCAGACAATATTAGAAGAGAATATGGAGACGTTTTTCTTTACAGGATGAATTGATATCAAGAATTAATAATTATATTCAAGATTATGAAAACCAAGGATTGTCATCTATGAATATTTATTAAACAGAGCAGTAATTGTTTTACTTTAAAATAGAACATTAAGTGACTGAAGAAGAAATAAAATAATATTTTTTTTTTAGCTTTAATATGAACGATTTTCAAGCAAGTTCGATAAAGAAGTACCGTAAATATAATTTAAATATTTTTTACTAATTTATTTTAAAATATAAAATGCTATGTGAGATTAGGGAAAACATATAAACATAAATTTAGTAATATTAAAAAAAAATTAAATATAATAGCTTAATAGAATGATAGAAATATTGTTTTAAAAATAAAGTGTATGTATGGAAGTTTTATATCTACAAGAATCAATGGGATGGTGAAGCCTACGGAACGCGATCGAGAAGATAAAGATCGTTTTGGTAATTTTGATATTTATTTATAATGCATAATGTATTTTTTTTAGATCATCTATTGATTAAGAATGATGTGTGAAAGTTTAAATTATATGTACACATTTTATACAACATTTTAAAACATATTATGAGATAGGAGTAATTCTGAATATGCATGCAATAAGTTATTTAAAGTATATTAATAATATAATTTGACAGAACAATTGTGTGATTCTTTTGAACTTTCATGTTGTAAAGTATTCAGATATTTTAAAATAGTTTGTATATGATAAAATATACGAGGAAAGTAGTAAAAGATTTTCTTATAGAACAGCGGAATAGTTTTGAAATAAATGAATTTTATTATTGTTAGAAATGCAGATAGGTATTTGTCGATGTACCGTATAGAAAAATCTTGAGAAATAAGATCGGATAGTGACTTGGTAGTACTAGTGGAGAGGAAACCAAGATGATGTTTTTGTTAAGAAATAGGAAAAATAAAGTATTTGGATCATAGTTAGTTTGTGTGATTTCAGTATAGTTAACTAAGTCCTATGACTGAACACATATAGTTTGGACAGTGTTTTTGCATATCTTTAAACTTTTTGATGTTATAATAAAGCTGAAGAAATAGCTTTAGCATCACTCCTATAATAGAGGTTGGTAGACAGGTAAAGGTCACTCCTCTATAGTGTCTTTTAATTCACTGTGCCATGATTGTCAAGGTTTATGATGAATAATATTCTAGTTATATTTTGATCCTATGCATCTATCTTCGCTATCCTTATTTCGTGAATCTGCATCGGTCAGAAAGATATTTTCAAAGAAATAATGAATAAAATAGAACTGAAGATATGTTATCATTTATGTAAGAATAGTTTATTTACTGGAATGTTTAGAATTGTATAACTTTAAAATTGAAAGTCCAAAATATCATAAAGAGAGAAAGAATCATATAATACAGTTTAAAATTAATTCGGAAATGAATATAAGATTTTTAAAAAGAGAAATCTAAACAAAGTTTTTTTTTTTAAAAGTGATAATAAAATTTGAATGTTTTTTAAATAATATTTAGAAAATAAATATTGCATATTTATTAAGAAAATAATTCAATAATGTGTAATAAACATATATTTGTGCATGGTATATTAATAGTTGTAATTATATCATCCGAAGTAAGGCTTGAATGAGTATATTAGGATTAATAAACATCGGATAATGAACAATAAAACTTAATACCGAATGTAGAAGAATGTTTTGAATTTGTAGGATTCCATACAACCAATATAAAACTAGAATTTTATTGTTTTGTAGAATTTTTACTACGAATGTAAATTTTTGTAAAAATATAATTTTAATAATAGTAGGGATACAAAGTGTTAATGATAATTATATAAGAAATACATTTTGTAACAAGCTAACCATAATAAGAAATCCAATAATAATAATACTGTATTTTCTTAAGCATTTAAAAGATAAGAGTTAACTAGAAAAAATAAATAGAAGTTTGATTTTTTTTTTATAAACTAGTAAACTAATTTGTGATAGGAGAGTAAGGATATCCAATGTACATAATGTAAAATATTGTTATTTGTTTATGTTATTAATAAACTTTGTTGTAAATTTATTTTAAAGTTTTGTGTCTTCGTTGTTATTTCTCCACATGGATGCATGATATCACGATACATTTATAATTGAAACAGACATATAGTTTTTGCACAAAAGGTAAACATAAAAGTGTTATAATAATTTTGAGAATTTATTGGTATGTTAAAATTAAAAGATCATAATTTTATATTATTTATTGGTCATAAGTCGGTTGCCACAATATTACATTAAAATATATGCTAATGTTGCCACACGTATTCTGTTGTCAGATTATTAAAATACTACCACGTACGTATTTATTTATTTCATTTAGGAAGAAATAAGATTATATTATACTATTATTGTTATTATTATTATTTATTATTGTTAGTTGCTGTGTAGTAGATTATGACATAAAATTCCCTTTTCATAGTTTACTACCGTAATTTTAAATCAGTTAGAATACAATTTATGAACCTGAGATTTGATTTTATTTTATTTTATTTATTTTCTTCATTTTATTTAATTGAGCTAGATTCTTATTATAAAGAATATTAAGATATGATTATTATTTTAATCGTAGTGAATAGAGCTTAGAAAGTCGTAAGAATACTATGAGTTAGTTATTTGGTATAGTAAAAAGGGAGTATAGTGTTCTTATGCCATTGAGATAGTATCGTGTGGATAATATCTCAATGTAGTCTATCTCGTTCCCCGTGTTGTCACTCCATGTCTCATGAAAATAGTAAATATTTGTTAATTCATTTTAAAAATATAACCGTATTTGTATTTTAAAAATTAGAGCTAGTAATCATTTTTAATTAATGCTGGATATTTCATTTATTTATTTGTTAACTGAGCTAGAACCCGGAATTTAAACAGTATAATTATGTTATGAGAGGACGAGCGGTGGGGGAGGTTAGAATCATATTTATTAATAACTGAATATATATATATATATATATATATATATTCAGTTATTAATAAATTGGAAGGTAGGCTCATCAAAACATCCAATTATTTGAAAAGTTCCTGACTCATATCCTTTTAAAAATAATTAACTATTTTAGACTGCTAAATTTGATATCAGAATTGTTTTACCAATGCTGATCGTTATATATACTTAAATACTAGTCATACTTATTTAAAAACAAAAAAGTCTGCACTTAGAACTGTTGTGTAATAATTGTACATATATGCACTACTATTGTTACAGTCAGTGGCTTTAGAAGATCATTGTCATAAATAAAATGAATCATTCTTTAAATATACCATTGCATGATGATTCTAAATACTAAGTAATAAAAAATTGATGTTTTTCCCACCTTTAATTTAAAAGTAAATTGAAAACAGTTTTACAATCATCACTAATATGCAATTTAATATACTGTACAGGCTTACACACATCTGCACATATAATGTAATATATAAGGGATTGGAGCTCAGACTTTTACATGACCTCAACACTCCAAGCTATCTCATATTGCTGATCCACTGGATCACACATGTTGAAAAGATAAATAGTCACCAATATACATATTTCATGCTAAAGCAGCAATCATCAATTGGTCCTGATTACTATCTCCACACATATATACAATCAGTGCTCAGTTTTATATTAAGATAGCCAATCTTCATACTTCAATGGACAGGATGACAACCTTGGCACTAACATGGGATTTGAATGTTTTATCATTATATTTTCAAGGAAAGGGATGGTTGAAGATTGTGGTTGGAGTAGTTTGAAGCCTGTCCATTAAAATATGAAGATTGTCTATCTTAATATAAAGCTGAGCACTGATTGTATATATGTGTGGAGATAGTAATCTGGACCAACTGATCATTGCTGGTTTAGAATGAAAGACATATATTGGTGATTATTTATCTTTTCAACATGTGTGTGATCAGGTGGATCAGGAATGTGAGATTGGCTTGGAGAGTTGAGGGTCATGTGAAAGTCTGAGTATGAAACTCTTATATATTACATATGTGCAGGTGTGTGTAAGCCTGTAAAGTACATTGAATTACATATTGAAACATAGTGCATTAAAGATTTGTCCATCCCTTGCATATATATGTAAATGGATTAATCTCTAGTACATGAGGGGTCAGAATGACTAACAGTCAACATGAGAAGGATGACAATCTTGACACTAACATGGGCTTTAAACATTTTATCATCCAATTTTCAATAAAATTGATGGCTGAAGAGTTATGAGTTGGAGTAGTTTGAAGTCTGTCCATTAAAGTATAAAGATTGGTTATCTTAATATAAAGCTGAGCATTGATTGTATATATGTGCTGAGATAATCAGGATCTACTGATGATTTCTGTTTTAGCATAAAATATGTATATTGGTGATTATTTATCTTTTCACCATGTATGTGATCAGATGGGTCAGTAATATGAGATGGCTTGGAGAGTTGATGGTCATGTGAAAATCTGTTCGAATCCCTTACATATAATAATCACTAATGTAATTATCTATATAATTATGATTTTGAGCATGAGAAGAATTTAAAATATTTTTTAATGTTTCACTGAACTGAAAAGTTGAGATCAAGATATTAGCATGACTGGATGTTGTACCATGACTCATGATAACTGAACCATATAATAATAATTAATTAAAAAAAAATGAGTAAAGGACAAAATTTTTAATGAACAGAAAATAACAAAAGGAATAGAAATACACACAGAAAATGCTACTGTGCTAGAACACTTTAATAAGTCAATATCTTATCCTACACGGTAGCATAAATACTCTTGCTGAGCTGTACTTTTTGTATTTTATAGTTAGTATCATGTCAGTAGCCTGAGTTTAGCATTTGATATGTATATAGATATAATAGATGTACAAATAGATTAAGTATGTAAATAAGTAAGTGATGAGGACCAGAGTCATATGAAGAGAGATAGAAATTTACATGGAAATAATGCTAGATAAAGAAACATATAGGTAGAAAAGATAGATGGAGTGATAGAAAAATACACACATATACAAATCTACAAATAATAGAGAGATACAAACAAATAGAAAGATAAATAGATGCTAATTCAACTACATAAATGCACTAGTTATATTTATAATAAAGGAGAAGATATTTTAAAGCTCTCTAACGCAATTACAAACATTCAATATCGTTAATTATGATTTCATTCTTTTCTTTCTTTGCCTAGGTTGTCTGCCTGCTATGAAACTTGAAAGAGTATAACTATGTGAAATGATTATATCAGTTCAATATATATATATATGTCTGTGTGTGCGTGTGTGTGGTATAAATGTGTGCATATATATTTTTGCTTGCATTAATTAATTACATTATTTTATGATATTTGTACTTTCTTGAGTTATAATGCATCCCATTTTTTTTTTGTTTTTCCATATATTCTTTTTTATGTATATAGTAACTTTTTAACATAAACGTTAAAATACAATTATATATATATATAATAATTACTTTGACTTAATTTAATATTTAAATGATAATAAATTTATTGCTTATTATAGGACTTTGAATTTACTGTTACCGCGTATGCCGTTTGCTGGACATTTAACGGAATTTTATACAATGAAAAAGGTGCGACCCAAAACAGAAGCGGATTTGAGAATGGATTAGAAATAGTATTGGATTTAAAAGTGGTATAATTAGGGTTTTTTATTATTATTAAATTTTATATTTCTTTGAATTGATTTATGTAACTTTTTTTTTTAAATTAATTGGCTCTTTTTTTTTATTAGGAATTATTATCCACAATTTTTCGATTTTTAATTGCACTGAACATGATAATCAGTTGTTTAGATAAGCATTTTAAAAAAAGACACTTTAATAATTTATACATTGACATAATTTTAAGATTAATTTTTTTAATAAAAGTTTAAATTACTCATTGACATAATATATAGTAGCTACTTTCATTTCTATTTTTAAAATCAGTTTAATTTTGTTTTATCGCTTAAATAGTTTATTATGTTTAGAGTATTGAAGAATCGTAATGACAGCAAAGACTTCTAACCCATTTTCAATTATACTTTAATAATATTATAACTAATAAAAGCCTCCACATAAAATCTGTAGATAATTAAATAGTGATTTATAATTGGAAAGAGCAATCATTTATAACTTATGGCATGAAAATAACATTTTCAATACAGCTTAAAACTAGATAAACTTTTTTTTAATAAACTTGCTAACTTTTTTATATTATATCCAATTTTTAAATTTATTAAAATATTGAACCTTTTTTTTAATCAATATATTTTTAATATTTAAATCACCATATCATTAGTTATCTAAAGTTTTAGCTTTTACAACATTAATAATCTTCTATTATTATTATTATTATTATTCTCACTTTCCAAACACAAGATAAAGTCTTTGTGAAAAAGATAGAATGAATCCATCTATCTTTTCAACCCAAACATTTATATATATTTAATATCAAATAAGAATGGTGTATTGTAAATTCTAGAAAACTTCGCAAGTGTTATTCATTCAAGCATAGTTAAGTAATTTAAAGTGATCATTTAACATCTTCACACTCTCATTTCCAAATGCTTAAGATTTGCCAAAGAATTTATCTTCTGTTTGGAAAGTGGAAGTATTCATTTATAGTTAAAATCTACAAAGGGCATGTGCATTAGCTTTATGGATGATTATTAATATTACAGTTTATAAACATAGTGCTATATAAAATAAATATTTCATTTTTATTATTACTATTATTATTATGATGATAATGTTTCAAAGCAAAATTTTATTGAGCAAAAAAACAAGGTTACATCAGTAAGATACAAATAACACAATCATATTGAATTGCATTTTATATATATACACCTGGGTCTCATTTTACACAATAGATAGGTTCCTCAAAAAACACACGCAAATGAAATTGTGCAAAAATAGACATAACTTACATTGAAAAAGGGGGGATGTGGTCTGTGATTTTTCAAAATTCGCGTAAAAGCAAAGCACCAATGTAAAATTACTTTAAAATTCATGCAAAAAAAAATAAGGAAATAAAATATGACTAATAAAAAATTTCAAATTTGAAAAAAATTGATACAAGAGAAACTTTTTTTAACTATAATATTTAATGTTATTCAAAATAATATATTTTTATGCATAATTTACAGTACAGTAATTTACATTTTTTATACATGTTTTAATTATTATCACTATTTGCCAAAAAACACATTCGTTTGCAAACTGGTAAAAAATCAGATTCTCACAAGAGGAAATACAACTAGCGCCAAGTTCACTCTCATGTTGTGTTAATTGTTTCCTGTTAACAATGTAATTAGTAATTAATCTTTGAGACAATGATTTTATTAATTGTTTATGAACTTAGACTTATGATAATAAAAAGACATTTATTCACCACTGCTGGGAAAAAATTAATTAAAACTAACAACTAAAAATTAAATTCTTATTTTTGTCTTTAATTTTTTAATTTTCAATTCCGTTTAAAAATCAAATTTCGTTTTACATCACATTAATTTCAAGTCACCATAAGCAATTTTTAAATTGTTAATTACAATTAAAAATCAAATTTTAATTTTTAATTGTCAAATTTAATTGTGCCCATTGCTATTTCTCACCTTTTAAAAATAAACTTGAAGACACTAAATGATTAATAATTGATTACGTTCTTTTTTAAAAAGCAAAAACAGAATGTGATTTAAAATGCAAAATTAACATGTACAATGCTTTAACAAATTTACATTATAATCTTGTAAAATTTAATGTGTGTATACATAAAATGTGGAAATCATGATTTTAATTTTATTATTGCATAAAATCTTACTATTATAAAGCACTGAAAATATTGAAATTACTAAGATGAACGTCGAATTCCAATAATGTGCTATTACTTTCAATATAATGTAAGTGCGCAAAATTTATTATTTAAAGTAATAGCGCATTATCAGAGTTCGACTTCCGGTGAAACATGAATTGCGTAACTTCAAAATCGTGTTAAATAAGTCAGTGTAAAAATAGACCCAGGTGTATATATATATAAAGTTACAGAAAAAAATATGAAAGTATAACTGGTAATAGGAGTTACATATGTATTTTTATCATTTTTTCAAGTCACCTCCACCAATTTATGATAGAGAAATTGAATGGATTATAGTTCTTGATTTGTAATGGGTCTGGTGAGACAAATGTCATTTTTTCCCATTTATTTGTGAAGTGAGGAGTCCATTAGTATTGCATCTTGCTGTGTACTGTGAACACTATAACTTGTGAGAGGCTATAGCAGACTGAGGAATGAAACAGTGATTGTAATTAGAGGTTAAATTGATTATGAACATAGAAGTGAGAGATTGGACTGATGTATTAATAGTGACCATGTGGTCACATATATGTCTGGGTGGGCAAGTTTGAAGTCTCTGGTTTAGTAACATGGTATCTATTATTATTATTGTTGTTGTTATTATTTCCAATAATTGTTTTTGTATTTTTTGCTGATTCATAGTCATTTTTTGAATCCAAATTTCATGTTTCACAATATATTACTTTGACTTAAACTTTTTGTAAATAAAATATTAATACATAATATATTCCACTTCAGTTTTAGCACTTTCATTCTATTTACTTTTGAAACTCTTAGCAAACCTATTTTAAATAATATTTTAGTAACAAATTTGCTTGGTAATTTAGAGAGCTAAAATGTCCTATTTAGATTCAACATAAATACAAAATATTTATAAATATAGATTATTGGAGTTTATTGAATATTCTAACTTAGAGTTGATAGGTTATGATTTTTTCAGAGATGAGATGTTTTAAAAACTATCAATGGATTCACTTCTCAAATATTAAAGAATATAGAAACCAATATCATGAGGTGTAAAATTAACATAACATATGTAAATATCAAAATGAGATCTAATTTTTAAAAAAAAATGAATACAAATTGTAGGGTCAGAAACTATATAAATTCAACTTAGCTTAAAGTTTGAACAAACCAATTCAAAAACAAGCGAAGATAAATAATGATATAGCAACCACATTTTGTTCCCATTGTGTAAAGGGTATATTGTGATGAACATGACTTGGTTATACTGTTAATACAAAAATCAAACATAGAGTGTCATGTTAAAAAATCACTAAAAATAAAAATTTCGATATTTTAGCTTTGTGCTCAAAAAAAGTTTTAACAAAGTAAATAAACATTAATTTATAGTGACAAATATTTTGATAGTGATAAAAAGTTTACCCAGTATTGCACATTTTATTAGGAAAAGCAATTTGACTTGTAAAAGAAATCAGTAAGAGAATATATGAGTATTTTATGGAAAAAATGATACAATTTTAATATATATTATTTATACAAATATTTCAAAAATTTGAGTGTATGCTCACAAAGTTTGCTAAGCTAAAATTCTATTTTTCATGACACAGACTAGAGAGCACAATTATTTTTTGGTAATAACTTTGGTCAGTTAAATATAATAAATTTTAATTATAAAATTAAATGATAGCGAAAATACCAATTTTAAGTTTGCATTATTTATATAAAATTATTTTGTTGAAAACAAGTGTCCTATTACTATAGGTTTTTAATTTTTATAAAATCGGAGGTTTGATAGTACTACTTGGAAAACAATTTATTGTTAAGAAAGTCAATAAATTAATTAAAAACATTAGTGAAAAAGATAAAAGATCATAGGCATTTTTGCAAACATACTATGCAAGTAAGAGATTAGCTTCTGAATTTTGAAAATGTTTTTTTTAAGTAAATTGAAAGAGCTAAAAAAAAGTCGTTTAAAAAACGATTATAGACTTTCTTTTATTCGGTCAAATTTGAATTTAAATGCTAGTTCATTTCATATTTTGTACTTACAGTTACTACAGATTGCAAATTTCGACAAGTCAAAATATAACAAATATGCTCATCAATGGGTTTAGTAATAATTTCCTCTAATATTAATAAGAAAAACAATATTATTTAATCTATTAAAATAAGAAAGCAAGATACCATTATGGAAGTGTAAATCAATTATAATAATACTAAAAGCTTAATAATAATAAAAATCAATTAAACCATATTTCCATTTATACCAATTTAACATTATAAAATAAAATCATCTTATTAAATAACCTTAAGATTTTCAATATCCAATCATAACAATATATAAAATAAATAACAGATTCCTAATTTGAATCTTATTACAACAATGGCAAATCATATCCAATTACTTTTCAGTTTATTAAAGCTAAGTTAATAAAGATTTGGACTATAACTGTCAAAGAATATAAAATATTGTTACATTTATTATAGTCAAATATTAATATTAAAATTTAATATTTAAACTAAATTTATAATCCACACTAACAAACTTTAAATATAATTAAAGCAAATCACTTTAATTTGTAACAGAATAAAATATATTACTAGTAATAGCTCTATAACTGAATAAGAATACACTCTTTATTGTTGGATATTGACTTAATATAACATTCCTTTTTAATCAATAATGACTTAAAATAAAATACACAAATATTTCATTGCAACTATCTTTATCCATCTTCAATAATTATCATATTTGCACCTTTACCTATCATCAAATAAATTCATATATAATTTCTATTTTAGAATATCTATTATTTGTTACCCTCAAAATAATCATAATAAGCTTCCAATTACTTATTAAATATTTTAAAATAATCAAATAAGTTAATTAATGGTTTAAAAAATATATACTTGACCAAATAATAAGCATTAAATTCAATAGAAAGAAAATATTTGATTATACTTCCTTACTCATCCTGTGTTTTTGATTTTGGAATTATTTTTAACTGCTTCTGATGAATTATGTGGTATAATCAATAAGTGAATGTTATCTTATTCAAATATGATTAACCAATAAATTTGCATTGTAAAATTGAATGGCAACCAAGCAAATTTAGTAGTTTAAAATTAATTCAAATTTTATTAACAAATTGATATAAATTAAAATTATATATATATATATTGTAACGAACGTCTGTCTACATTCTCCAGATCGTTACAATATATATATATGGCCAATGAACATTTAAAATATATACATAAAATCTGATTATGTTTTAAGCAATAAGTTTTCGATTGACAGATTGTGCATCAATCTCCACTTATTGGATATTAAATTTAAACACATGTTTATGTAACACAAAAAAGGTAGGTAGAATATTTATACTTTCCAAAATATAACAGAATTCAAGATATATCTTATTTTTATACTTCATATAAAATATTGTTCATTGAAAATAAATGAATCTACTTATTTGTTAATATAAATTTTAAAATATGAATATTTTAAATTAAAATAATAATTGATATGCAGTAAAATGTAAATTAAAACTTAGAAAAACATAACTAACTTATATTTAGGTATATAAATAGATCATTGATTAACCTAAAATTGTGCCATTATTTATATTAACAAATGGTACATATATTAAATAAAAAGAATAAATATATATTTAATAATGATAAATATAAGCAAATAACCTGAGTAATAATTTTTAAATACTGCCTTTCTACAATTGTACCCTAGTTCTAGGGTTTATTTTTAAATAGCAATCTAATGATATTTTCTTATTCCACAGAAAGTAGAAATATCATCAAAATCTATAAGATTCAAAGCACATTTTGTTAATTGCAACATTTTCCAAATATCCAAATTATCTTTTTATTTAGGAGATATTTGATATAATTTATATCCATGATTGTGAAATGTAAATATTTTTTCAGTTAGCAAGTAATCCATTCACAATACATTACAAGTGAACAGATGCACATTTCATTCAAGATGATGCTATGGAAATTGAACCAATTTTTATATGGTATTCTTCAAGCTTAAAAAATTATATTAGTAGGTGACAATAATCTTTGTGTACATTTTTCTGTTGTTAATATTTAGATTTCATCATTAAAAAGTAGGTAATATCTGTTTTTAAAACAAAGAATATATATTTAAATTTCTGATGTTTTATAATGCAATGAATTATTTTCAATTACTTTTTGTTTTTGTAATAAATTGTCACACCTCACAAATCCCCAACACAATGTACAGTTTCTGGATGAATAGTGTTGCTTTTCACCTCCCCATTTTGTTTAGTTAACTATATAGTTTTAGAATAAATAAAAAGTAATTCATGTAAAGAAATTTAGTTGTGTTTTTGTTGAAACTAAAACAAGAGAGAGTTTTTTTTCTATTCAGTTCTATTTATAATTTTTCCCATTGATGTCAGAGTAACACCTTAACCAATTATCACCAGCATCTCTCAAATAAAAACTTTATTATATAAAAATAACAACAAATATAAAATATTTTAGAATTATTATATATTACAAACATTGATGTTGCATAATATAAATACCATTCTGTTATTCTAACACAAACTAGATAATTAAGACTACATTTTTCATACTATAATGGTAATAAACTTTTTACACTTACCTTTCAAGTATAATATTATACAAATAAAACAACAAATATACTAGAGACATTAAATTTTTAATTGTATTGTTTGCAACTTATTATCATGAATGCAGTAATGAAAATACATACAATAACAAAAGAACAATAACTTTATCCAAATTATATGTTTTATTATTCTCATATCAATTTTAAAATGAATAAAGTTAATTCACAATCTTATACAATACAATTAATTTAATGAAAGATAAATTTTATAACATTCAACAACAAAACAGGTCACCAGTATTAAAAAAGATTTACTGACACTAAGTACTTTTGGTTCAACCAGGTATTATAATCATAGCAAAATACAGAAACTGAAAAATTCTGATCTATACATAATGTCAAGTATGAATATTAAAGGGATGAAAATGAATAAATACTGAAACAATTTGCATATTAATGAGAAGGAACATCATTTGTTAGAGAGTGGAGAACTGAATTCCTTTTTATTGATGACATTAGTATTCCTGGTGATTGATAAATTCCCTTAATCTTTCTCTTTCGATCATTATGCTCTGAAAAGATAACATTGGCTGGGGAAAGATTGAAGCAGTGGCCAGAAATCAGCTTGTGGGCTAGAAATATAAAATAGTAATCAGTGCTTTCCTTAGTGTGTTTGTACATGTAATTATGCTGAGCACATTTCATAGCCAAATTCACATGGGTTTCCCATAATATACCTTCAAGAAGGAGGGGTTACAGCAGTTAATCTTATAAATGATTTTATGAAAAACCTCCATGACAATTTTGTTCTTAGAGTTGTTTAAGTGAATGGAGGTGATCAGAAAAAAATATAGAATTTATCAAAAAATATATTTTTAACTTAATTCATGATCTTTGAAATGTAGGGAAGATTGGACCATTTTTGGCATTGGGGAAACAAGTGTAAGGTGAAGTAAATGTGTTTGAGATTCTATCTGATATTGGCAAAGTTGCTAGTGAATAATTTGATGTTTTGTTTCTGATCATTCTAAAATTAGCAAGAGTTTAAGGTTTCTATGAAGGAAGTTTTTAGGCTGACAAATTTATGATCACATGGAGTGTTGAAGTTTGGTTGTACAATATCTCTGGTACTGAAAAGTTTTAAAACTATTCTGTAGTTCATGGAGATTATCGGTCTTGTGATATCCAAATCAATAAACTTTGCATTTTTATGATAGTCATCTTTATGCTCGATAGTTCATGTGAGAAAAGATGAAGATGCTCATATACAGTGTATATTTCATGAATAGTATTTTCAATAGTGCATATGAAGATGTCATCAATGTATCTAAAATATAAGCAGATGTTAGGATAATATGTAAATTCAGAAATGATCAATTGTTCAAACTTGGAAAGATAGAGGCTACACACTACTCCAATAAAAAAAAATCCCAATAGACCAGCCATTGCTAATTTTAAAAATTTTATAATTGATAGATAAAATGATCTCATCACTGATCTAATTCAAGGTTTCAATAATAATGTTAGCTGTGTAAATATTATAATTCACTTGATGTAATACTATTTAAATAAAGTTACTAGACTGAGTCTGAAAGACAGAGCTATATAACTCTTTAACTTCATGAGATACAATTTTGCAGTTATAGTCAATTGAAACATTATGGATTTATATAATTAAGTCATATGAGGATTTCAAGCTGTACACATCAAACCTGAGGTCATTAATTAGCCATGAAGCAATGAGATTAGCAGTGTGATAATAGTAAAATCCACTGAAATCAATGGGAAGACAAGCAGGCAATTATTCTTATGTAGTTTTATGTTTAAAAAAATTTGAGGGATGACAGTGACTGAAGGGAAAATTCTACAATAATCATAGCCAGAAAGTGCTGTGTAACAGTGATTTTTTTAAATAAAAGACTCAAAACAATTATTCTTTTCCTTTCAGTTAAAATTATGAATCTCAGAAAAATGAAACATGGTTTGTTTGTGATTGATTTTGCAGTCAAACTTTTTGTGATTTAATATGGCATCTGTCTTTCTTGAGGCAAACCAGGTTCGTCTGGCTAATAAAATGTCTAGTGAAATGGATGTTATGATGCCGTAGTTATTATAATGCTGAAAGAGTTGTTTTAGAATGTTTGATGCCTTTTTAATAAATATATTTTTGGGGTCAGTTTCATATTTGGACTCTAAATTTGAAATAATTTATATTTCAGGTAATAATCAGTTACCTCCAATGAACTTAGAACCATAGTTTCAAATTTTGACAGCATTGGTGGGGAATTCAAAGTTTGAGATTTTGATCCAGTTTGGGCAAGATTAAAATCAAAACAACCATACTTTTGTTTGCTGGCCACAAAACTAAATTTTCTAGAAAATTTATTTTTCTAGCCAGATGCTACATTATTGCACTTTGTGATGATAGAGATGAGAATAGGAAAGTAATGAACTATATGTTTTTTTCTTTCTTTTATAAGCTTTGTGTGTGTGTTAAAAAATTTTTATAATCAATTTTAGGAAGGTAACTTTGAGCATAACAATAATCATATGGCACTGAAAAATGAATTTGCAAATTTAATATTACAGCAATTGGGGAAAACATTGAACTGGAGACAACTCCTAAGAAAAGTGGGACATTATAGTTTTTTGTAAGATTGATACAGATTTTAAGCATAGCATAGTATCTTTCATGTTTTTCCATTACTGATTTGAAATAAATAAAATTAAATACCAACACCTGTATAGTTTTGATAATGTAATGAAAGGTAAATATTACAACATGCAACAACAAAATGGGTTACAACTATAGAAAGAAAAATTTATTGACATTAAGTATTTTTGATACAACCAGATATTATAATCATAGCAGAATAAAGGAAGTGAAAAATTGTGATCCATAGCTATGGTCAAATATGAATATTAAAAAGATTAAAATGAATAAATACTGAAAAAAATGCATATTAATGAGAAGGGAGGAACTGCAGATGCCATTTCTTTGAGAGTGGTGTGCTGGATTCCTCTTCATTGATGGCACTGGCATCTCTGGAAATTGATAAAGCTTCTTAATCTTTTTCTTCCCATCATTGTACTCTGAAAATATAACATCGCATGTGGAAAAATCAAAGCAATAGCCAGAGATCAGCTCATGGTACAGAAAGATAGAAAGAGTAGTCAGTGCTTTTCTTAGCACATTTGTACATACCTATGTTAACATTTAGATCTCATCATTGAAAATTAGGTATTATCCATTTTTAAAACAAATAAATATTCTGATAGTTTTAAATGCTAAGAATTAATTTTTGATTACTTTTCATTTTTATAATAAATTGTCACTCCTCACAAATTCTTGACACACTGTGTAGTTTTGGGTGAATATTGTTACTTTTCATCCCAGCATTGTGTCTAGTTAAATAAAAAGAAAATCATGGAAAGAAATGTAGATGTGCTTCTGTTGAAGCTAAAACAAAAGAGAGTTTGTTTTTTTTTTACACTGCTCTACTTATAACATCATAGTAAATTATAGCAGTACCTTTTATTGACACTTTAGCAATTCTAGTCAGCATTCCAGAAACAAAAAGTTTTATTATACAACAAAGAAAATAAACATTTTAGAATTATTATATATAACAAATAGTTGTTACATAATACAAATACCATTCTTTCATTCTAACTGAAATTATACAATTTATAATACATTCTCATTATATTACACTGTAAATATATTTTCACATATTTACACTTCCAATATAAATTATACAAATGAAATAACAAATATATTTGAGACCTTAGACATTTAGTTGTATTGTTTGTTATTTATTATCATGAATGCAGTAACGAAAATACATATAATAACAAAAGAACAATAATTTTATTAAACTACATGCTTTATTATTCACATATTAATTTGAAAATGAATAAGGTCAATTTACAATCTTAGACAATACAATTTATAATAAACAATTTTTATATTAATATTATCATTGTAATACCAACACAGTTCAATGCTTCATAAGTTAAGGTATCCACCATTAAAATGAAACTATAAAGAAAAAAGATTATTACTGACATTTTACCACATACTGAAAGTCATTTCAAACTTTAGTAGGTACATCTTCTTCACCAACTTCATATATTGTTTAATAATTCAATCCTAATGATAATGAATCCTAAATACTTCATTGGTATGCTCACTAAAAGAAGATAAAACATATTTATTCTTTTTTCTCATCTTCTTAATATATTTCCATCATTATATGCCTCCAATAAATAACATGTCAAAGCATCAAGATTAACAAAGAATTGGTTTATTCAATGTTCTTTAACAATATATCATAAAATACAATTATATATCTATATTCATTTTATCCTTCATTAAACTTGTCAATTACAATTGCTAAACCTTTACTATGAATTTGAAAATAACTCTTTATATCTTTATCTCTTTCAATAACAGTTTATCAATAAAATAATCTGAACTTTATTATAACCAAACATTATAATATATTATACTCAAAGTTTCTTATATCAAAACCAACTAACTCATCATTCTTGCCTTAATAATCCTAAAACATCGTTTTTTTTATATATATAAAACAACTTTCCAATTTGTTTTCCAATATAGTATTCTTTTTAAGAATTCAACTTTGAAGACAAATTAATATTCAAGAGGATTAATTCATTAAGCAAATTATTGAGTACTCCTACTAAATTATTTTAAACCAGTTATTACTAACTAACATCTAATAGCTGTAGGACTTTATCATTTAACACAGTTGCACTAGTACACAAAATTTATATATCTCGCTTCTTTAAGTGATTTGAAAATATTCCTAACTTTAGGATTACATAACACTTCAAAATAATACCTAAGGAGCAATGAACACAAATATTTAAGAAAGTATTTGCTCCATTACCATATTCCTTGCTATTTTTCTTCCACAATACTATATTTTTAGTTCTGGTATCAAGTATTTTCACAACCATCAAAAAAAATAATACTAATACATTATTATTATTTCATAAATTTCTTTTGTTCAACAGGTTACATTTTAATTCTATCCAAATTACAAACAAAAAAATCCTTTTTTAAAACATGTACGTACAGTCATATTATCATCACTAATGTAGGGCTCAAGTTTAAACACCTATGCAACGTTTTGTTATATGATAAAATAAATTATGCTTTAATTTTTTTTATTGTACATCATGTTGATTCAGACTTGATTTAAAAATGCATTAACATAATGTTCAATTAATCTGATAACTCGATCATGAGTCTTTGATAATCGAACGCCATTCGAACTTATAACAGCTTTAAACTGAGATTCAGTTTTCTCTTTCTCCGTGTAATTTTCAACTTTCTCCAACATTTTTTTAATAAAATAACAGAGATTTCACTATTGACATTATTATGTATCACATAGTCACCCTTACTATAAATTTTCTCATGAAATAAAATCTTATTTTTTTCTTGAAGGGTTTATTTCCTTTTTCCTTTGCTATTACATTATTATAATTTTTTCCTTGAAATGATTGCTTAATTTGTTTCTTAGAGGATATACTCTCTTTTTTCTTCATTATTACTTTTCACCTCTGCTTTATAATATATGCTTTTATATCCTTGTGTTACACGTATATAATCTATATTATCACCAAATATACTTTCCAAATTTTTAACTCCTTTGGAATTAATTTTATTTCTAACCATATTTGATTTATAATTCTCTTATTATCTTTAGTCTTTGCTTCTTCACGTTGTTGTAATGACTCGACATTTAGAAGCTTCTTGGCTAAAGTTTTTCTGTTCATTTATATAACATATACTATATTTCTACTAAATCATCAGAACAATTTATTTCTATCTTTTCTAACTTTTCAGCAATAGTTATTGTCTCTAAAGTCATTTGTTCTGACACTTTATAATTTTATATTTTTGTTTTTTAAATTCGTTATTTTGATTCCTCAAGTGTTCTATATATATTTTTTTTATTTTCTGTACTTTCAACTTCAAACCAATTATTTATTTTTAGAAGTTGAGGATCAAACATATTCTTTCTTTCATCATTGTTCTCAACGTTTCTAGAATAACACCATCAGATTCTGATTACGTTTTAAGTTTATTGATTTCCATAATTGCTTCTTTTTTTATTACAGCAAAAACAATATCCTCTTTTTAATCAAAGTAAATTATAACAACACGTTAAATTATTTTACTATTTGTCATAACATACTCATCCATTCAATCTTCCAGTTATCGATAAAAACCTGCAAGAAAATGACAATAATAAGTAAATTCATTTTTTAAGCATACAAATATCTCTTCACTTACTATCCAAACAAATTCTTTTAAAAAATTTTGATAAATTACGACTACCTATAAAATATTATTAATGTACAAAAGATATAATATAAATCAGCATTTATTTTTATAGCGTCTGTATACAATTGTAATTACATTCATATCGGCATTTCAAGCCAAATTGTGCAAACGCTTTTGCGAGTGTTAAATAATAAATGAATACCCTCTGACCAAACAAGATATCCTGCATAAATTCTATATCTTGTTTGGTCAGAGGGTATTCATTTATTATTTAACACTCGCAAAAGCGTTTGCACAATTTGACTTGAAAGGCCGATATGAATGTAAAAGATATAATGTTATATTCCTCTATAAATATGTATGAGACTTTGACCTCTCTGATTTTGGTCTTTGATCAAGCCAGAGTTGGTTGCACCATTTATAGCAGAATAAATATGTGGGCCATAAAAGAATGGGCCTGGTTTGATAATACCCATAAATTGGAACACTATTTGTAAAAAAAATAAATAGGAGAATATGTTTTTCTTTTAATAGTTCACATATTTGGGTGTTATTTTTAACTGAATATGTATAATAACCATCGGAAATTAAATCTTTAATATGATCTAAATAAAAATATAGCCCAATCGTTGGTCATCATTTGTAACTGAATAAACACATATACTAAAGTTGAATGTCATTTATAAGAGAATAAAATTATGGGTCATACTGTATCCTGAGTCATAGCCTAGTTATTGATCACCATTTGTAACAGAATAAAAATATAAACCAAAGAAAAACAATCCTAATTTATAAATGCCTGTGAATTGTAGCATCATTTGTAGCAGAAATAAAATAAAATAATAAATTAAGCTAAAATGAATATCAATCAATGAATAACAATATAGCACTTAAGTCAATAAAACAATGATAATAATCTTTGTTGTAATATCATAGTTTCCAATACCATTTAGAATGAATAGAAAACAAATAAAACATTATTTCAACTGTCCTAAAATATAAGCATTATTTGCAATACACCTAAGAAAGAGAAATAAAACTAAACACTATCTTATAAATAACAGTATATTTTTATTATATAGATACCATATAATAAAATGAAAATAATGACAGAGAATTACACAGATACACTTTAATATTTATCTTGAATCAACACACTGTTTGTGATAATACAAACTTGTACCAAAAGTCAAACATTATTTCTATATCTATTGAAATAAAATAATTGATGGATGAAGGAAATAATCTTAATATGCTCTACAAGTTTACAATATCAATGATATATAACTAAATATATAATATAATAATTGATTTCTAATTATAACTAATTAAAATAAATGCACTGCTACCTGAGCTATACTATTCCACTAATATCAACATATTCATATTAACTATGTCAATTACAATAATATTAAATGCTTAATAATAATATAAAACTAATTAACCTAATCTACCTTTTCATTTTCACCAACTTAATATATTATAAAATAAAATCATTCTATTAAATAACCTTAAGATTGGCAATATTCAATCATATCAATATATAAAATAAATTATAGATTCCTATTTGAAGCTTATTCCAACAATCAACAAATCATTTCCAATTACTCTTCAGTTTATTAAAGCTATGTTATTAGATTTATTATAGACAAATATTAATATTAAAATTTAATATTTATACTAAATATATGATCCACACTAATGAACTTTAAGTATAATTAAAGCAAATTGCTCTAATTTGTAATAGAAAAAATATATTCCTATTATTAACTCTATATCTTAATAATAGTCATATACTGACTTAATATAACATTCCTTTTTAATCAATAATTACTTAAAATAAAATATGCAAATATTTTACTGCAAGTACCCTTACTCAGCTTCAATAATTATCATATTTGCACCTTTATTAACCATCAAATCAATTCATATATAATTTCTATTTTGCATATCTATTATTTGTTACTAACAAAATAATTAAAAGTTTTTATTTACTTATTAAATATTTAAAAATGTAACATCAGATAATTTACTGCTATATAAAATCTATACCTGATGAGATAATAAACTTTAAATTCAATACAATGAAAATGATATGTAATTACATTTATTATCAATCCTGGGTTTTGGTTTCTGAATTATTTTTATAACTATTTCTGCTGAATTATGTGGTATAATCAATTAGTGAATATTACCTCATCCAAATATGATTAACTAATAAATTTGCATTGTAAAATTGAATGACACCCAAGAAAATTTATTTGTTTCAAATTAATTCAAATTTTATTGGCAAACTGATATAAATTAAAATCATATATATATATATTCTATCCCTTCACTGATGAGAGCAAATCAGCTTGAAATCAGCTGATCTGAGGGTGGAACAAAATGAAAGAGACAGTGAATATTGACTCTGACGTTTATGTAAACAAATACTCTTGTTTGGAGGTCTTGGTAAAGCTCCATCTATTGATCATTAATACAAGCGATAGCAGGTTTTTACGTATATAAAACTTGTTTTGTTTATATATATATATATATATATATGCGTGTGTGTGTAGCAAATAAACATTTAAAATATATGCATATAATCTGACTATGCTTTAAGAAATTGATTTTTAATTGGTATTAACTTCATTTTGAAGTAGGTGATTGCACATCAATCTCCACTTATTGGATCCTAAATACAAACACATATGTTGATGAAACACAAAAAAATGTATAATATCTATACTTTCCAAAATATAAAAGAGTTCAAGATGTATCTTCTATTTATACTTCATATAAAAGCATAGTTAATAGAAATGAATCTACTTGTTTGTTAATATAAATTTTAAAAAATAAATATTTTAAATTCAAACAATAATTGCTATGCTGTAAAATACAAATTCAAACTTATGAAAATATAGCTTTCTTATATTTAGGTATATAAATAGATCACTACTTAATCTCAAATTATACTACTATTTATATCAATAAATAGTACATATAATAAATGACAAGAAATAATATATAGCAAAAGTAATGATAAATATAAGCAAATGATCAGAGTAATATTATTTACATATAGTTTATCAAAAATAGTAACCAAGTTGTAATGTTTATTTTTTAAACTGTGATCCAATGATGTTTGTTATTTTAGAGAAAGTAGAAATATTATGAAGCACATTATGTTATTCCAACATTTTCCAAATATTCAAATTATCTTTTCATTTAGCAGATATTTGGTCTAAATAAGGTAATATGTGTGTGCACATTAATTTAATTCTAAGGCAATGCAATGTAGATTTCTTTCATTTAGCAAGTAATCAATTCATAAAACATTACAAGTAAACAGACACTAGTTTTATCCATAATGATGCTATGCAAATTGAACCCATTTTTATCTGCTGTATAAAATCTTTATCAAGTTTATAAAATTATATTAATAGGTGACCATAATCTTTGTATTCATTTTTTTCTGTTGATAACATTTAGATCTCATCATTGAAAAGTAAGTAATATCCATTTTTAAAGCTAATAAATATTCTGATGTTTTATAATGCAATGAATCATTTTTAATTATTTTTTGTTTTTATAATTAATGTTCACTCCTCACAAATCATTGACACACTGTACATTTTCTGGGTGAATATTGTTGTTTTTTACACCATCACTGTGTCCAGTTAACTATATACTTTTTATACAGAAGGGCAAATATTTTAATTATGTGTAAATAAAATTTTAATTAAATCATATGCATTGCATTGACCGTACTGTTATTTTTTTTGGTTAAATACTCTAGAAAAAATGTATTATAAAAAGAACTTTTAAAATAATTTGAGTATATTATCATAGCTAATAAAAAGAGTCCAAGATGCTTATAATGCATCAGTCAACAGCAATAAGTCATAGTCAAGAGTAAAAAATGACTGCTTAACATAAAACAATGCATCTTTGAAAGGGAGAAAAGAATGCTGAATGAAGTTAGTTAGTTTTTAGTAAATTATTTTCTATTAAAGTTCAAATGGGAAGAAGTTCACATAGGCTTTAATTAGATGAATAAACAGACCATTTGGAGATTAATGAACTGTATAATTATCAGCTGTGTGAAATAAAATATTTTCACACACTAAATACATTCCATAGCAATTCCTAAAAAAAACAGGATAAATTATTGTCAGTAATATAATTTCATTGTACACCGTTATATTATTAAATTAATGCCTCATCAAACAGAAATAAACTTGCTGATATATATATATATATATATATATATATATATATATATATATATATATATATATATATAGTAATAAACAACTGTAATAAAACTACAAAAAAATTTAAAATGCTTATATAAAATTGAAGATTAATATCCTTTGATATATATATATATATATATATATATATATATATATATATATATATATATATATATATATATATATATATATATTGTGACTGAATTCTTTTATTTATCTCATGATTGTGAACTGCTAATCATTCTGTGGACTGTCAGTATCTGTCAGATGTCTAGGGGAATAGATGGATATATAATTTGGGCTATCGCAGACAGATATGCACTGTATAGACTATTGTTGTGTGATTCATTGAATGAGGGATATTAAATAATTTTTTTTGTATTTTTAATGCATAATAGAGCAGGGTGAAAAGCAAATCAGCTGGTCAGTCAGAGATAGGTGTCAGAAAAGAAAAGGATGTGTGGGCTCTTGGTGGTCACAGAGGCACAGATGGGATATATTGAATATATTAAGTTTTAATAAGATGAATAAATGTGAGATGGAAATGATAATGCAGATGTTGAACAGGCTAGAAGATGATACTAATGATCTAAGAAAAGATAGGAAGCACATGTTTAAAAGTTTAGAACAAACAATGGAGAAAGGTATAAAAAGTTTAAGAGAAGACCTAAGAGAAGATAGGAAAGCCTTAGGACATAGGATATGTCAATCTATAGAGAGTATAATAGAAGGTAGTCAAAACTCACTAATATTAAAAGATAAGCTAGATAGTCAGACCACTGATAATGAAGAAAGGAATGATAAATTAGGTGAATAAATAAATAAATCAGCTAGTAGACTGATAGAGGATAAGTCCCAAGAAGTAGAAATGCCAATAGAAGTAGTAAAACCAAAGCTTTTAGTAAAAAGAGTACCTGAGTTGATGACCCAAGGGCAGAGAAAGATGGATTATGAAGTGAAAACAAGGCAGATGGAGAAAAAACTCCACACACAAGATAATGTGATAAAGTTAAGAGAGGCAATAGGGCAGATGAAACCAGATATTTTAGGAGAACAAAAGTTTCAACAGTCTATAGTTCTCAATCTATTAACCAACCAACATGTATGGTTTCAAAAATCTATATTTTTAAATAAATTAAAGATACCTTATATATGGTACAGAGAGTCAATCTCGCTGGTAAATGTATATTGTGTATCGTACAGAGAATCAAACTCTCTGAAAAATTTAAATGCTCTGAAAAAGTTAAAAGTAAATTATATCTGGTACAGAGGGTCAATCTCTCTGAAAAGTTTAAATGTTCATTATGTATGATACAGAGAATCCATGTCGCTAGAAAATTTAAGTCTGCCTTATGTATGGTACAGAGAGTCAATCTTTCTAGAAAATTTAAAAATAAATTATATATGGTACAGACAGTCAATCTCTCTGGAAGATTTAAGGATAAATTATGTATGATACAGAGAATCAATCTCTCTAAAAAACTTAAAGATACCTTATATATGGTACAGAGAGTCAATCTTTCTGGAAATTTTTGAGACAAAGTATGTATGGTATTAGAGAGTCCATTTCTCTGAAAAATTTAAAGATATATTATGTGTGGTATCAAGAGTCCATATTTCTAGGTGGATTCTATAATCAGAGATTACCTAAAATAAATCCTCCAGACACATATTATAAGTATCCAGTCAAAATGAAAAATGGAAATATTAAAAATGGACTGGATATACATTGGCAATTTTATGCAGACCACAATATGATTTTCAAAAAGGAAAAGCCCAGAGAAAAACTCAAGAGCTAGATTAGAGTGGTCCTGGTAAGATAATCTATTATGTTAGCAACCCCCAAAGAAACCAATTTAAAAATTTCTGCATTTGTATGAAGGGTCATTCCAAATTACTAAAAAATAGGAGAGAATGCTTTTATGCTTGCTACTCTTGATGGGAATAAGGGAACCTATAATTCTAGGAGTTTGATCCCTTATCCTTCAGCAGAGTAGCCTGGCAAAGATCTCCAAATAAATCACATTTGTTTTATAATGAAAAGTGGACTTGGTGCGCATCTGGATGATGTTTGCCAGTAGTTACAATTTTTTTTATTAGGTTTATTATTATTAGTGTTATTTTATTAGTGAGGATTTTCTTATTAGAGATAGTTAAAGCAAAGGTGCTGATGATTTTCTTAGAAGAGGGGAAATGTTGTACCTTTACAATTTAGCCATTAGCTAAATTGTAGTAATGTGCATGAAAGAAAATGTGGAACCAAATCATCATCACATTTTTATATAAAAAGGAAGCTGTAGGGCACCCAAGTTTAAACCTTACAAGATCAAGTTCTAAAAGCTTAAGACAGAAAAAAATGTGGGGGGGGGGGAACAGTGATGTTCTTTAATTATTTGTGTGTTGATAAAACTCAAAAGAGTAGTTCACACATTTAGTTATTTAATAGTTAATTTTTTTGTTAAAAAGTAGAGTTATAACACATATATAGGCAGTGTGTGTGTGGGTGTGTAATGCTATTTAGTTTATCATTTTCATCTTTCAAATAATAACTTTCTTTGAAATTGGCCTACACTTTGAGTTATGTTCTACTATTGTATTTCTATTGTTTTTATATAATTATAGTTTGGGGTTTGAAGGTTAAGAATTTAATTTTAGATATTAAAACTATAAATTTCTAAAAATCATTTAGATTATTTTATAGGCCAGTTTTATAAATGATTTGAATAATAAGATGTGTGTGTACATTGCATACATAAATTTACTTTTTTTTATTACATATTGAAAAAGAAAAAAAAAATCTGTTAAATTATTTTTTTATTTTAAAGTTTGTTATGGTGAAGCTTCTAGCTTTAAAAATTTTCCCATCAGCTTGATCAAAGAAAGCAGCTCGAATTTTAGGTGTTATATTTGTGACAGAGATGTTAAGAAAATAGATTAAGACAAGTTTTTCTTCAAAACAAGATTTGTCTGAAAAATCAAGGTAGTGTGATTTTTAAATATGTTTCCAGAGAAAGTTACACTAGGAATCTAATTAAATGAGTTAGCTGAAAAATAAACTATAAAAACCAGTCTGAAAAATCAGTTAGAAAAGAGAGATTTTAAAATATTGAAACTAAGGAGGACAAGCATTTTAATTCTGCCAGATATCCTTTTTAAATCATTTTTTTTTAATATAAAGTTTTTTGAAGATTAAAAATATAAGGATGTTGGGCTAGAAAAAAATATATAGGTCTCATCTGGGGAAAATCCCTGATCCATCACAGAGCCAGCATATCATATAGAGAAAAAATGACTTGTCTGAAATTAAATATTCTACATCTGATGACTGATTGAAAGAAATGTGATATTTTCAGTGAAAGAGAACATTCACCTGCATTAGAAAGCTAAAGGAAAATGATTAATCGACTGATAAGTATTAAATCATCTAGTACAATTATTCCAATGACTGAATTTAAACCTAGTAAAAATTATAAATGTGAGAACAATTGATATATTGAAAGAATTATGCTTAACAAGGAAGAAAAAAAGAGTTCCAGTGCCACATGATTCCCACTGAAGCAAATAATAACACCAGCACCATTACCATTAAATAATTACAAGCCTCAAGGAAAACAACCATTCCAGAAAACTGTGGAAATTGATTGCTGCAAAAGTATTAACATTAAATAAGCTAGGTTTTAACCCGTGGAACTGGTAATATGAATTTTCATTATCTATTTCCTTTTTAAAATCTCAAAGACTATTCATAACATTTTAGAGATGAAGTTTTCTATTTTTCTCTTAGAACTTTAAAACAACTTTAATCGATTGAAACCAAAATTTACTTCAATAAGAATAGTTATAACCTTGAGTAATAATTTTATGTATGTTAAAACTATTATACCCAGCTTATTAATGAAGTTTATTTTCTAAAGAATATTATTGTATACCAATCTAAAATTATGAAATGTTTGTTGATATGTAAAATATTTTTTGTACTATTATTTTGTTTTTAAATAATGTTTAGTTATAATGGGATAAACACACACATACACAGTAATATAACCATACTTGCCACATGTATATGATGCTGTATGAATGTGAAAAAATAGATAGCATTTAAAATATTAGATTATTTTTGTTTTGATTTAAAGAATAGCTATCTCCAAGCTTAGCGGGAAGAGGGAGAAGCAATTTAAGAACTTGTTTCTGGAAATCTTCTTTTTTTCCGATTCTACTAACATTTTTTTTTACCATTCTACTTTACATGTTAGATTATAAAAGTATGTGCTCAAAGTGTTTATTTTTTTAATGAAATATTTTCTTCTGAAGAGAAAACTTTGGCAAACTTAGTCATCATCATCATCAACCATTATCAATCCACTGCAGGATGAAGGTCTCTCCAAGTTTAATCCATCTTCTCCGATCTTTAGCTTCTCTTTTTCATAACACTCCTGCACATTTTCTTATTTCATCCATCCATCTCACATGTGGTCCCTTTCTGGGTTTTTTACAATCTCTTGGAATCCAGTTTAAACTTTCAATTGTCCATCTATTATTATTTCTTCTAGCAATATGTCCAGCCCAACTCCATTTAAATCTTTTAATTTTTTCAATAAGGTCAGTAACACCTGTTTGTTGTCTTACCCATACATTGCGTTTACGATCTCTTCTTGTTACTTCCAACATACATCTCTCCATAATCTTTTGAGTGGTCTGAAGTCTCTGTATTGCTCTTCTATTAAGTGTCCAAGTCTCAGATCCATAAGTAAGAACTGGTAAAACATATTTGTTAAAAACAATCTTTTTCAAACACATAGGCATATTTCCTTTTAGTATCAAGTTATTTCTACCAAAAGCACTCCAACCAAGTTTAATTCTATGATTAATTTCCTCCATTATGTTTCCATCTGTATTAATAATCTGACCAAGGTATTTGTAACTGTTAACTTCTTCTAATTCTTCATAATCAATCTTTATTTTCATATTTTGAGCAAATCGATTAAACATTACTTTAGTCTTTTTAACATTTATCTTTAGTTCTACTTTTCTACTTTCATCTGCTAACTCCTTCAACATTTCCTGCAGCTCTGAAGCATTATTTGCAAAAACAACTACATCGTCTGCAAAATCTAAATGACTTAAATACTCTCCATTTACTTTCATTCCTTTAGTTTTCCATTTTAATCCACAAAATACTTATTGCAGCACTGCTGTAAAAAGTTTTGGTGATATGGAGTCACCTTGTCTTACACCTTTCTCAATGTTGATTTTTCCAGTATCATTATATAATCTAATTGTTGCTGTTGCATTTTTATAAATATTCTTTAAAATATGACAATAACCTGGATCTATACCTTGATGATCCAATACTTTAATCACTGAAGAAATGTGTATAGAATCGAATGCCTTTTCATAATCTAAAAATCCAAAACATAATGACAACTCATATTCATTTGTCCTTTCTATGACTTCTCTCAATACCTAGATATGATCTATTGTACTAAAACCACTTTTAAATCCAGCTTGTTCTCTTGGTTGGTGGAAATCCAAAGTTTTCTGTAGATGAGTTGTAATTATCTTGGTAAAAATTTTATATAAAACTGATAAAAGGCTGATAGGTCTGTAATTTCTAATATCTTCTTTATCACCTTTTTTAAATATTAATATTATTACTGCATGATCCAATCTTCCGGTACATCTTTATCATTTAGACATTTGGTATATAACTTTGCTAAAATTGTTTCTATTTCTTCACCTGCTTCTTTTAATATATCAATTATAATTCCATCATTTCCTGGAGCCTTTCCTTTTTTCATACATTCAATTGCATGTCTCACTTCTTCATTTAAAATTCTGGGCAATTCGGAAGATGTAATAGATATAGGAAGTACTTTTTCTTTATTACTATATAATTCTTGATAAAAATCTTCTACCAATTTCATGTCATCTCTCTTTTTAGTAATAATTCCATCTTTTTTTCTTATTGCAGATATAAATTTCCTATCAATACCAAAATATTGTTTAACATTCTTGAGACTTTTATTTTCTTCTACAGCTTTCTTTGCTATTTCACAGTTATACTTTCTTATATCATTTTCATCTCTTTTCCATACCATTTTACAAAATTTGAGATATTCAATTCTTTTTAATACATCACTTTTGTATATCTTCATATTCCTTCTTTTCTTCATAAATTCTTTAGTCTCAGTAGAAATTTTATTAGACAATTGCTGCTTTTTTCTACCAGCTATCTTTGTTGCAGTTTTTAAAAGTGTATCAGTTATTTTCATATTAATTAGTATCCAATTTTATATACATTATATCTTTGACGGGAAAGGGGGTAGAACTTTAAATTAATATTATGATTCCAAAATAATCAATTATTGTTATTATTATTGTTCATATAAATTTTTAGTCTTATCTTTAAATTGTTTGTATATGTTAGCAATACATTAATAAATGTTAAATCGTTTTATTAAATGAGGTGTATATATTTCATTGAGAGTATTCTTTATTAGTTGTGATCATTCATCATCAAGGGTGAAGATTAATTACTTAAGATCTAATTAGATATACTAAGATTAAACAATAGTTTTGAATTTCTTTAAAAATTAAGTTTTATGATTAGGCTTAGTCCTAAAGCTGTAGCTGGAACTATTATCATTATTGTCATCATCATCATCACGTTTGAATTAATGAGCCAGATAAATGTTTAAAGGCCATAAATAAATAGTGATTTCATGGTATTTAGTTGACATTCATGAATAATTATAACAACCACCATTCCATCATCTACATTATGCAAGGATGTGTGAATTGCCATCCTAAATTAATAGTATAATCTGAGCTAGTAAAATTTTATAAAGATATTGAAATTCATTTATTATGTTAAGATCTAGGGAATGATTTTTGTCTGATGAAATTGTATACACTACTTTAGTTTAAGGATGATTTATGTTTACCTAAATGTTAGTGCATACAGTGATATGCATCTAAAAGCAAAATCCTCTATTTTTGTTAGAAATAAAGTACCAAAAAGGAAATCAAACCCAGTACATGTGAAAAGGTTATAAGATATAACTGTGTCTACATTCAGGTAATCTAGTGGCGCCCTGCTAGACCATATTCACTTGTTATTTATTTAAATATGCACTTGATATCAAACCAAGAGATGAAAGTGGATAAAATCTACTGCCTGTATATCTGAGAAGATATTTTATTGAGTTACCAGTTTACTCACCCACTTGATGTTATTTTCTGAGTTATAATAGTTTGTTCTTAATAATTTGTTTATAGTTTCTACTTGTTTATTGATGATACAATGCCTGCCTAACTTGAGTTTGAAATAGGCCAGACACTTGAAATGACTAGTCTCCAAGCATTATTGTTTCTAATTATTGATATTATGATATCTTTAGAAATCTTAAGTAGAAATCGATGAATTTAAGCCACCAATATTTTTATTGATAATTAATATTTACTTTAGTATTGAAAGTAATAAATTTTGATGATCTCTGTAATATGTTTCATTTAATCCAATAATTATTAATATGTTCCTACTCATCATTTTGATTGCTATTGAATCATATTTTAAGTTGCCTTAATATGATTGATAACTCATCAGGCTGATCTTTTGTTTAATAGTCACTACTCAGGTATTATTATAATTCTTTTCTTTTTGATGTAAAATTTAAGTTACAATTTTTTCATTTATTAAGTTATAATATTTGGATGTTTGATATTTTAATCCATTTGGATCCAATTATCTTCTTTTATTAGTTACAATATATATAATATATATATATATATATATATATATATATATATATATATATATATATATATATATATATATATATATATATTGTGCCATTACAATTTAGTCAGTAGCTAAATTTGTAGTAATGTGCATGTAAGGAAATGTGGAACAAAAATCATCATCACATTTTTATATAGTAAAGGAAGATGTAGGGCACCCAAGTTTAAACCCTACAAAATCCAGTTATAAAAGCTTAAGACAGAAAGAGAGTGGGGCAATAGTTATATTCTTTATTTGTTTGTGTGTTGATAAAAAACTCAAAAAGAGTAGTATACACGGTTAATTATTCAATATTTAATTTTTTTGTTAAAAAGTAGAGTAATAACACATATATAGAAAGTGTGTGTGTAAACTGTTTAGTTATCATTGTATATTTCAAATATTAAACTCTCTTCAAAGCTAACCTACATTTTCTAAATTCTAATATTTCATTTTTATCTGTCTATTTTTGTTTTGCTAAGAATTATAGTTTGGGGTTTAAAAGTTGTAGTTTGAAAGTTAAGAATTTAATTTTAGATATTAAAATTATCATTTCTAGAAAGCATTCAGATTGTTGTAATAGGCTATTTTTATAAACGATGTAAATGGTGGGGTGTGTGGGTACATTGTACAAACAAGCCTCAAGAAAAAGAAACCATGATTGCTGCAGAAATATGAACATTAAACAAGCTAAGTTTGAACCTGTGGGACTGGTAATATGAACTTTTACTATATATTTTCTTTGTATTATATCATAGACTATTCTAGAATTTTAGAAATGAAGTTTTATATTTTGTTTTTCAGAACTTTAACACAACCCAAAATCTATTAAAACCATAGTTTTCTTAATAAGAAGAGTTATAACCTAGAGTAAAAATTTTATGGATGCTAAAACTATTAGTGTATACCAATCTAAATTTATGAAATGTTTATTAATATGTAAAATATTTTTTTTTTATTATTATTTTGTTTTAAATAATGGTTTGGTTATTATGAGAATAAACACATGCATACACAGTAATATATAAACTTGGTACACATGTATATGGGGTCGTATAAATGTAAGAAAAATAGATAGCATTTAAAAATATTGGGTTGTTTTGTTTTGAGTTGAGGAACAACGAGCTTAGTAATAATTTAGAGGGAAGGTAAAAAAGCAGTTTAAAAACTTGTTTCTATATTTTTTTTTTCGAGTTAACTAATACTTTTTCTCCTTCATCATTCTACTTTACATGTTAGATTATAAAAGCATGTGTGTAAAAGAGAAAAAAAGTGTTTCTTTTTTTAAGAAATATTTTCTTGTGAATTGAAAAATTAGCAGACTTAATATCCAATTTTATGTATATATTTTTGACAGGAAAGGGGGAAGAATTCAAAATTAATATTATGATTGCCAGATAATCAATTATTGTTATTATCATTATTGTTCATATAAATTCTTAGTTTTATCATTAAATTGTTTGTATATGTTCATAATAAATTAATAAATGTTAAATTGTTTTATTAAATGAGGCGTATATATTTTATTGAGAATATTCTTTATTAGTTGTGATCATTCATCATCAATGGTTAATATTGATTATTTAAGATTTAATGAGATATACTGAAGCAGTCAATCTTAGCTTAAGATTGAGCTTCATGTTTCCACCTACTAACCCATATTCAAACCCCTATATTCCCTCCCACTCCTTTTGTCATATATATATTTTTATGTATATATTTGGAACGCGCACCTAAATTTATAGTTTAACTTTCAATATTTATTATTATTGATTCTTTTTATTAATTATTAGTTCTTTATTATTAAACTACATAAGTGCAGCTCAAATATATATATATATATATATATATATATATATATATATATATATATATATATATATATATATATATATATATATACATATATGAGCAAAATCTTACTAACAAAAGATTGATGTTTAAAATATTTTATTATACATCATTTTTTAAACTTTTTCTTTTTAAATTGCTTGTTTTTTTTTCTTTGAAACTGTATATTTGTAAAATCCAATATGGAAGATGCTACAGTAATTGTCTAAAAGTACTTAAAGGGGTTGGAAGCACTATTGTTTTAATCTGGGGTAGGTATTTTAATTAAAGTTTTACTTAAAATAAAATGGGATTAAGATTAAAGATACTTTTGTTATAAACATGTTGTCAAATCTATTTCTAATCTGGAAATAGATTTGAATTTATTTTTGGATGTTATCTTACTGTTGCATCTTCAAAAACAATCTATAAGGAAAAGGTATAAAAATGGCTGTATTTTGAATCAGATTAGATTAGCCACTATTGAGAGAACTGATTGTAAAAATATGACACATCGCTTGAAACTTAAATAATGTAGCAGTAAATCCATCACTTTTCAGCCCTGTTGAGTCATTATCTTCCATGGCCGTACCATTCTGCTGCCCAAGAGTGAAGTAAAAGCCTGACCTAAGAACCTTAGTGTGCTAATAGAAGCTTGCTGCTACAGGAGAACTTGCATTTCAATTGCCATGAACATGCAACATTTTAAATAGAACTCTTAAACTTACAAGGTAACTTTCAAACCACCATCATTGAAACTAAAACAAGCTTGCTTAATTAATCTCGAATTCCACTACCAAGATTTCTCTTGTATTATTTAACTTTGTTTTTTTATATATAAATCTGTGAATGTAATTTTGCTCTCAAATGATTTCTTTAAATTTAATTCTATCTCATATGCTCTAACTTTCTTTAACTTTGGTGTGGTCATTTATTTATAGTTATTTATTACTTGATTTTATATGTATGCTTTTTTTTATTAATTTGCCAATCTCAAACAAACTGGCAAGTTTAATTTATAAAAATATTTTCTGTCATTTTTAAGTAAACCTTCACAAAGCAAGTTATTAATGTCTCCTAAAAATATAATGTGGTATTAATTAACATACTCACCAGATTGTTTTTTGAGTCAACATTTTATTGATGTTTTAATATCATCATCATCAACCATTATCAATCCACTGCAGGATGAAGGTCTCTCCAAGTTTAATCCATCTTCTCCGATCTTTAGCTTCTCTTCTCCACAACACCCCTGCACATTTTCTTATTTCATCCATCCATCTCACATGTGGTCTCTTTCTGGGTCTTTTACAATCTCTTGGAATCCAGTTTAAAATTTCAATTGTCCATCTATTATCATCTCTTCTAGCAATATGTCCAGCCCAACTCCATTTCAATCTTTTATTTTTTTCAATAAGGTCAGTAACACCTGTTTGTTATCTTACCCATACATTGCATTTTCGATCTCTTCTTGTTACTCCCAACGTACATCTCTCCAATACTCCTTTGAGTGATCTGAAGTCTCTGAATTGCTCTTCTATTAAATGTCCAAGTCTCAGATCCATAAGTAAGACCTGGTAAAACACATTTGTTAAAAACAATCCTTTTCAAACACATAGGCATATTTCCTTTTAGTATCAAGTTATTTTTACAAAAAGCACTCCAACCAAGTTTAATTCTATGATTAATTTCCTCCATTATGTTTCCATCTGTATTAATAATCTGACCAAGGTATTTGTAACTGTTAACTTCTTCTAATTCTTCATAATCAATCTTTATTTTCATATTTTGAGCAAATCGATTAAACATTACTTTAGTCTTTTTAACATTTATCTTTAGTCCTACTTTTCTACTTTCATCTGCTAACTCCTGCAACATTTCCTACAGCTTGAAGCATTATTTGCAAAAACAACTACATCATCTGCGAAATCTAAATGACTTAAATACTCTCCATTTACTTTCACTCCTTTAGTTTTCCATTTTAATCCACAAAATACTTATAGCAGCACTGCTGTAAAGAGTTTTGGAGATATGGAGTCACCTTGTCTTACACCTTTCTCAATGTTGATTTTTCCAGTATCATTATGTAATCTAATTGTTGCTGTTGCATTTTTATAAATATTCTTTAAAATATGACAATATCCTGGATCTATACCTTGATGATCCAATGCTTTAATCACTGAAGAAATGTGTATAGAATCGAATGCCTTTTCATAATCTACAAATCCAAAACATAATGACAACTCATATTTGTTTGTCCTTTCTATGACTTCTCTCAATACCTGGATATGATCTATTGTACTAAAACCACTTTTAAATCCAGCTTGTTCTCTTGGTTGGTGGAAATCCAAAGTTCTCTGTAGACGAGTTGTAATTATCTTGGTAAAAATTTTATATAAAACTGATAAAAGGCTGATAAGTCTGTAATTTATAATAACATCTTTATCACCTTTTTTAAATATTAATATTATTACTGCATTCTTCCAATCTTCCGGTACATCTTTATCATTTAGACATTTGTTATATAACTTTGCTAAAATTGTTTCTAATTTTCTTCACCTGCTTCTTTTAATATATATATATATATATATATGATAAACAAAAATGCAAGTTAAAAAACTTGCTAACGCTTGTATTTATGTCCACAGATGGCGTCCTACCAAGACTGCCAATCAAGCGTATGTTTTGTTTACAGATCTAGTTTCTTTATTCCTGTCTTTCACTGACGATAGCAAATAGCTTGAAATCATGATCTGAAAGTGGAATTATAGCAAATAGCTTGAAATCATGATCTGAAAGTGGAATTATAGTTAGAGATAGTGAATACTAACTACTCTGACGTTTATGTAAACAAAACATACGCTTGATTGGCAGTCTTGGTAGGACGCCATCTGTGGACATATATATATATATATTTGTTTAACACTGGATTTTCTACCTGGGGTAAATCCAGAACTCAAGCTAACTAACGCTTTGAAATCTTATAAAATATTATTTATTTAATTCTAAAATAAGGGTGACCTAAGTGTTTTACATATATATATAACTTCTAGTTATTTTCTTTTTTATACTCTTAAAATATATGCTATGTATTCCAGTTATTGTAAAATCCAAGAAGGTGGAATTGAATTATTTTAGATAGTAGGAAAGGAAAGGGGGTGAATCTTAATGTCTATTTTACTTAATCAAATGTTAACATATATTTTATTAATTTGAAATCTAAATCTTAATGTTACTTTTGCTAAGTAAATGAAATGTAAATCTCTCTATATATATTATATAGCATAGTGTATTATTCATCTAAATTATAATACTCAAACAAGGATCATTTATTTTAAAGCAGTAAAATTTATTCAATGTCATTAGGGACATGTTTCATTACTGCATTACTGACATTTAGCCTACCTTCGTATATAAAAATATTACGTGCTTCTAGTCTTAATCTGGGGGGTTGCAACAAGTTCAAACCCATAGATTTCTCTTCACATCTTTGTATAAAAATGTCTCTGGTGGTGATCCCTAAGTTTGGCACATGCTATGTATATTCTTTCTTCATATAAAAGTGCATCTGGCAGTGATCCCATAAGTTTGGCACACGCTATGCATATTCACTTCGTATCAAAGACCTGCACATCAGCGATGACCATGGCATGCCTGTCCACTTCATTGTCGTCCAGAAGCATAACTGTTTCCTCTTAGTTTTTTTAGGCTATTATGTCAGCACTGCAAACTTCTTCATATTTATTTATTTTGCTTCATGACCCAGTTTTAGTGCTCTAATATTAAAAGTGCGCTCTGCTCAATATATATATAAATGCCAAATATTACTAGCTAGATTAATTACTAATATTATTTTAGTTTTATTATACAATCCCACTGTCGTAACTTATTTCTGTATTTAAGAGTACATGCCTTGGGAAAAATAAAGCATTCGTCTTACTATCGTTAAAATAATTTTTCATTAAATATTTTGTCATAGTTTCAAATATAATCTTTTAACTGTATTTTGTTTATTCTCACAACCTCAATGGTGTGAAGATAATTTATCTTATATCTGTAATGAATCCCAGAATGCTCCCTGAAATAATGCTAGTCACCATTTTTCAGAACCGTAATCCAAAGCATTGATAGCAATTTTATGTAACTTCTTTCTAATAACTGATTGGCATCTTATTATTAGACCCACCAAAGATGTGTTCTTATTTATAATCTATCATTTAGCTAATAAAGAGCATATGAGAAATAATAGCATGAATGATACTATGTAATCCTCTATCGCTTGGTAGATCGCTTGCTCATTCATGCACACACTAATGTATATAATTAATTTATAAATTTATAATAATTTGTCAGTATATTAAACTATATTTTAATGTCTAACTTATTTGAGTAGTTGGAATTCCTTTTCCTCCACTTCCACATATTACAGCCATGCTTATGTATATTTTAATATAGTCATAGTTAATAGATGTCTCATTGTTTTGCTCAGCTTTGCTAGTAGGCCGGATTAAAATTAATTCTCATGTGCCATCACTATTATGTTATTCATTAGGTCTTTGATCTGGGTCTTAGAGAGTGGGTTTGAATCCAGGCTGATCCCTGACCTAAATCTTGGACTTGACTGAGTTTGAAGTACATTTTGTGAGTTCCAGCTCATGTTAGATGGATAAACATGTTTTGACCGGTACAATACGAAGATTAAGCAATAGTTATGAATTTCTTTTAAAAATTAAGTTTTATGATTAGGCTTAATCCTAAAGCTGTGGCTGAAACTATTATCACTATCGTTATTATTATTGTCATCATCATCATCATGTTTTAATTAATGAGCTAGATAAATGTTTAAAGGCCAGAAATAAATAAGTGATTTCATGGTATTTAATTTACATTTGTGAATAATTGTAATAACCACCATTCCATCATCTATATCATGCAAGGATGTGTGAATTGCCATCCTAAATTAATAGTAATCTGAGCTAGTAAAACTTATATAGATATTGAAACGCATTTATTATGTTAAGATCTAGTAAATGATCTCTGTCTGATGAGTTTATATACTCCACTTTGGTTTAAGGATGTTTTATGTTTACCTAAATATTATTGCATACAGTGATATGGATCTAAAAGCAAAATCCTTTATTTTTGTTAGAAATAAAGTACCAAAAGGGGATTCAAACCTGGTACATGTGAAAAGGTTATAAGATATAACTGTGTCTAGGTTCAGATAATCTAGTGGCGCCCTGTTAGACCATATCCACTTGTTATTTACTTAAATATGCACTTGACATCAAACCAAGAGGTGAAAATGGGTAAAATCTACTGTTGTATTTATTGAGAATATACTTTATTGAGTTACCAGTGTACTCACCCACTTGATATTATTTTCTGAGTTATAGTAGTTTGTCCTTAATAATTTGTTTATCGTTTCTTGTTTATTGGTGATATAATGGCTGCCTAATGAGGGTTTGAAATAGGCCAGATACCAGATAGCTGAAATGACTAGTCCCCAAGCATTATTGTTCTAATTGTTGATATTATGAACAAAAGAAAAATTATTAAAATACCTGAGTAGCCTAAAATATATAAGATCATTATATTTTAACTTAATAAACGAAAAATGGTAACTTAAATTTTATATCAACAAAAAAAGAATTAAACTATGCAACTTGTTGAGTTTAAGCTATTAAACAAAAAATTAGACTGAGTTATAATCTTAAGCAGCAATGGAATATTTAAGCCACCGATATTTTATTGATAATTAATATTTACTTGAGTATTGAAAGCATTAAATTTCGACGACTATTTATGTGTATGATTCCTTATTATGATTGATAACTCAGTCTATTTTTTTGTTTAATAGCTTATACTCAACAAGTTGTATAGTTTAATTCTTTTCTCATTGATATAAAATTTAAGTTACCATTTTTCGTTCATTAAGTTAAAATATAATGATCTTATATTTTTTAGACTACTCAGGTATTTTAATAATTTTTCTTTTGATCAAATTAATTTAAGTTACAATATATATATATATATATATATATATATATATATATATATATATATATATATATATTCAAGTTCTGTGTGTATTATTAATTTTCACCTACATGGCTGTGATTGTCTCTCTGAAGATATGGAGGGTGATGCAGATGACAATTTTTAAGAAATTACAGAGAAAATTAAGTTAAAGAAAACGAGTTTTCAGATGCTACAGTGAATAACGACGAATACTGTTCAACAGGCTACACTTCTACTGGCCCGTCACTCATAGCGGATAAACAAGGTACTAAAGAAAAAAATTTTAATATGGAAGTAATCCATTGGCCTGAACCGGCACATAAATTAAATAATAAAGGCACCAAAACTAAAAAATACACAGAAACAAATAGCTGCAGCTCATATATTAATGATAATACTACACTAATATCTGAAGATTCAACAGAAAATAACGCAATAGCGCCACTTCCCCTATCAACGCATTCAACTAGGAATAAACGTGAGACTCAACAAAAAATTAACCCCGTGAACAATTTACCATCTGAAAACAACCTTTTAACTAATTCAAACTCGCCCAAAACTGATACTATAAATAAATATAGTTCTGAAACAACACACATGCGTAATACAATACCGGAACCAGTATTAAAACATACCAATACAACTACTGTTCAAAATACTTCCTTACAAAGCATGCCACTTTCTATAGATGAATTCCCAACTCTTCCCTCTTACTCTCAGAATCTCAAATACCAGAGAGAAGAAGATCAAAATAAAATTTTCCATACTGGTCATAAGGGAAACTATTCAACAATCAAGCAGACAAACCCAACACCAGATTCGACACAGAGTGATTTAAATTACCTTCCTCACATAACACCTATTGCAAAAAACTGTAATACAATGGCTAACAGTTCAGCTAGGAGCCACATATCATATGCTAACATAGCAAAAATTGGTACTACAAGTCCATCTAAGTCTATACAAAATACCAACAACTTAAAAACTAATTCATACAATGAAACCTGCTTCATACCCGGAACAGCAAGTAAAATTAATCACGACCTTACCATGTTAGATATACTAAAACTAAAAAATCTACAACAGGAAAATCAAACCACCTTGGGGCTTGAGACCAATGAATTCTCCATAAATGACTTCACTAAGAAACAATACCAAGGCCTCTGTGTTGACTTCAACCAAACAATACCTCCAACCCTCCTCAAATCCTTAGTAAACTACCACAATGATAAAAGTGTTGTTCTGGCAGTGACAGAACCAAATTGCTCACTCCATAAATTCCCCATTGCAGCACTATACAAATTAATAAAACAATACAAATTAACAGAGGGCATACACCGGATCCTCACTCACCCAAACGACAGATACATTGCTGTCGAATTTGCCACTTGGGCCTTCCGAAATGAATTTAAATCAAATTTCAAAAAACTAGACAACAAATTCCTTATATATGTTGATACAAACAGACCTGCTACCCTTATCGGAACCCTCAAGTATTGTATCATGGGCCTTGACAATAATCTTCTCCAAGAAATCCTTTTACCTTACAGGAAAATCCAGAATTTCTCATATCTGCCAGTAGACAAGACGATCAAGTCCATCCTATCCAACACTGCATCATTTCAAATTCAACTAAGAAAAGGCCTAGGGCCCACTGACATACCAACTACCATTAAAGCAAAAGGTTGTCCAATGATACTTTCTTTCGTTGGCATCAGGCCGCAATGTTTTCATTGTGGCCTAAGAACACATCTCATAAAAGAATGCCCAGCAAAAATATGCACCTCTTGTGGTCAAAAGGAAAATAAGTTTCACAAATCTAAGCACCTCATACACTCACACCTGCTAATGTCACACATAATGAAATGCTAACCACAAACACTCCAGGCCTACATACTGTTGAAGCTGAAGTTGAATCCTACAGTAGAGTAACCAACACCAAAGACTTTATGAATCCTAATAAACTCAAGGGAAAACCATCCAATGACAGCAAACAGATACAAATAGCATATCAAAACCCAAATGGCTCCAAGCCCAGAGATAACTCACAGAAACCAGACAACTTACCAAAACGCTCAAACCCAAAAGAACCAAATAATGCCTCTAGACACAAAAATCTAACAATCTCTTCTGACAATACAGATGATGCACCTCTCAGCATGGACCATCAAGACCATAACAATGCACTCGGAACCCCAAGACCTCTAAGATCAAAACCTGCGGTTTCTAACACTAAATCTATAATGGACGCATCGAAACTATCAATATCCTATACAAATTCATCCCATATGAAAGCTCCCACACCTACAAAAAATAGATCTTCACCACCCATCTCTGACTATGTCTCAGACATGGATCTCAACCTACCCCCTAATGCTAATAATAAACAAAAATCTTCCAAACTTTCAAAGGCCTACTCTGAAGAAGAGGACTCACACCTATCTCCTGCTTCCGAGCCAAACTACCTAAGGTTCTCCTTTCCCTACAGTGTAAATTCTATTCTGGAAAAAACAAAAGGAAGGTACAAAGCACACCAAAAAACTCTCTCAGTCATGAATCACACAATGAAACTGAGCTCTTTAGAGCTGATTTCCACAGGCCATCCTTGGCAGATCAGAAATTCAGTGATCACAAGGACCATTACAACCTTCAATCAGATTCCGCTGGCGGAAAACCAAGCAGCAATAATCTTTATGGATAAGATCAAGTGCCAAAACATTGGTCTTAACATCAGGGGAATTAATTCTACTGACCATTTATATGCGATTAGGCATTTTTTCCTTCTTACATCTCCTCATATTTTATTCTTAGGAGAGACCAAATATCACCTAAACTCCAACCCTCACATAATTCTCGAACTTTCAAAACTGGGCTTCACTCTTCTGTCTACTAATACATCAGCTGCTGGAGGGGTAGGAATCATCATTAATAACAGGAAACCACCTTATTCCTATAAAGTGCTTTACCATGATGCCAATCTCATTGCAATCAAGCTTATATACCAATCTAGTGAATTCATTGCAATATACGTATACTGCCAGAACAACCCATTGACTTATTCTAGAATAATACACACCATAAATCTCATCACTGCAAACAACACAAGCCCTACAATCCTCTTGGGGGACTTCAACCTGCAATATGATGTGTTCACACAGAAATACCTCCATCTCTTAGCCAGGGGTTTCATAAATGGCAGAGGTTTCTTCCCTGCGGATGCATATTCATTCTATATGAAGAGCTCTAGAACACTGATTGACCTAATGTTTTACACCTCAGAGCTGCACTATGGTTTGGAAGCCAAGCTTCAACCCATTCCCTTCTCAGACCATCTTGCCCTGATAGCGTCTCTAGATCTGGACTCATACACTCCCATAGACTACAATAAAACAATCAGAATCATAACTAAAGCTACTGCCATGGAAGCTGTATTCTCAGATGCCTACATACTCTGAAAAAATTGACATTGTCTTCTCAGATGCCTACATACTCTTTGAAAAAATTGACATTCTTAACATAAATCCTGAGGAAGCCTGGTTCGCCTTCACAGGCATCCTCCAAACCATAATCATACAGCACACCAAAAAACATAAAGGGTCAACAACCCTGATGAATGAGCTTGATTTGCTTCACCATAGGATTAAAAATTTCTCAAGTGATGGTACTACAGACAACCTCCTATTACTTAAAATACAGTACAAGCAGAAACAAGCTGCGATTGCTAAAATAATAGCAACAAAGAATGCTAGGTTATACTTACCTGGCCAACACTGCTGGACACGTGGCTATCTCGGATGGGCTCTAGGTGCAAGGAAGAAACAAAAAACTCCTTTGTCCCTCCTCATCGGTGGTAGCCATACCTCTGGCAACCAAATGCTCATTCAAATAGAGTCATATTTCAAAAACCGCCTATCAAACTTTGTTACCTACCCCACAAATCAGTGGCATGAGACATCACAAAACAATGAACATGGAATAACAATATCAAACATCAAAATCCGCTTGGCCGCCCTACCGTCCAATGTCCATCCAGGACTACATGGCATTCCAAAGTTTATAATTACGCACCTTGAGAATTTCACAACTTCCATAGTATTAAAACTAATTAACCATCTTGCAAACAGCAAAAAAATCATCCCCAAACTTTATCCCATAGCGATGGTCCCCTTTGTTAAGAAAAACTGGGATGCATCTGTTCTATCTAGCATAAGACCAATCTCCATGACCCCAATCCTGTTAAAGGTCATTGAAGGTGTGATCAAGGAGAAAATACAAGATGTTATTCTGGACAACATATCCTAGTTGCAATTTGCAAAAAAGGGCTCATCCACACTCTCTGCAATCGGGGAGGTAAAAATTCTCTGTGATCATATCAGATCCAAGAATCTATACAAACCCATTGCCGTTCAGCTAGACATCTCTGAAGCATTTGATTCAGTAGATGTCAACATCCTGCTCAATTGCCTCTCAGCACTAGACATTCCTACTCAAATCATTCAGATATTGGACAATCTACTAAACAACAGATTGGTCCACATTTCCCTGAATGGTTTCTTTACAGATGGTTTTATTCCTTCAAAATCCATACCCCAAGGATCTCTACTTAGCGGTCTCCTATTTATACTCTACTTAAACCCCCTTCTTAAACAGATTGAGGCAAAACTTCCAGGAATCTATATACCCCAGCTGAAGAAACACTGTAAAGCATTTGCCTACATGGATGATGTCCTTGTCACCTTACCTTTCCAAAAATATCTAAAACCTCTCATACAACAACAAATTTTCCGAATCCTCCAAACTTTCCTTCAACCTCAACAGGTCATCGGCCTGGAAAATCAACACCGGCAAGAAGATATCATTGCCTTTCTCAGCAGACCCCCAAAACTTTTTGGGGTTTCCCATATACAAGTCACCGCAAGCCATATCGATACAAATACAGAATTCTATCATTGAAGCCACCACCAACACAGTTAAAAACCTTGCCAAGGTTTATTTATCATTGCAAGGGAAAATCTCTCTCCTCAATATCAAGGTAATGGCAAAGATTAGCTACTATCTACCCATAATTAACATGACAAAGGCTTTCAATACAAAAATCAACCGAATCTGTGCACGGCTGTTGTGGAATGGTAAAACAGCAGCCATAGGAATTGAACGCATGTAGCAACATAGTAAAAATAATGGTATGTCGTTGCATGCTACGTTTTCTATATATTACCAAAAGTGCCACTCTCTGATCCACATCCTACAAAAGAAATTTCCCCAGATTGTAGCGGAACAACCAGTCATTCCATCTGACAGACCTCCACCTTCAAAGATAAGCTGGCTAAATCAGATACTTGACTACCTTTTCGCTCACAATGGCCACTCTTCCCTAGTATTCAGACAAAAAATCTCCATTTGGGATGCTCATGGCCTGCTATTTCCCACACAAAACTCTACCATTCCTTACCTCGGTGGTAACAATCACGTGGTCACCAGGTTTTTCAAGCATCTCAAGCTGGAGCCAAGGTTCCTGGACTTTCTCGTAAAAATCAACCTGAATTCACTCCAGACAAACTTGTTCCTGCACTACAGGAGATTCTTCAAGAATATAGATCCTATGTGTCACAACTGCCATAGAATCTGTGAAACCTTTGATCATATGATAAATGATTGCCCAGCATATGACAAAATCAGAACTTTCATTACTTACCACTGACACATTTCCCTGAACAAAATCTTAAATATTAAATGCTGCTTCCTGTCCAGGGATTATGTCACCACAAGACTCTCAACCTTTCTGACTTATGCCATCTGGTTGGCCAGATGTCGCAACAAGTTTACCTTTCCTCATCCCAAGCCTGAAGACACATTCATTTCCAAGCTAAAGGAATTTCGCCATAAGGACAGAATAATCTCTTCCAGATTTTTATTTGACAACACGTGGAGCCTGATTAAGCTGGATTAACAACACCAGTAAACCACATCAGAACATTTGGTTGCCTGACTAACATGGATAACTATTATTTTTTGATTTCCAATTGTACATTATTACATATGGTTTTTTCAATAAA
>JAQFVV010000303.1:129295-248542 GCA_028023455.1 Epiperipatus broadwayi
GTTAAAGAAAAGGAATTATACATTTTTATGAAAAAAGGAAAGAAGAAAAATGGTAGTTCCCACTCATAACTCACATGAATTTGATGTCAGTAATTTCTGTGTGAAATATATATGTGCAGCACATAGATCATTATATTATGATCAATGAAATTGAAGATGATAAGCTTAAAGTTTCAACATTGTTGTTTTTTCTGGTTGCATTGTTCTGCAAATTGCTAAGAAATTATGTGTTTCCAAGATTCCAGAAGATGTACCTACCATACAGTGAACTAATAAAAAACCTTATACATGTTTTCAGTCAGCGATAACAAAGATAAAAGCTCTTTGTATTTTCAAATGAGAAAACAATAAGCTCAAGAAAGTTACCAAGCTTACAATCTGACATTGTAAATTTACAATGGATTTAGAGGACATACTCCTGGATCAGTTATTATATGGATATTAATAAAACTCTACTAAGTGAAGTGGATATAACATACAAAATGGCTATTGCAAAATGTATAGCATATGAGCTAACAACAGATAATGCATCCAAATATCAAATGGTAGGAAATTAATTATAAAATATCACAAGAGTATACTGAACTACGATGGATAAATTACCTAATCATGAGAAATGAATTAATGTGTTATTGCTACAGAATTATAGAGCACTCAAAAAGAGTTTTCAAATTTAAATCAAAATATATCATATTTGTGGCATTAAATGCTACTTAACTCATATTTGCAGATAAAATAAAAAAGAAAAGCCACAACTGAACTTTAAATCAGGGTGAGGAAAATTTTGTAGATAAGTGATAAATAAGGTCATTAAATGACTCAAACAATGTCTAAAGCCAATATGGAGGTTAACAGTGGTGCTGGATTATCAATTCTCTCTCCAAAGGAGTGAAATAAAATTAATGTTAAACCCAATCAGAGAGTGAAATTATGTAAGACAAATATAGTGGTTACAGATGTAAATGAAAACAGAATACAAATATGTGGAAAATTTTCTGTTCCAGTGAAATTAAATTAAACATTAAAACTTTTATCACTGTTTATTTTAAAGAGAGATATTAGTCTACTGCTCAGTCAAAACTGATTTTTTCTCTTAGAAATGCTGTCCTGAAAATATTAAGAAGGTCAAAATAAAAACAGAAGTTAGAACAAAGTTTTCTCAGCTGGTAATTATGAAATACTTGAATTAAGAATGAGACCAGTAGATTTGGAATTAGCTATGGAATCACAACCTATAGGATGTAAACCATGGAAAGTTCTCTATGCACTAAATTCAAAGATTGAAGAGACAATAGGGAATGTGATTAAAATAGGTTTGATATAACCTATAAAAGACTCATCATGGCCTAATCCTGTAATCATAATAGTTAAACTGAATGGGACTATTCATCTCTATGGAGATTATCAAGTTATTGTATATAAATTTATATGGTGCTTATCCCATGCCAAATCCACATGAACTATTAGCATCTTTACAGAAAGCCTTCTTCATCATGAAAATAGATTTAAAGTCCATGGTTTACCAGATAGTGTCACAGAAAAAACTGCAGAATTGCTAACATTACATACCAATGGTCTGTTTAAATGCAATAAATTACTTTATGGGATAACAACGGCCCCAAACATCTTTCAAGTGAAGATGAAAATGTTGTTTCAAAATATAAGAGGAGTTATTTTTTTACTTAGATAATGTACTTGTTACTGCCCATTCATAAGAAAATGTGGAAAAATAAGTAATATAAGCTTGATCAAAGCTAAATAAAGTGGGAGCTAGATTAAATGCTCCCAAGTGCATTTGGGTAACTTTAAAAATAAAATTTCTGTGACATATGATAAATAAGGATAGAAATTACTCCGATTCTGAGAAAGTGAGAGCTGTAAAAGTATCTGCCACTCCTAATAATGTAAAAGATTTACAAGCTTTTCTGTGACTGTTAATTTTTTATGAAAGTTTGTATCGGGTAAATCATGTGTATTAACATCACTGTATGATTTATTATGTAGGAGAAATGCTGGAAATAGAATGAAGAGCATAAAATTGCATTCCAAAAAATCAAAGACTTATGAATGTCAAAAAAACCTCTGTGCATTATAGGAGTGATATGGAAGTAATGATTATTACAGATACTTCAGATTTTATAGTTGGAACTGTCATCCCACATTGGTATTGTGAAGGCAAATATTCTATCACTTATATTTCCAGAATGTTATTATCATCTGAAAAAATTATAGTCAATTAGATAAGGAAGTTATGTCTATAATATTTGCAATAAACAAATTCCATCAATACATATATCAAAATAGTTTTACAATATGTACAGATCATCACCCTTAATTTGGATTTTTTAGAAAAGAAAAACAATGCCTCAATATTCAAGCCAGAGACTTTTAACATGGAATAAAATATTAGCCACCTGTGACTAAGAATTATGTTACAAGCTGGGAAATTACACATGCAGATACATTATCATAATTACCTGTGAAAAACAGAGTTCAATGAAAATTTATCAAAGGAAACATGATAGACAATATTATAGAAAATTTAAATAGTTCTAAAGTCACTTTATGGACAAATAGAGACCCTGCATATATTAAGATAAATAATTGAATTCAATAAGGATGGCCAAAGGGATGTCCAAGTTGCATTGCTTTGACAATTTAGAATACTTGTCAGTGTTTGTCAATCTGTAATGTCTGTATCCTGATGATTGACTGAGTACTCATACAGTGTAAGGGTGGAAACAAGTGCTAAAGTTGCTATATAAAGGACATCCAGGATTTGTGTGAATGAAGGCATTCACATATTCATACATATGTTGGCCTAAAATAAATAGCAAAAATTAACAAATTGTAAAAACAGACCATGATTGCCAATCTGCAGCTGATTCATTGAAGAAAGTTTATAAACCATGGATAGAGACCAAAAATCATGGGAGCATATCTTTATAGATTATGCAGGACTTTTGAATGGACATTTAATATTAATAGTCATAAATTCATACAGCAGGTGGTATAAGTATAAGCTCATAAAAACTATGAGTACTAAATGTAACATAGAAGCCATACAGGAAGTATTGGCCACTCATGGACATCCTGAGATCCTTGTATTTGATAATGGAATAGGATTTACTTCTGGAGATTTTGAAAACTACTTAACAGATAAAGGCATTCATCACATTTTTATTCCAGCCTACCACTCTGCCTCTAATGGTCATATAGAAAAGGCAGTCCAAAGTTTAAAGTCTGCCTTGAGAAAAGTAAAAGTTTCAAATATGGAGAAAACACTGATAAAAATCAGGTTCTATCAGCATTTTATCCCTAGTGCAACAAACTATAAAACAATGCAGAGTTTTTGTTTTATTAAAAAATGTCATACTCATTTATCTAAACTTTTACTTGTAATAAAGAAATCAGAAACAAGTATTTCTAGCAAAGAAATATACAATGCAAACATCATGCATGAAGTTTAGAGTTGGTAAAATGGTATGGGTTTGAGGCACATGGATACCTGGTACCATACATAAAAGAAAGTATCAGAAGTCATATAAGTAATTAAACTTGAAAGTGGATTGCATATCTGAAGATATGTACATCATTTATATCAGCAATACATTGATTATGTTAAATAAAAGACATGTAGCAGCCAATTCTCAATCAGAATTTTTGATAAATAATAAAATTGAAAAATTTTCTCTATTGAGCAGAATGATGTATTGCCTATTGAATAAAATACAATCAATGAAGTTAAAGCAGATCAAGATGTTGCTGACTTGAGTAAAAATGAACATTAATATTGGTCTGAAAGATCAACTGATGTAAATACTGATACTGATGAGAATAGAAATACTTCTACTCCATGAAGTCAGAGAAATCAGATAATGCCTGCTTGGTATAGAGATTATTTTCTAGAGGGACGTGAAGTGAGAGTGCAAATATTTTAAATTGTGTCCAAATAATGCTTTAATTAAATCATGTATATTGCTCCAACAGGACTATTACCCCCCCCCCTCCACAATAATTACTTTAGAAAAAACATATTATAAAAATAATATTTTAAAATAAATTATGTAAATTAATGCAGCTAATAAAACGTGTCCCAAAAAAAAAAAAATCGGTCAGTCACAATCAAAAAAAGAAAATGGTTGTCAAAAATAAAACAATGCATTTTCAAAAAGGAGAAAAGATAATGCATAATGAAGTTAGTTAGTTTTTAATACATTACTTACTATTAAAGTTCAAATGAAAAGTTCGCATACACTTTAATTAGACAAGTAAACAAACCATTTGGAGATTAATGAACCGTATAATTATCAGATAATAAAAAGTGTGGTCTTGCTGTGCGGTTTGTTAGATGCATTAGATAAAGGTTCCCAGAAAATGTGGAAAAAAATATGAAGTTGGAAAAAAACAGGTTTTAAAACATCAGCTGAAGATAGATAATCGTCATGCCTATCAGTGAAAATTGACTTTTTGTCCAAAAGTAGGTGATTTATTGTTTATTTTCGGTTTTTTTTAAGTGCTACACTAGCACAAGATATTGACAAAATGGTGTCCACATCAGAATGCAAATCAAAGTTTTGCATGGATCAGACATCATGAACATATAACAATATTAGAGCACAGACAACAAATGCAAAAATAGCAAAATTAAATTCACAAAATACAAAACAACTTCAAAGATTTAGAAGAGCCAATCAGAATGACCTGAATGAAATGAATGATACAAATATGAATGAATATGATGCTGATGAGCCTTTGCAGAATATTTGGACAAAAGAAGAAGTGGAAAAGATAAATCACAGATTTAACATGATCATACCGAAAAAGTTTACTTCACTTAAGAGATTTTTCTCAAATAAGTCAGTCATATTGGTGGTGACAGATAAAAATCTGTCTCTCTACAAGTTTCCTAGGGAAATATTATACAAGAGTTATCGAGAAACATAATGTGAAATTCAGTATCAACCATAGGGGAATGTACCAATTCAAGATATTTGGCAGTAGAATTCTTTAGTAACAAGCAATGTGCAGATTTTCATGAAAAATTTAAAACTTTGGAAAATTATGCTCTTGTGCTTGTAGATAAAGAAATGCAAGATCAACACACTGGCATTATTAAAAATACCTATTTTGGATATAATATTCACAATTTCACAAAACTCATGAGACTGTTTGGACAGCCAATATATATTAAGCCAATATATTGCTCAGACACACCTGCACTGTTTTTTTTCAAACAGTTTTTATTTTAAGATCAAGATCAGTGAAGGAATAAGACCTGAAGACATCTTGAGCATAATAATGGATCAGGAAGCAATACTCACCATACAAATTAAAGGACTTAGATCACAATGTTTTGTTTGTGGCAGTAGAGAACACCTGGTAATAACCTATGGAAGAAAGCACACCAGGAATGAGCAGTCAGCAACTAAAACACAGAAAATATTAATTAAAGAATACATAACAGAGCAAGGAAGATCAAGCAAGCCCAGATAAGAAGATGGAAAATGCTAAACATCCAGAGATTGGCTGAGAAATAGATGACATGTAGGAAAATAAAAAAATAGGCAAAAATACAGCTTCCAGATGAAGAATATATAATGGAAGGAACTGAAAATCAACCAAGGGCAGATAAGAAGAGGAAACAAACCAAACATCATAAGGGTGGCCAAGAGATAGATGATGTGCAAAAAATAATAAAGAACTAGATGATATACAAAAAATAGGAAGCAAAGTATGCTGAAAGTTGCAGATCACTCAGTACAATCCCAACTGTTTGAGAAAGAGAAACTAGCCAATGCAAAAAAGATAAAAGAACTGAAGCTAGAGCAAAACAGACAAAACTTGATCAACAAAATTAGTTAGAAAAAACAAATCAAGATAACAATCAAAGACTGGAATCTGAGATGAAAAATAAAGCAAGGACAGATAAGAAGCTAAAACAGATCAATTGCATAGAGAGTGACTGAGAGCTAGATGATTTAAAAGCAGAAAATAATGAACTGGATGACATACAAAAAACTAATAACCAAAATAAAATAAAAATTGCAGACCAGAACAGTGCCAGCTCAGCAATATTAGCAAGAGAAATTAAGCAATAAAAAAGAGGATAAAAAATTGGAGCAAAGACATACCAGCTAAAAATTGACCAACAAAATCAGTCAGAGAGAGCAAATCATGATTGCACAATAATAGAGACGCTTGAGACTAAAATTGAGGACATGATTGTTGTAAAACAAAGATGGAGAATACATTTTACCATTGCCAACAATTATGAAAACTATGTCAACTGAAGTGATGGAAGCTATCACTTTAGATCTGCCTACCCAAATAGAAACACACGCTGAACATAGGCACAAACCAGGCCGACCAGCAAAAAAAGTTTTAAAGAGATGAGAATTAAACAAGAAAGCCCTCATTGTGATTTGGAGATATATGGCTGAGCTATAGCTATGGATGAAGAGAATGGGCTAGTGTTTTAGGATGCCATGGAAATGGAGGGAGAAAAGAAGCAAGACAAGAATGTATAAACTCCAACAAGTTTATTAGTGAGACTTAAAATTGTTGTGATAAGTGTGAGAGGTACTAATTTAGTCAATAAAAATTTCAAAGTTAGACATTGGATAAATCAAATCCGATTGCATAATAAAGAACATTTGTATACCCTTATAATGACCTTTCCCCTGATATACCACAAGATCTAAAAATTAAAGAACCATGATTAAAATAAATCTCCTATTTGCTAAGAATTAAATAAAGATGATCAATATTGAGTTCCTATTTGATAATATGTTGAATTGACACTTACTTCCAAAGAGAATAGAATCATCTGCAAATACCTATATAGAAATGTACTTTTGATAAAATAGTATGGTAACACATGAAATTGAACTGTCATAGAATATGAGTAATAGAACTAACATGTATCTCACTACAATTAATTGGCATTGTAATATTATGTAACTAGAAAGATTAATAATGTTTATTATTGTTGAAACTTAATTATCAGATAAATGTAAAATAAGATATTTTTACACACTAGATATATTCCATAGCAATTCCTAAAAGTAAATGGGATAAATTATTGTCAGTAACATAATTTTATTGCATTTGTTATGCATCAGCAAACAGAAATAAAATCGCTGATATATATATATTGTAACGATATATAGATATGTCGTTACATTAATTTAAAAAAAAAACAAAGTTCGCAAATAAAAATAAATGTATTAAAAATCTATAAAAAAACTAGACGCTAAAATTAAAATGTTGTTAAATATATATATTCGCACAGATGCTAAACTTTAAAAATATTTTTTTATATATATAAATCAAAAAAGGGTATTTGAACGTATTTTTTTTTTTTTTTGATAAAAAAATATAAGAGTTAAATATTAAAATATTTAATATAAGTTAAAATAAAAACAGGTATTAATTAATTCCTGTAATCTATAAATGGAAATGATTGTTTATTATTTGAAAAACAAGCTAGCCCTCAAGGCTTTTATGTAATTAAAGGGTCAGATGGAAATTAGATAAGAGAAATTAGCTGGACCAATGGAAGCACCAAGCCTTGGCTCGGACCCTAACGAAAGTGATGGATTGGTGACGTTTTGTTGTTTGAATCCATGTGGATAATATAAAAAGAAGAAATATTGAGTATTGGGCAGTTCCAGCTGTTTGTTTTGAGAGTGGTGATAGAGACGCAATATCACACACTCTCTCTCTATTTTAAAAAATGAACTGATTGTGATACCGAAAGGAACCAGCTAATGCTACCTCCGGAACATCTGACCGGGTTTCAAACAAGGACTCCGTGGAAAAACAAGAACCTGGACTCTTCTTCCGTAAGCTGTTAACAATGAACTTAAAAAATTTTTTAAATAATTAAGAACTTTCATGAAAGCAATTTAAATGTTAAAATGGAGTTTCTATTTGACCTTTAAGTTTAAAATCAATTGATGTTTAATTTTATATGTTTGTTATTGATAAAAAAATCATTTCCATTTATTTTAATTGTATAAATTATTTATTGTTTAAATTTTAAATGTATGAAATTTAAGTTGTTTATAGACGCTTGCATGGATTCGTTTGCGGTTAATTATATTTTGTTTTTCATATTTGATCAAAATATATAGACATTCGATAAATAATGATACCTTACGGTGAGTATCTAAAATGTATTTATTCGGATGTCTTTTAAGTTATTGGTGACAATGCAAGTATCTTATGGTGAATACTATTGGGTTACTTATAAGTTTCCCTCTGCAATTGTCGGTATCAATAATTTTGTATTTTGATCGTTTATGTTTATTTTGAAATGTTTTTGACCGTGGAATCTATGTAATCGATCTATACCCAACATTTTTTAAACAAATCTGTGCGAACGTATATAAATGTTAAAATTAAGTCGGGCGCGAATGGCTATATAGTTTTGTAAAGTTGTATTAAGGGAGGGTAATCTTAGGTTATTCATTTCGTAGTTGAATTGGTTCAATGGATTAGATATATTTGTGTAATTAGTAGATGTAGTATGAGATCCGCTACGGGCAGGATTATAGATATACGCCACACACCCTCTGTTTGCCTATGGAGTTTTTAGTTTATTGATCTACTTGCCCACAGATGTCACATTCCTGTTGGTGGAGAGTCAATGTCTTCTCTATTTCTACTTATTGTTCAGATGTACATTCCTGACAATATAGTATTTTGTGTTGTCGTATCATGCTACATTGAATACATGAATGTATCAGATGGATTGGCGCCAGTTGATTGCGAAATTTGTTGCCTAAGGTTAAATCAGGGAAGAATATTTTCCTTTCAAATGCAGACCTATGTAGTCCATTCATACTCGACCCTCTAAATAAAATATTAAACATTATAGCAAGCTATTTTAAATGTAAAATTAAAAATTAAGATAAAAATCTAAATGTTAAACTTGTTCCTCAAATTTAGAATGATTTTATATGTGCGTAAATAAATATTTTTCTGTGTTGATTTCTGGCGGTGGCTTTTATTATTTTATTTTTTTATATTTGGGATATAAAATTTATAGATTTTTATCTCGGCATCTCCGCTGAGCTAGTGACAATGGGCTAACGATCTAAATATGTAAATAAAGTGGAATCCTAACAGCGCGTATCTGCCTACTTTATAAATTTTTCTAGGCTCAAATGCCTAGATGGCGCCCTTTGGTAGTGTGGTGCGGTGCGATGCGATCTACCACTTCGTTTGGATCGTTATAATATATATATTCAAGTTCTGTGTGTATTATTCATTTTCGCCTACATAGCTGAGATTGTCTCCTCATGGACACAGAACTTTTAAAATAAACATAAAAAAATCATGTAAAGAAATTTAGATGTGCTTCTACTAAAGCTAAAAACAAGGGTAGATTTTTTTTTCTATTCAATTCTATTTATACTTTTTTCATTGATCTCAGAGTAACTATAACAATACTTTCTTTAATTCTTTAGCCGATTCCAACCAGTGTCTCTCAAATAAAAAATTTATTATACAAAAATAACAACATATAAAATATTTTAGAATAATTACATACAACAAACATAGATGTTTCAAAATAAAAATACCATTCTTTCATTCTACTAGACAATTAAGACTAAATTCTTTCATACTACTACCTGTCAAAAATAATATTATATAAATAAAACAACAAATATACTAGAGTCATTAAACCTTTACTTGTATTGTTTGTAATTTATTATTGTGAATACTGTAAAGAAAATACATATAATAACAAAAGAACAATAATTTTATCAAAACTATATGCTTTATTATTCTCAATTCCCAATCTTATACAATACAATTAATAATAAACAATTTTGTAGCAATATTATTGTTGTCATAACTTCAATGCTTATTAGATTAAAATATCCACCTTCAAAATCAAACAAGAAAAAAAAATTATGACCGACATTTTACCATACAAAACTCATCTCAAACTTCAGTAGGTACAATATATAATATTTAAATACAAGTATATAGTCTATACTGAAATAAATGAAATTAGAAGGGACTTGAACTCAGATTTTTATGCTCCCTATATCTATCCACTTCATCTTATACAATCAATACATATGACCACAGATATGTGAAAAAGACAAATGATCTCCAATATAAACAGAGCAAAACTCTCCATACAGTATTGCTCTGTTTATCAACAATTAATGTGCTAGTATAGGAAATGTGATCATGTGATGCTTAATGATCTCTAATATACATATTTCATGCTTAACCAGCACTCATCATTTGATCCAGATTATCATCTCCCACACATATATATATAATTAGTGCGCAGTTTATATTAAGATAGCAAATCTTCAATGGATAGGCTCCAATTTTCTCCATCCTCTAATTCCTCAGCTATCTATATTACTGAAAATCTGATGATGAAATGCTCAAAGCCATTGTTCACTTATATGTGGTCATGTGTATTGGTTGAATAATATGGAGTAGATAAGTGTAATGAGCTTGAAAATCTGAGTTCAAATTTCTTCTAATTACATTAATTTCAGTATAGACAATATACTTGTATTTAGATATTACATATTCAGCTTGTATTCTACTCACCCCTCTTTTGTTTAATTAAATGGACATATTAAGGTCCTATATGTGAAGGATCAAACTGACTTAAATCAACATGGGTATGACAATAATGGCATCAACAAGGGCTTTCACTGTTCCACCATTAGATTTTCAGTGATATGGATGGCTGAAGATTTGAAGGGTAAAGAAGATTAAAGTCTGACTATTGAAGATTGAATATTTGCTATCTTAATATAAACTGAGGTGTGTTTATATACATGTGTGATAGATGGTGATATGAACCAACTGCTGAGTGCTGGTTCAGCACAAAATATGTATATTGGAGGTCATTTATCTTTTTCACATGTATGTGGTCATGTGTATTGGTTGTATAAGATGGAGTGCATAGATGTAAGACTCTGAAAATCTGAGTTCAAATTCCTTATATATATATATATATGTGTGTGTGCGCGCGTGTGGTGTATGTGTGTGTGTTAATAAATTGATAAAAGGATTGATTAACAACTTTATAATAAATTTAATAAGGAATGAAATAATACAAATGTATTTACCAGATATGTATTTGTTTTTTAGTTAACACTAATTATATTTTTTATACTGTCTTCATACTCCACCAAAAAACATGAAATTATTTTTTAATGAATTATGGACATTGGAATATAGTAGAAATATTTCACATCAATTTATATTACAATTTAAATGCTAACATACAAAAAAAAAAATGAGTGCAGTAAAGTTTTTTCTCAACTTACTGTCTTAATATCGATTTTTTTTTTTTTTTTGCTTCTCTCAGAAGATGAAAGAATATCTCTTTTCCAAACCTCAAAATATAATAAATAATAGCTTTAAAATGAACAAATAAACTCTTGAAACTATTACAAATTATATACACATTACAACTAGGCATTTTTGACATATAATAAATTTTTTTACAGGTATAGTTTTATTTAGGATTGGCAGAAACATTGATAGATAACTTATTTATGTAATAATTCTTGATGTTGTCTTTTCACACTTTTTCAAATCAATAAATTAAATATGATTCACTTTTTTAGCATAGCTAACTATAAATCTATATGAATTTTATTCATTAGCATAGTTACCAGTTAATTTCACCAATTCATCATATTTCTAGATATCAATAGTGATAAGTATCAACCACAGCATTAAAACACATTAACCTTGGACAATATTACCATCTTTATATAGAAAACAAGTTATATCCTACACTTACTTCATAGAACTTGGAAAGTACAAGATGACTGGAAAACACTGGATAGTTGCATGTCTAATGATTCTTATACCGAGTTCCTGAGAAATCTATCATTCACAATATAAAGTATCAGTAAACATCACATGACCACCACTTCTTATACTTGTGTATAACTGTTGTTAAAACAGGCAAAACTCACAGTACGTATTGCCACACAGCAAGCTAGAGTAATCACTGGATGCCTAATAGGATAGTGGTGCCTATGGTTATTAAAGAACCAAAGACACCAAAATGTATGGGTACTGAACTGAGTGCAGACCCATATAATTATAAAAGCTAGTAGGCTTGGATTGAAAACATTAAGGTGTTTTCAGTTTAAGACTCATAGTTTTGTAGTTAAATGAAGATAAAAGGTGGCTGCTGGAGTGTTGCGTTAGATCCTAAGATCTAGGTGCAGTGCTCTCAGATCCAAGGCTCCTCACTGACGAAGGCTACAAGCCAGAAACGAGTCTGGAAATATTGGATGAGTATGCACTAGATGGGGATTTTATGCACAAGTCTTCTGCATCCATTGATTACTCTAGCTTGCTGTGTGTGGCAATACGTATAGTGAGTTTTGCTTGTTTTAATAAAGTATCAGTATTGTAATTCATTTTTATATTATTTGTTTGCTTTTTTTATTTCCCTTAAATAAAGAGTAAAGTTTTATTTCACAATATTATTGAGTTTTACTATTAACATATATCAATAAAGTTGAAAACACTATCAGTCTTAAATATACAAATATATTTAAAAAAAAAAAAAATGCTTTTACTTAACTAAATATAGAGTAAATAATGAGTAACGTATGTGGCCTGCTGAGGAAAAAAATATTCTTGAAAGTTCAGAAGTTAATCTACTCATCTTCAACAGAATTTTTTTTTCCAAAACCTCTCTAATCTTTTATTTGATTTATTGAAATCATTAATTATCTAGTTGCTTGCAGACAAAATAGATTTCTTTGCAAACATTTTTTTTAAAACCTCTCTAATCTTTTATTTGATTTATTGAAATCATTAATTATCTAGTTGCTTGCAGACAAAATAGACTTCTTTGCAAACATTGCTTAAGTAAATTTTAATATTCCTGCTTTAGATTACTACTTTTACTATCATTTAACCTATACATTCGGTAATTGTTCATTAGTGAAAAACTTCATCAATTATACTCACAAAGTCTGAATCCCCTATTCTCTTTAATGAATGTTTAAACTTTTAGTTCTACATTCTTTGCTACAAAAATATATATATATTCTTTGCTAGCATACATTATAAAATCTATAATAGCTTAAAAATGTTACAAGAATATTATGTATTAAAATTGTTTTGTTTACAACCTTAAATATTTCTTGAAGCTGTCTACAGCAATCTCTTTTAAATTAACGTATGGACTCAAACTGTTCAAACAAATAAATTATACAGGTATTAAAAGCTTGTCATTGTTGTCTATAATATATTAGATCCTAACACGCGCACATATACATATATGGAGTACATAACTCATATTTTAAATTAATATTTATTTATTTTGATTACATCTTTTGTTGATTATGATGTCAAAACGCTTCTCTAACTTATTCCCTGTCCAATTTTATTTTATATCTTTTTAATTTTTTATTCAAAACTGGGGTTCTATTCAAGATTATCACAATAAATATAGTAACATTTTTGCATATATATATATAACTTTCTAAAACAAAAAGTTCGATGTAGTTATTATTATTAAAACTAATCCCTTCACGTCTAAAATTATTGCATAATTTTGTCTTAAGTAATAAATTACTGAAGATAGAGCAAGATTAAATTGAATAATCACAATCATATATTACAAAAGCTAAAACAATAATTATATTTTTAATTCTAAAATTTTATTAGCAATATTAAATAAAGTTTATTATCATTAAAGCTCTGAGTGTTTTGTGCAATAATAGATTTATGGACTCGAATTTATGTTTTTAAATTTCGACAGAACACTGTCATCTCCGATGTTCAAATTTTATGTAAACTCTGTAGAAAGATTATTCAAATATTTGTTTTATATAGTCTATAAAATAATTATAAATATGTATTAAATTATTTAAAACTAAAATCAAATTAATAAAAAATCCAGATAATAATGAAGTAGTAGTCCATAAGAAATTAACGTAAGTCATTTACATGTTTATGCATATATTGATATTATTTTTTATGTATATATAGAATAATTATGAAGAATTACTTCCACCTCCTACTGGTACTCTGCAACTTTATGTACATCCTAGAGATGATTTTATCCACGCATTAGAAACTGGGATAATTCTTGGACCTGGAATGACAACTTTTGTTGGATTAACATATACGAAGGTTGTGTATATATAAATATTGTAATTATTATTATATATATCAAAACATATTTTTTAAAAATAAATAATATAAGTATGTCTTTTAAACTATATGTGGGCAAATTTAAATCATTATAAATATTGCTGAATTTTTGAATTAAAATTAAAAAACTATGAGTAATTAGTATTAATTGGATTATGATTCTCAAATTTGAATTCTGAAGACTAAAAATGCATAAATAATTTAAATGTTTTCTTTAAAAAAAATAGCTTATTATTAAATAGTAGATATCATAAAATATATTAGAATAAAACTTGAAAATAGAATATATATATATATTGTATCATTAATATGTATAAAGTGATGGCCTGCAAATTGAATTTGAGATTGTTTTTTCCCCATGTGTCATAGCATCAGCTGGGAAGCGAACCCGTTAACCCTGGACAAGTCAAGAGAAAAAAGAATGTGCATTTTACTAATTATTAATTCTATTCTTTTTTCCCTCCCAGAAAATGTAAGCATATAATTAAAAGCAAAGATTAAAACTCAATTTAATTTTAGTTAACTAATAGAAACAATATCTTATCTATAAAGAGAAATGTTAATTAAAGATGGTCAACAAGAATGTCAGATTATTAGTCCAGTAGAGGGAACCAAGGACTCCAGTTAACACTGTTTCTGGCTCCCTGTTTTGTTCCCTTTTTTCTAGTTCAGGGAATTAAATTTCTCTAAAACTATCCCTATTAAAAAGAGGAGTTTTTTAGCTCTCTTTTCATATACAAGCTATTTCAACAATGTAATCACAAGTAAGCATAATTTCAACTTTTATAAAAACGCTATGTAAATATATGGCAGCCACTGAAATTACAAACGATTTCTACAGAAATTTTACCTTTTAATAATAAAAATTTTCATTTCACTTAATTTTGTTGAATGAATGAGAGGGTCCAGTTGTTGGGAGGACTCCCAGGGATCTAAATAATAGTTCTTTTGAGGGAGGGGTCTGAGATGAGGGCACTGTGGTGATCGTTACCAACGTTGTTTTCTCTCATTCACAAGATAGAAAAAATAACATTATTTATGGTGATTCATTAACATTATCGTTATGAGTGATTTTATCCATGTATTATTGCAAAGTAGGTCACAGTTTGGCCTCATGATTCTAATTGCAAGTGATCCACCTTATTTAATTTTATTACTTCCAATGTTGCTATTGATAGGGCTGGCCTTTTGCTGTTCATGTGATTTTCATGATGGATTAGAATGGTTTTCAGCAGAGACATTTTGAAGCTTGGATTTTTTTCCTTTGTTCTCCATAGGTTTTTCATAATTTTTCCAAAGTATTCAGGATTGCTCTCTTTTGAAGATATTCAATGCCATTTGGAGGAACTGAACTGTAGATTGATTTAGTCCATATTTTATGTTATCTCCAAGTGTTTTCCTATTTCTCAACTTTCCCAATATTGTACTCCTAAAAACTATTCATATTTGATTTCTAGACTTTACAAATAATTCCTAATTGTAACATTCATTTGTCTTTAATGGTTAATACAAACCCTTTCCACATCCCTTTCCCTTTTCATATGTATCCTTCACCCTTCACTATGTTGCTCCAGAATTTCATTTTTACCATTCTTTGTAAACCTCTTATTTAACTATATTTGTACCTTTTTTTTGATGAATAAACTTTCATCACTGAGAAAAAAAGAATGTCAGATTATAAAGAAAATTAATTAAAAATTTAGTTTTAATGTTGTAGAAAAAAAAGTAAATAACTTTCTTTCGCCTTATTTTCTTGTTTTAAAGTAAACATTATGGTGATTAAAAGTTTTTCTTTTGCAGTCAAAAATGCAAATATATAAATATAACAGATGAAAAATATCTGTTTTGATGATAAATCATGTGGGAAAAGATCAACAGAAAGAAATTTATGTAAAAAAAATTATGTAAAAAAATATTTGAAAATGTGTGCAACTGAAGCAGGATATATAAAATAAACCACAAACTTTTTGATAGGATGATATTATTGAGAGAGATGTGCAAACAAAAAAATAAGCTGAAACTAGTATACATTGTTAAGCTGCTTATAGTGAACTTATATTTCTGTTGAAGCATGTCTGTTGATATTGTCATAACTCTAGATATTCTGGTAACTCTACTGCCATAATGAAGTTATCAACCAACTTGCCATATCTATTTTTGTCTCAGTGCCCCCAAACAATACAATAAAAGAATAAATTCTTGGACTGTGTTGATGAAAGTAAGGGAAAAGTTGCAACTAAAACATATATTCATGGTTACATTATGATTTGACAACAGAAAATCCAGGGTAGGCAAATAATTATTTATGAAGGTCATTTTTATTTGTTTACAGTTTTAAACCATATTAATTTAATTGAAATAAATTTAACACTCAGAATTATCTAACAAACTCTTTTACTTAATTTTAAGCATGATTTGTATGTATTTAGTATTAATTATATTACACAATGTAAAAGTGTCATTACCATTTTATATGTTTGTTATAATATATTAATATTGTATAACATGTTTGTAGAAGTGAATTTATTAAATTGTTTGTTTTAGTAATATCAGTTTAAACAATCCCCACAATTCTTTCTTTGCTTATAAGAGTGCTTATTGGTACATGTAATTGTTCTTTTATTTTTTCTAAATGCACACAACAATAAATTTCTTGATAGGATTTGCAAAAAAATACAAGAAAATAGGAAACATATTACTTGACTAATATTGAAACAGTATATTAGTGAAAGTAATTTGTTAATATTGGCACCTTAAAAAATAAAAGCTGTTTTAGATATAATAATTTTATATTAAACCATTCAACAATAATAGGAAATCTAATAGCAAAGTTCTGGATAAACAGGAAATATAGTCATGGCCTCTAAGTACTTCATTAGTTTGTTATATGTATGAAACTGTGATTTGGTCATTCTAAATAGATTAAATATATATATATATGCATATAAACAAGAATATAAATGTACAACTATATGTGCAAATCTCCATATGACCAGTCCATATAGGGGAAGACCTGTTTCATGTGTGGTTATGGAAATGAGAGAAGGCCATAACCTGAGATATACAATAATAGTTATTTAGTAGTATGATTTTTAATAACTTTTTTCTCTCCACTTTTATATAAGTAAATGAGAAGAAACTGATGCACATGAAAATAGTTTTAATGTAATAATTACGCTATGAGAATTGTTTTAAACTGTTAATAAAAATAAATAGTAAACTGTACAAGTAAAGTGGCATATTTAAGTGAATAGATAGAGGAAAATAAATGGTATGGTTAAAATATTAAAGAGGAAACAAAGCAGTAAAAAGGGGGGAAATTGACAGATGTATTATTGATAATTAGAGATAAATAAAGTAAAATAAAAGAAATAGTAAATATATAAAATTAAGAGATAAAAAATAGTTGAAGGCAATAAATTAAAAACCAATAAAATGAAAAAAAAAAAAACAGAAAATAATACAGAGACTGATATGATTAGTGGTGTATTAAAATAATATCAAGCTGAAATGTTTATGAGATAGCCAAAGAAAATAATGAGAGCATTAGTCAGAGGTATTTAAAAGAAAAAATTGGCACTATGACCAAAAAACTAGCAAAAATGATAGATGGTGAGCTAGTTAATCTTAATAATAAAATTGATAAAATTAGAAATAGAAAATGATAAACAAGAGAGTAAGAAAAACTCAGGAGTATAGAAAAACAAATTTATGATGAAATTAAAGCACCATGAAAATAGTAAAGTGATTACAAAGTTGTTGGTATATAGGTGGGAGATAGGTGTGGAAATAATATTTCATTTAATCATCACCATTCTTGTTATGATTGTATATTATTTTAAATAATAAAAAAATAAATTTATCATTCAGATAAGTTTAATATATTAATACATGTAGCTATTTAAATAAAAATAATATTACTATGAAAATAAAATCTGTTCTTCCATCATGATGAGAACAAAACCCCATACATGTATTATGCAATGACTGATCAATTTTTAATTAATAGTTAATGTTTAGAACATTAGAAACTAATGTAGATGATACTTGAAATGTAATAACTACTTCTGCACACATATTTAAGCTTGTGTTAACATTAGCAGTTAACCAATAATTTGATTGGGTATACGCAGGCATTTTGCAGTTAGTTGAGTTTATTCATGGATGTTGAACATTTCTCAATGATATCTATTGTTCAGGATAGTTGGTGGAATATAGTTAAAATGCCAGTGCAATGCTAATGCTAACAATAGATAAATATATAAATACATTTGTGAATAAGTACATAATTTAAGTTCATATATTAAAGCAATTACATAATATACGCTTAAATAATTAGCAAAATTAAAATTAAAATGTACTACCAATGAATTCCCTGCCTAGACAAACTTTTTAAGTATAAAGTAATGCAAATATACAACAAAATATAGCTGTCTAGTTTTCTACAATTCTACTTCTTATTATAATTACCTTTAATATCAAATATTTTCATCCATTTGAAAGTAAACAATTTTAAACAGATCAAACAATTTTATCACTGCATTTCTTTTATATATATATATATATATATATATATATATATATATATATATATATATATATATATATATATATATATATATATATATACTTTCTTTATAGCTATATTTTGATACTCTATCATTATAATTATTAAAGTAAAAGTACTTTATTATTTAAATAAAATAAAAATTCATATTAAATTACAATACTTGCTTAAAAAAACTAAACTTTATTAAAATTCTTCCACAACCATTGTTTCATCTATTAACAAATAAACTTTTTCAAATGAAATTCAACTAAAGATGCAATCTACATATGTCAACAAAATAGATTTCCCATCATTCATTTCAAACCCAGCTTCCTTTAACATAAAAGAATGTCTTCATGAAATTGAGGATCTCAGATTCAAAATACTTTATGTTCAAAGTTTCTTTTACTCTTCTTTTCAATTCACTGTTTTCATAAAAGATACTCTCTGCATTGTTAAATAATATTTTATTACAAGTACTCAGTTCATGAATATACAAAGCTGAGTTATTATATTTATTTTTAACTCTATTCTTATGAACTTTAAGACTTAATTTACTCTGACATATACAAATTTTATGACAACTGCAAAGAATCTTAGAAACTACTCCAATTATAGATTTACAATCAGTTAACTGATTTCAACCATTTAGTAATGTATTTAAATTTAGGCCTTTCTCATATCACTCAATAAAAAACTATTCTTATAAATTACCTTATAATTAATGACTTATATGGCGAAGAAAGACTTTTTTATTCTCATTAACACTGAAATCTTTATTATTAACAAATCTATACATTTTTATTAAATATAATATTTATAATAACTTAATATAGTCAGAAGCAAATTGACTCCTCTGAATATAACTATTATTTTTAAAATTATTAAACCTTCTATTCTTATAACAAAAAAAAATTCATAAATAAAATCTGTTATGAGTAGACTATTGATAACTGTTTGGCCTTATCATATTTTTTCTTTTTTTTTCTTTAATGAAATGACTACAAAATTAAACATTATCAATTTTATCAACATTTGAATCTAAAGATTTTAACTTTACAAATTCAAATGTATCCCCTTCAATAGTAAATTTAATTTTAGAATCAAAACCCTTCAATTTGTCAAAAAAAAACCTTCAATTTATCCTCCTGTATAACAAATAAACAATCATCAGCATATCTAACAAATAACCTTAAAGAAACAAAAAAAATATTAATAACACTATTTTCTAAACAATCAATATAGACAAAGCACATTAAATGAGAAATAACAACCAATAACTCAAGCCTCTTTAATTTTATAAAAGACATCATTACACACAAAATACATAAAATTCTCTAACAACAATAGCAAATACTGAATAACCTTAATCTCATCTGCAGAAATATATTCAAATTTCTTTAAAATGAAGAAACACATTAATACTTTTTATCTTATCAACTGACACATGTTTTTAATATCTAAATTTTTTAAAACACAAACTTTTCCTAAAACTAATCCATTAATTTTCTCATATGCTTCACAAGAAGAAGATACACAAAATTGACCTAAATTTATATAATTCTTAAAAAACATTATAAGAAATTTTGAAAGTTTATCAACAATCCCCTTTGTAAAATAAAAATATACCTTAAAAGAAAATTATTTTTATGAGATTTCAAATTGAACTGCAGTATTATTAATATTTTTTTTTGGAATTATTTGTTAGGTATGTTGATGAGTTTGTTTGTTATACAGAAGGATAATGTGAAGGATTTTTTGATGGATTGAATGCTTTTGATTCTAATATTGCATTTACAATTAGGGGGTGGGAGGATACATTTGAATTTCTAAAGTTAACATTTTTACATGTAAATTTTGATAAAGTTGATAATGTTTATTTTGTAGTTATTTCATTTTAAAAAAGAAATATGATGCTTCCAGCTATATTGAGTTACGCTATAATAATGAATTTACTAGGAATATTATATTTAATGAAAATATCTATAGATCTGTTAATAATAAAGATGTAAGTTTTAATAAGAACAACGTGTTTATTTCTTTGTCCTATAAGTCATCAATTAGTAAGTTAATTTATAAAAATAGTTTTTTTATTGGGTGATATAAAAGTGGTTTGGAAGTAAGACCTAAATTTAAGTTCACTACTAAATGATTCAAAACAGTTAATTGATGGCAAATATATTCCTGGAATAGTTTATAAGGTTCCTTGCAGTAATCATAAAATTTATATAGGTCAGAGTAAATTAAGTCTTAATTAAAAAGTTAAAGTTTATTAGAGTAGTTAAAAATAGATATAGTAACTGAACATTGTATATTCATGAAATAAAACAGGCTCAAAATATTTGACAATGCAGAAGTCATTTTTATGAAAAAAGTGAAGTGAAAAAAAGAATAAATGAAACTTTGATGATAAAGTGCTATAAATCTGAGATTATCAATCTCATGAAGACATCATTTGATATTAAAAAAAAATTGGATTTGAAATGAATGATGGGAAGGCTATTTTATTTGGTATATATAGGTGGCATTTTTAGTTGAATTTCACTTGAAAAGATTTATTTGTTAAAAGATAAAACCATGTTTGTGGAAAATATTTAGTAAAGCTTAATTCTTTGGATGGTATTGTAATGTTATGTGAATTTTAATTTTAGTTTTTATTACTAATACAAAGTTAAATAGTACTTATTATATATGTATATAATATTTAAATGATATATATTGTGTATACTGAAATTAATGTAATTAGAAGGGATTTGATTTCAGATTTTCAAGCTCCCTACAGCAATCCATTCCATCTTCTATATGTGAAAAAAATAAATAATCTTCAGTATATGTATTTTATGCTGAACTTGCACTTATCAGTAGGGCCAGATCATCATCTCCGATATATATACAATCAGTGATCTGTTTATATTAAGATAGCAGTTTCTCAAACTTTAATGGATAAACTTCCATCTTCACCACCCAACAACATTTCAGCCATCCATTTCATTGAAAATCTGATGATATAACACTCAATCTTTTGTTGATGCCAATATTACATATGTATGTAAAAGATGGTGATCTGGACCATCTGATAAGTGCTGACACAGCATGAAATATGTATACTGGAGATCAATTATCTTTTTCACATATATGTGGTCATGTGTATCTGTTGTATAAGATGGAATGAATGGTTGTAGGAAGCTTGAAAGTCTGAAATCAAATCCCTATTCAGAATTACCCCAAATTCACAACTCAATGAGACTAGCCAAAAAATAAACTCTAAAACACTACCAATAGTTTCACTGCCAGAAGTAGACTTCTCAAGTGTAAAGAAGTACAAAATAACAACATATTTAAAGTAAACATTACCCATAATTCCATTTACCTCCCATCCACTCTTAATATTAAAAGAACTTTTGAATAAGGTAACTGCTTCAGAATAATAAATTAATAGCAATAAAGATTGTTTAATTCTTCTTTTAATCTCATTTCTTTCAAAGAAGACAACCTCACCTTCATCAAATTTAATTTAATGTAGCTTCTGCTTTTACATGGATATATAAAGCAGAACTAAGATATTTAAAAGTAGGATTAGAAATAAATATTTTTGTTCTGCCTTATATATTGAAGCAGTCAGATCTAAGTTCGATCCTAGCTTCATGATCTTTCACATGTAGCCATCTTCAAACCCTTGTACTAACTTTGAATTTCCGATGCAATGGGGCTTTATGCGTTCAGTCCACGCTAGTTTCCTTAAAGAAAAACTATTATAAATGTGTGTTAAAATTAACTCATTTGAGATTTAAACTAATCATTTCTATTAATAAATTCATGTTAGAATTATTCATGAATTTATATATATTATAACTGCGTGGATTGTGCGTGTATATATATTTATAAATGTTTAAATATATATAATTGTTCGAAAGTTTCATTGCGTCGGGAATGTTTATTTTACTTTTAAATAATATGTTAAATTTTTAGTGATTAATAGCTACATTCTTTTGATAAGCTTTCAGATTTTCTCTTTCCAAAACAATGGTTAAAGTTTTTATTAATTAGAAATAGATAAGTCTTTAAAATGTTAGGACGGTCCTAATTAAAATCATTTTCTGATATTAAAAATTCATTTTCTAATTAGAAAATGAATTCAAGTTAATGAGTTTGAAAGCCTTATCAAAGGAATGTATCTAAAAACAACTAGTAAATTTTTTGTAAGATTGATTTAGCCTAAAGGCATCAGATACAGTATAAAGAGCCCAGGAAAAGTTTCCAAGCAGCTATTATTCCTCATTAAAAGAAGCTATATATATTTCATTAGAGAAGTCACCCAGTTAAATTATGAAGTAAAATAGTGTTTCTACCATGGTGGGGGGGCTTAACTTCAAGAGTCTGACTACGGTTCCTTAAGCCCCCTGAAAATCTTCAATGTGGCTGCAATATAAAAATTCATATACCAATCGTAAGCTGCCGAAACCTTAGAGAAATCCATCAAAATACTATTCACATAATTTTCAAAATGCGCGCATACGTTTCATCCAACTGGACTCTGCCCTGTGGAAATTCAGAAGCCAACCATGAAGAAATGGTAATATCTTTCCTTTTGAACCTGGCCAGTTCTGAACTTTAAGTTAAAACATCTTTAAGCTATCTACTGTAAAATTGTCTTTTTGTTAATGTTATTTTAAATTATGTAGTAATTCTCTATCTTAATCTCTAGTCTTTAAATTTAATATTTAACTTTCTCTTTTCTTACAATGGCGGTTCATTTATTATATTATATATATTTATTGTGTGATTTATTAATGTTGTTTTTTTTTTTTTATATGCCAATAATAACTTCAACTCGATAATAATTTCCTTCGTTGCATTTGCCTTGTTAAATAATATATTTATTTTTACAGTAATTCTTACCCACTAGAACTATTTTGATACAGTTCTATTAATTATCGAGTTGAATGATTTGTACAATTTTTGCTGTTTTATTAATGGCTAATAACAACAAATTATTAGCTCAATTTTTAACCTATGCTCCCGGCCACTTTACTGAATTTATAATAGTTATTTATTCACATTAATTTATTGTTTGCAAAAAGGTTGATAAAGGAATTAAATGAATATATATTCTAATTCAAATGTTATACTTTCTATTAATATTCAGGAAGGGCATGGGATTTAGGGCATAATTAATATAATTTCTAATTGCATTAAATACTTTTTGATTAAAGCACGTTTGACTTTAATTTAACTTGATCAGGTCATCACGTAGAGCACTCTTTATATAAATTGGGTTTTATTATTTAAATACGATGATTACCAAGTCATCATTTTCCGAATGTTGCTGACGCGAGCCATCTCCTGTTTCATAGGCTTGTCCTCAGTGATATTTCTATAGTTTAATTATCTAGGAAGAAAGCACTTCCTCCACTTGCTCGTTTTATATTTGGAACACCAAAGGTTCAAGGCTACGACCCAACCTGGTTTTCCCTGTGTTCTATGGATCCTTCATATAGGGCATTGAAGACTTGTCAAATACAAGCAGCCCTGCTATTTTCTCAAATCATAGACAAGCCATTATTTTTCACATTTATTCTTATAGCTCATAAGTCGTCAGTACCGTTTATTTCTCAGTTCCAGTAAAGCCCACTCTCATGCTCGTAAATCGTGATGAATTGATTTTATTAAAGTCGAACAAATTCATGGTTATTTATAATTAAATAAGTTTTCTATTAAATATTAAAGTTATGCCCTAAATATGTATCTTGCTCTTTATGAATTGATTTGCGAAAGTGAAAATAAATCTCACATTCTTTCCTTTAGAATCAGAATAATAATTTCAGTCATAGCCAAATACCTTTATCTACCTTTATTTTCTTGTCGGGGGCATAGACATATATTTATCATATAATATTGCGTAATAGTATTGGCATATAATAAGGACTGCCATTCTTGTTGTAAATATAAATTCTGTTTAAAGACTAGAAGTTGAACAAAATTATAATTATTATTAAACATTTTATTAACACATTTGGGGTTGTTTTTTTAACTTTCTTTCTTATTCAAATTATTTTAATATTAATGCTCACTGTCTGTATTGGCAACCCGAACATATATATATGAGTTGACTTATAAAGATTGTTAGTTATTTTATTATACTTTATTAGAGTTAGATCAGAAGTCTCATTAATCATCATCATCCATTGAGCTAGTTCCTTGGTGCATAGTCATGTACCGTCGATATATGTCATCCATTGATTTGATCTGAGCTCGTGAGTTGGGTTTGAATTCAGTTTGAACCACCTGAGTTTAAATCCGACTTTGAGTTTGGGTTTGTTGATGTGTTGGCTTCTTTTTGACCGGTACATGGTTATGTTTTTGGCGCCCAACATGGGGCTTCGATTTAATAAACCCCACACCCTGTAGTCAGTATTTATGTTTTAGCCACCCAAATCATTGAGGCCTCGATTAATTAAATTCTACACCCAGTAGAGAGTGATTATATGCTGTAGAACGTTATATATACTTGAGAAAAAAAGTTATATGCGATTTATAACTCATAACTGAAATGATTTTATGAATTAAAGTGTCAGTTTCGTTTAATTTCTTATACTTAAATGTTTTTAAAGATTACTTAAATGCTCAGTCAGTAATAGAATTTGTTTGTTAAACTCCATAATAGATTTGTTAGTCAAAATAATTATTTAAAGGAAAAGAAAAGTAATAAGATAGTTAATATATATATAAATTATGTGTATACCAGTATATATATTATACGTTTGTTTATACGCGTTTGTGACAGAAAGAAAAAAAATAATTATTGTTAGAAAGTAGTAAGAGTGAAGCAAGGGGTAAAATTAGGTGAAATGTGTTTCCGTGTCAAAATTAATTAGTATTCATCTTAGTATATATGTAAAAATATCCAGTATCGATATCAGGCCACATTATTAATTTTGATGAAACTAAGGTTGTATTCTTTAAGAGAAATAAAATTAAAAGAAGAATTAAAGAATCTGCTAAAAAATTATGATTCTGAATCAGTTAATTTATTTAAAAGTTCTTTTAATATTAATGGTAGAGGGGAGGTAAATGGAATTGTGGGTAATGTTTAGTTTAAATATGTTGTTATTTTATAGTTCTTTACACTTGCTTGTAGCTATGAAACCATTGGTAGTATTTTAAAGTTTATTTTCTTGGATAGTCTGTTTGAGTTGTGAATTTGGAGTAATTCTGATATATATATATATATATATATATATATATATATATATATATATATATATATATATATATATATATATATATATATAGTATTTACTATATATTGGGGTGATATTGTTTATAATATACAAGATATTTATTTTAGACTAAAAATTTGCAGCAACCTTATGGACCTTGTATACGAGGTAGAAAGTTAAAACTGTACAAATATTACAACAGTGTAAACTGCTTGCTGGAATGTAAATTTGGTAATAATATGAAAATATGTAAATGCATGAGACAAATATTCGTAAGTAAGTATCTTTTTTGTTACAAATAATGATTGCATAAACATGTCTTATATTAATTGTGAAATAAATTTTAGTGTTTTTTTTTAAATGCAATCTTATTTTATTTTGTATTTTCATATATACTAATTTCAATGAACAGTCCTTAAATAAAATTATTTGAATAAAATTTTATGTTTTATCATAAGTTTAGTATCTGAAAATCATTACATTTTGATATATTTTTATAATATTTAACTTTTACAAAATTATTATAAGATTTTACATTATTCATAAATATCAAATTATTATATTTTATAAAAAATGTGTAATAACATGAAAGCCTGAAACCTTTGACAGATGCACCTTAAAAATGCTTACATGACAGCCAATCAGTTGTAATAATGACTGCACAGGGAACTCTTAATTCTAAATACAAGGCAGAGATTTTACAAGAAAAAGATGGAACCCACCTTCTTCTCTACTTAAATTTATTTATAAATGGGACAGACTCAAGCACTTTGAACCAAGAGTGTGAAGCTTTAAACACCTTCACATTTAATTCACTAAATATTATATCTAAATTAACAACATGAAATCTTTTGATTTACTACGTAGTAATTTTCAAATCTAATGGTTGTCATATAAGCATTTTTAAAGTGCATCTGTCAAAGGTTTCAGCCTTTCATGTTATTATTATATCATCTGCTTGCGTTTAAAAAATTAATATATTTACATTTGTTACAATTATTTTATTAGATTTGAAAATTACTACATAGTAAATCAAAAGATTTCACATTGTTTATTTATATATAATATTTAGTGAATTAAATGTGAAGGTGTTTAAAACTTCATGCTCTTGGTTCAAAATGCTTGAGTCTGGCTTATTTATATTAAATTTAAGTAGAGAAGAAGATGGGTTCCATCTTTTTCTTGTAAAACCTCTGTCTTGGTTTTGAAATAAGAGTTCCCTGTGCAATCATTATTACATCTGATTGTCTGTCATATAAACATTTTTAAGGCACATCTATCAAAGGTTTCAGCCTTTCATGTTATTATTATATCATCTGCTTGGGCTTAAGAATTTAATATATTTAAAAAATATGTAAATAAACTGTTATTATTATTTGCAAATTTAGGCTTAACCCTATATAGATGTACTTAATAACCTCCACTCCACCATACCCTCTTGATACACATGAATAAAGACATCATAAAATACAAATGAATCCCATGAAGTATGTTGTGCTTAATAATCTCTCACCAGTTGCCCAAGTCACAATCCTGCATACATATCTTTGTCATATGCTCAATATTTATAAATGTAAGTTGCTACCATTTGATTTACAATTTCAAAGCTTATTCCACTCATAACTTTGACAAGGTCCACTGTATATAAATACCCTAATGATTATCACTAATGATTTATTAAACTAAAGATTATCTGTAGCCCAGATATAAATTTTAAACCTTAATTAATATACCTCACTTCACTACCCACTTTTGAAATACAGAAAAAGGACAAATATAATATTTTTTAGAAAAAGTTTAAAGTTTATATATGGTCTAGTTATAATCTCTAGCTTAATGGGAGATTAGTAATAATCATTAATATATTTATCTAGAATGCATCATGTCAAAGTTGTGGATGAAGAAAGTTTGACACTTGTAAATGATAATGTAACAATTTACTATTGATAAATACTGAACATATAATAAAGATATATATGAAGGATTGTAATCTGGACCAATTGATGGCTACTGATTCAGCTTGAAATGCATTTTGGAAATCACTAATCTTTTATCATATCTCTATCCATGTGTTTCAATGATGTTTAGTGGACAGAAGTTATTAAGAACATGTATAATTAGATATCACACATGAAAAAAAAAGTTGAATTACTTCATGTACATTTTATGCTGAACTAGCATTCATCAATTGACTCAGACCACAATCTTTTATGGTCTTTATCATTGTACATTATATATAGCTAACCAATTACTACAGTTTAATTGTAATAAAATGTATATAAAGAAAAGATTAGGTTAATATTTTAACAGCATGGTGTGCTAAGCATGCTTTTGACTACCTGATAGTGGATGACTCAAAATCTGAAGGTTCTTATAAATTCCCAATTGGAAAAAAATTTGGCCATTTAAATGTATTTATCTTTTGTAAGCCATTTTGTTGCTTTAATACTATTAGATTGTCAGTTGCCTATCAGCATATCATGTTATTAAATTATTAACTAAGCTTTTTATACATTTTGTATGTATTTATATTGAATTACATTTTTCCGGGAAAAGTTTTTAAAAGATTGAAGTTACAGTTTAATTGATAAGTGTCAAACTTACTTTATAACTTTGACACAAATCACGAGAGATTTAAAGTCATAAAGAGATCAATACTGTATATATGTGTAAAATAGTTACTTAGTGATTATAATTAATATAAGTTACCTTTGTCTATATTAATTTGAATTTGAACCGATTAACGACGCCTCAATACATAATAATTATTTCAATTTCATATTTTTTAAAAGATCAAATTTATAGTTGGTTGTTGAATTATTTTATGAAAATAAATGCAATAACACACAGATTAATAAATAATAGACCTATATCTTTTTATGAATGTGCTAGAAAAAGGCAAATAAAGACAAAGTATGGATGGTGATACTTGGGTTTATCAGATAATAATAATAAAAGTTGGAATTTATATTTATGCTTCTGAAGCACTAAAGTATGTGCTTTATATTTATAAAGGTCAAAAAAAATGTGGGTTTACTAATGAACATTTATTAAAATTATTTTATGAAGTAATCATCAAATGAATAGTAAAATGTATTTGAAATCAATTTATTATTTTATTGAATATGTTTCGTTTCCTATTTATTAACGAAAATCTGCTAGAAAATATTTTATACTTTCTGTTTGAACTGTTGACAATGGCATAACAAAACGTATTTTGTGAAAAGTTATAATGTTTACACTAAATTAAAAAAAGCATACGTTAGTTTGAATAATACTGTTATGAACGGGTGATTTAATCACTATTGAGAAATGATGCTATTATAGAACCTTATGTTGGGAGGGTTTCTCATTTAAATTAAGATATATATATAAGTAAATATCTAATTAAATTATAAAAATAGAAATACAAAGCATAGTAAAAATAAAATAAGTTATTCATTTATTCAAGTAGGATATTGAGTTGAGAAGGAAATTCATGTTCTTTCCTTTTCAAATGTAATATTAAATATAAAATAAACTATAGAGAATAAACAAAAAATATTAGTAAAAGAAAAATAAATTAGTAAAATTTATTTCACTTTGAAAGCAGATCAAGATGAATTTATAAGGGTATAAATATTAGTGTCTGAATATCAGCATGAAAGATTTTATACACTAACCATGTTGTGATTGCAAAATATAAATGTCAAAACATTATCTAAAGTACAGATTGCTATTGAATAATTGCAATATACAGAATAGATTGTAATATAATGGATTTTAAAATTTATAATTATTAAATTTAATATTTTTGTTTGTTATTATCTTAATAAATTTGTATACTAGTATTAATTAATGCATCCTTTGATTCCCTTTTATAAAATATTGATTCCCCATATTCTATAAATTACATTACTTGTAAGATATTAATTCATATAATTCACAAATTACATATTCATTGAGTAATAGATCACCTGTTCATTGAATATCTTGTTTACTGAATTGAATATTTATTGACTTGTGATTCTTCTGTGACTTATAAATGCATGAGTCTGTTATAATTTGGATTATTGTAAATTCACTTATGGGAAAAATTCAAACTTATAACATTATGTATTGTATTTATGTTTAGAAACAGTTATTTAGGATAGATTATAAATTTAAATATAATCACATATAGTTATCTTTGATCTCCCTATTTTAAATTATTATCCATTATACTTTGACTACCTATATGTTAAATATTTTTTAATAATGATTTATGATAATTATATTTATTATTATAATTGAATAAAAAATTATAGTACCAGTGAAATCATGCTGCCTAGGCTATACACGCTGATATATTTGTGTCTGCTCAATTTAATAAGATAATTTATGACATTTGGTATACAATTGGAAGACTTGATTAGTATAATTTTTTATTATAATAATTCAGATATAATATATATCTTATACTTTAACTACATAAATATAAAGACGACAATTTTAATAAGATATTTTCTGTTTCATTCAGCCCAGTACAATATATATATATATATATTGTACTATTTTTATTTTTATACATGTTGCAACTTATTATATATATATATATATATATATATATAATAAGTTGCAACATGTATAAAAATAAAAATAATGATAATATGCAATGAAATAATAAATATGTTGCATGTAAAACATGAATTTTAAAAATATATATTCTAGCGCGTGTGCTGCGCAACTGTTCCCAAAAGCTATAAAGTGTTAATATAAAATAGATAACTAAAAACAAACAAGCTGAGTGCTTTCAAAGGATCTTGCCTTCATAATCATAGCTTGCTACTATGTTTAATGATATGCAAATATGCTAATTCCATTTTTTCGATAAAGTATAGCACAGCACGTGTCCTTCCTATTTATGGCATCCTTGTTTTGTGAGATGAAGAAGGCCTCTTTGATTTTTTTTTTATGGTCATGTCTCTCTCTATGCACGATTGTGGGATTGTCTGGAATGCACTCGTGATGACTTGTGTTCTGATTCTGATGGAAAACTGAATAGGTGGAAGGATTGTTGAGAGCTTTATTGTATGAATATTTATGTTGTCCTAATTGTGTGGACAAAGATGCTCTGCTTTCTCCATAATATGTGCCTTTACAATTGTTGTTGGAACATGCAATATTATATACTGTATGTGTGGTCTGTAAAAGTGGAGTTTGGTCTTTAGTGTTATTAATTAAATTGTTAGAGTTTGGAGGGTTTCAAAAACAAAGCTGATATCTTTGTTGAGGATGGAATGTAATTTCTTGTGTATTATAAATCATTTAAGGAATCTTAAAACAATAATGAAAGCATTGCATAACACAATTTTACTAATGACTATTATTTCATCATTTAATCCAGAGCTCCAGCAATGATCACATACTGAAAAAATCTAATGTTTGTTAATATTTTCTAGTTCAAAGGATAATGTAAATCATATATTCACAAACTAAAGGGTGCCAAAAACATTTAATTTATTACAAATCATTACTTGAAAAAGCAAAACATTTTAATCTATTTTTAAATCGTACTAAAGTTTTACTTGTCATTAATAAAATGAGTAATACTACATAAAGCAATATATCATATATACTATATACATAAAATAAATTCAAAGTTAGTAATAAATTTATAGAAGAATAATGTCTTACAATATCTAGTGGGAATAATGAAATGGTACTTTATCATTAAAATTGACTAAACTTTGATTATTTTATTATGATTTTTTTAAGTCAATAATATATGCAAATTTATTAAATTATTTTAGGTGGATGTTATATATCGCAACCCATATATATATATATATTACATTACATTTGGTATACAATTGTAATATATATATATATTACTAAATTTACTTATTAATTCTTGCAAAAGCTATAAGTAAGATTTTTTTTTCATATGTCATAGCATCAGTCGGGACGCGAACCCACAATTGTCTGCAACCAATACTTGTTTGCAAGGCAGCTGCAATGACCTCTCGGTTAACAACGCTTGACTAAGTAAGATTTTAAAATGAAAGTAAGCTTTTTTCCCACCCTATACTACGATTTCCAATGCATTCTCTGATTATAACACAGTATACTTCATGCTTAAAATATAAATGATTGATATTTATTTCATGTTGTTCTTATGAAATAAAAATTCATATTTTAAAAACTTGTATTACTAATTTTCTCTTTCTTGAACTTATATTACTAACTTTGATTGTTCTTTTGTTATAATTTAATAGATAATTTATAATGTAGATTGACAATTGCATATTATTATAAACGGTTTATCTATATATATATATCAAAGATGAAAGAGTTTGTTAACATAAATATACAATACAGAATGTAAAATTATAAATATGTGTGTTTAATGTTTATTGAATGTCGTAATATAAAATGTTAATAAAAATGAAATGTATTTTTATATTATTTTTTTCTCTAGAAAATCTTTCTGACCCTATTATCAATCAAGTATGCCCAACACATGAAATTCCTTTGTGTTTTCGAAAACCAGAAGGTAAAATAATTGTGGTAATAATTTACTTAAGCTATTATTCCTATTATATTGCAACATTTGTTCTTCTTAAGATTTTTTTATCGAAAAGTAATATTTCCCATATATATATATCGAATTATATATTTTGATGACATTTTACTTTGAATAAAGAATAGATTTTTAATAACATTACATCATTTTCAAATACTCTCTATATGTGTTTTAGGGCAATGACAAAGTGTCACATTTTACAACTGAAGTTTTACAGATTGTAGCGCAAATCTGTGGCTTCAGATAATTGAACTTGATGTGAAATTTCGGCAAAAACAATTAGGCATCTGGGCTTTTTTTTTTTCAAATATTTAGTCTGCACTAGTATCTATCCAGACATTATGTTTCATTTCAAAATCTTTAAATTTAGAAAATGCCATGATAGACTTTTTTAAATTAAATTTTCCTGAAAAATGACCTAAAATTTGTTAGAGTCCATTGTTTTATTCATTTGCATATCCAATATTTAAAAACAAAACTAACCTAAAATTTGTTAAAGCCCACTATCATTTAAACAATTATGTTCGTTTGTATACCCTATATTTAAAAACAAAAATCAGTCTAATGATTAATTAAAGTTGTTAAAAGATTTAAATGATGTTTTTAAAATAAATGACATCAAAACTGGACTGAAAACCAACAAATGATTATTTGTTTAAATGATGTTGCTTCTAGACTAAACTTAGTGGCTTTGGGTTAGTCATAACAATCTCATAAATTTAATTCAAGTTCTTTTATGGCAAAAACAATTATTGTAATTGTTTTTTAAAAGCGTTGACCTCTGCAACCTTACTAATATGTTTTTTTATCCTCCCAGAATTCTCTGTGAGATAAACAATGAGCTAATAGTTTTTTTTTTCTAGTCATTTAACGACACTTGTTTTTACTTGTATATCGTATAATAAAAAAGTGATAATGATGTATAATAGATTAAATTATATGCGATTTGTTTTTTTAATATGTACATTTTTATTGATTTAATAAAAATGAATAATTGAACTTACAATAAACATTTAATGTATAGAAAAAATCTTAAACTATGTTATATATATATTATTTAAATTGAGAGAAACTGATTGCTGTAAAAAAATATAAGCGAAAATAAAATAAACAATAAGTAGAATTAAACTTATTTTACAAGTTGCTCTGTTAACCTTTCCATATATATATATTTAGAAACAGAGCAAATATTGAATCTTTAATATCCTTATTTCTACTTCCTATTATCGATGAAGAATGATTGCTTAAAAAAAGTCAAATATCTCTGTTTCTAGGTACCAGCCTGATGTAATTTACATGATATTTGTTATGACTGAAACACGGGATTGTTATATACCCGTGTCTATATATGTAATATACAGGGTACATGAGCACAGAGTATCACACGACCCACCACTCTTCACTCTATCTCATAACACTGATACACTTAAACACATATATGTCGAAAAGATAAACTGTCCATTAAAGTTTGAAGATTGGCTATCTTAATATATATATATCTGAGCACTTATAGCATATATGTGTACAGATGGTAATCTGGACCAACTGATGATTGCTGGTTTAGCATGAAATACGTATATTGGTGATTATTTATCTTTTCGACATATATGTATTCAAGTGTATCAGTGTTATGAGATAGATGGAGAGTGGTGGGTCGTGTGAAAATCTGTGCTCATGTATCCTGTATATGATATTTGTTATGCTAAATAAGAATTAATTAATTAATAATAGTTAAATGTACATATAAAACAATATATAGAATTTTTTTTATATCTTCTAAAACTTTAAAAAAAATTTAAACAATATAATATCAAATACTTTTAGTTCGAACCTTTCACGAAAATATGCTAGTAAACTGCCCCTGCACCATAGGATGTGAAGTCGAATCATATGATCCTCGATTATCTTTCATTAGAAATCGATATGATGCTATAACACAGTATTACTCTCAGAAGTTTAATGTTTCTACTGAGAACTTCATGTAAGTAAAATTAATAAAATTTGTATCTATTCTAGCTTTAATTAATTATTCAACAATCTTTTAATCACAATCACATGTATAGGTATATCTAAGTAAACAATAAATTGTTTGTAGCAATGTAAAAATAACAGACCATTATTCTTATGTTATACATTTATTTCATCAATACATCCTTGTAGATGTGATAAAGATCATGAACTATATGAAATATCTGTATACAGTTCTTCATATATGTATATTAAAGCAATCTTTTTTTAGAAGTGAAAATGTATTAATACTACTTGCAGATCAGATATTCTAAAAATTTATACTGTTAATAATAGAGTACTTTATCTTCCAGTGAAAAGAAAAATTCCTCCAGCTTTGGCTTGAAATGTTATCAACTGAAAAATGTAAAGCAATTTAAATTCCTTGGTAATTTTATAAGAAGAAAAGTAGACTTGATTTTAGGTATAACATATTACTATATCAAAATAATTGGGGCATCTAAATTAGCTTTAAATAGAGCTGTTATTTATATATTTTGTCTACTGAAGTGAGACTTGGACAATCTATTTACTATAATTTAAAGGTATTATTGAAATTTCATTAAGGACACTCCATAAAAAATTTTAAAATGTGATGGCAAGATTATGAATATGTTCATAAACTTGTGGAGTGTAATATTATAGAGTCCTCTATTGTTAAATCACACTTTCCCTAATTAAACATGAAAAACAAAAAAGAAAACAGTGCAAGACTTATTAAATAGTCTTTTATCATCAGCATCTACATGGTTTTCATTGAAGACATAGATCCATTTACATTATAAGGATTATTGTATAAAACATTATAAAGAAAGTTTCAATGTATAAATTGTTTCTATTGGAAAGATAAGACAGAGAAAATAATAGTTTGAAGAGCTATAATTAGATATGATGTTGAAGTATTATAGAAAGAAAAGTTTTTTTGCTGAAGAAATTAAAGAATAATATAGTAAGATATAAAGTAAAACAGAAAAAAATGTCAGCAAGTTTTACATACAACCATGTTTGTTTGTAATTCAAGTTTCAGTTTGTATAATCTTTGCAAAATACATTTTTAGAGCAGTTTAAGTCTTTCATTTTCTCCTTTTTTCCTTCTTTTTCTGTTCTCGGAATTGGAATGGGCATACCCATTTATGAGTGTCATGTTCATTATTATTTTTTTTGCACTGAATTAATATATTGCTAATTTATTTATCTTATATTGTAATTTCAGACAATATTTAATACATATTTTACCTATTGAGAATAATATTTATCAATTCATAAAAGATTGCAAATGACAACATAATTCTATTTTCCCCTCTATTTTGTGTGTACTGTGTTTGTTAATAATTTAAACAAATGTATATTAAAGCATATCTGCTAATACGTTCACATTTTAAGATAAACAATATTCCTTTAAGATAATTGTTGATAGCCACTCATTATTTTGGAATAATTGGCAGCAGTTCAAACGCCACAACTCAAATGATAAGACGATTAAGCTGAATACATGTGTAATATGAGAAAATTAATTTTGTTTTTGCATTAAATAGTAGTTAGCAATCTGAAAAAGTATATTTCCAATAATAATGAATTAAAATTTAATTATTATTTACTTAACAAATATTCTAGTTGTATTTTGCATGTTAAAATTTAATTATAATTTACTTACAAATATTCTAGTTGTAGTTTGCATTTATATATATTTATAGGACACAGTAATTATGAATATTAATCATCTAGATGTAAAAACATAGCTAGAGTTATGTATTCATATAACTATTAAAATCATACTTTTTATTTCTTATATTTAATAAAAATGTAATACATTAATTTGTATTAAACTTGATTTTCTTGTACGTAACTTAAATATGAAAATGTTTATGAATAATCTTTGTGGGCGTGTGTAAGTTGCTTTAAATATTTTAAACATTTTGAAAGAAAATATTCCAAACAACATGGTAAAAATTAAAGACATTATCATTTTTTATTAACAATTTTAATCAAAATCATTAATCATATGAAGATAATTTTAACAACAGTGTTTAAAGTAGAAAGGAGATGTAAAATCGTTTTTAGATTTGCTTGATATAATTTATATATGGTCAAGGAATAATGTACAATACATAGTCAAACAAATCAAAAAATAATTTAATGTCAAAGATTTTGCGTATTTAATTTTCTATCTGAAATGCTTATTAATAGATCAATGCCCTGTGGTTTGAAATAAGGTACAATAGCAGAATCCGGAGCCCAAACTCCATAGATTGGATTCCAGTTGTGCTACTTCCGGTGCATTTACTTCTTAGAAACATTCTAACAATAAACCATTCGATTATTTATTTAAGAATTTAATTAATCTTGAAAAATACTTTAAGGAAAGAAATAATATTGTATTTTGTCTACACATAATTACTGTGGAATTTTGGAAGCCTAGTATAAAAAAAAATCTATTAAAATTGCTAAACCGAAGTCTTAAATGTGTGAATTATCTATAGACATCACAAAGACAAAATAAATAAAAAAATTATATATTTATTGTAAGAAAAAAAAATCTGAAAATTATTTAAATTGTTTCATTACTGAAACGCATTGTATACTTCCCTACCGAAATTTATAATAATGTTTAAAACCAGAGGAAAAGCTACTATAAAAAAAATCAGGTTTAAAATTAAAACATTAAAATTTTAATTTATCACGATCGTAAAATATAATGAATTTGTGTATATTCGGCTACCTTAAGCATGTTGGGATTTCATTGGGTTTTGAAATTAGATTATGGGCATAAAAGATTGAATTGTATACTCTTTATTTTTATTATTTAATGGTTGCAATTGTTTTTCCCCCCATTTAGGTTTTTTTAATAAGTTACATATTTCACATCCTAACTATTTACTCCTACAATAACAAAAAAATACAAACAATTATATCATATATATATATAATGTTTGTAATGATTTCAATGGGAAAAAAAACTTTTCTATCTCAAGAGTTTATTGACTTCAGTAGCCAACGCATTTAGAACATATAAAATGAAGATGGAATCTTGAATTATTTTCTTAAATACTTTCAGTAAAACTGTTTTATTTAATAAAACAAAGAAATCTATTTTAGCTACACTAATTTATATCCTTCATTCTAGACGAAATTTTGTGGTTTTAAACGTGTATTATGAAACATTGGTTTCGTACACTATTGAAGAAACAAGAACTTACACTACATCTTCACTAATAAGTAAGTAAAGTGTAAAAATATATGATTATATTTTAGCCATAATTTATTTAATTATATTATCTTTAATATGTAGGGGGTTTGAACTCAGACTTTCACACTATCTTCAACCATCCATGCTATCTCATACCACTGACACACTTGATCATACACATGTGGAAAAGAGAAATAAACACCAATATATGTATTTTGTGCTAAACCAGCACTTTTCAGTTGGTCCAGATTATCACTTCCACACATATAGACAATCAACGCTCAGCTTATATTAAGATAACCAATCTTCATAGTTTAATGGACAAACCATTCCACCCCACAACTCTTCAGCCTCCATTTCATTGGAAATCTGATAATGGAAATGCTCAAAGATCACCTTAGTGCCAACCTTCTCATCTCACACATGTTTATCACAAGTTACTCTGACACCTTATGCACAGGACATAATCCATTTATGTAGGGATGGGCAGACCTTAAAGCACTTTATTTTTGAAATATGAATTTTTTTCTACAGTACAGGCTCTTTCATACCTGCACTTCCCTATATATGTATGTAAATGGATTAGGTCCTGTACATGAGGGATAAGAGTGACTTGTGGTCAACATGGATAGGATGAGAAGGTTGGCACTAAGGTGGGCTTTGAGCATTCTGTCTTCAGATTTTCAATAAAATGGAGGGCTGAAGAGTTGAGGGGTGTAGTGATTTGAAGCCTGTCTATGAAGATTGGCTAACTTAATATAAGCTGAGCTTTGATTGTATATATATTATAACGATCCAGAAGAAGTGGAGATATGAATCTAACCACATCTATGGTATCTGCACTACACAGGTGCCATCTAGGCATTTGAGCCTAGAAAAATTTATAAACTAGGCAGATATGCACTGTTAAGATTCCACTTTATCTAAATATTTAGATTGTTAGCCCATTGTCACTAGCTCAGTGGAGACACAGAGATAAGAAATAACTTGTTTAATTTGTATATATAAAAAAAATAAAAGCCACTGCCAGAAATTAACACATAAAAATATTTATTTATGCACATATATAATCATTTTAAATTTGAGGAATAAATTTATTGTTTTAGATTTTAATATTAACTTTTAATTTTACATTTAAATAGATTGCAGTGAGTTTAATATTTTATTTAGAGGGTCGAGTATGAATCGACTACATAGATCTGCATTTGAAAAAAAAAATTCTTTCCCTTATTTAACCTTAGGCCAAAAGTTCGCAGTCAAACCAGCGTCAATCCATCTGATACATTTATGTATTTAATGTAGCATGAAAATATGACAACACAAAATACTATACTGTCAGGAATGTACATCTGAACAGTAAGTAGAGTTAGAGAAGACATTGTCTCTCCACCAACAGGAATGCTACATCTGTTGGCGAGTAGAATAATAAACAAAAAACTCCATAGGAATGGACTACGGTCCTTTGCCAACTTAAATCCCATCCATAGGCAAACAGAAGGTGTGTGGCATATATATGCAATCCTGCCCATAGTGGATTTCATACTACATCTACTAATTACACAAATATATCCAATCCATTGAGCTAATTCAATTACAAAATGAATAACCTAAAATTACCCTCCCTTAAACTATATATATATAACTTTACAAATCTATGTAGCCATTCACGCCTGACTTAAATTTAACATTTAGATATGTTCACACAGATGAATTTTATACAATTTGTTTTATAATGTTGAGTATAGATCGACTGCATAGATTCCATGGTTAAAAACATTCCAAAATAAACATAACTGATCAAAGTGCAAAATCATCGATAACGTCAATTGCTGAGGGAATACAAAAAACCCAATGGTATTCATCATAAGATACCGCATCGACATCGATGACCTATATATTCTAATCAAATATGAAAACCACAACATAATTAACCGCTAATGAATCTATGCAACGTCTATACCCAACTTAAATTTCATGCATTTAAATAATTTATACAATAAGAAAAAAAATGGAAATGATCTTTATCAAACGCAAAACATATAAAATTAAACATTATTAATTTGATCTAAAAACTTACAAAAGTCAGATAAGAGTCCATTTTAACATTTAAGTTGGCTTGTTTATTAATTTGTCAAACCTGGATGAAAGTTCTATACTATTCTTTTTTTTTATGATTTTAAAAGTTGTTTAGTTCATATAGCTTACCGTAGAATCCATGTTCCTGTTGGCAATTCCCACAAAGAATTTCAGGGAAGACTGGTCTGATATTTTGGAGGTAGCATTAGCTGGTTCCATTCTGGTATCACAGTCTTTTCATTTTTAAAATAAGTGAGAGAGAATGGCAAGTGCGTCTTATCGTTCGTCTCACCAAATCAAGTTGGAAACTCCAGGAAACTGAATATTTCTCTTTTTATAATCCTCCTATTGATTCCATGAACAAAAACGTCACTGTTCCATTTTTTCATTATGGTCTGGGCCTTTATTTGCTGCTTCTATAGATCAAGCTAAATTCTCTTTATTCTCCTATCTAATTATCATCTGACTTTTTAATTACACAAGAGCCCCAAGGCTAGCTTGCTTTTCAATTAATAAACAATCATTTCCATTTACAGATTACAGGAATTAATTAATACCTGTTTTTATTTTTACTTATGTTATTTCTTTATTAAAATATTTTTATATTTAAATCTTGTACTTTTTTTATAAAAAAAAGTCCGTTCAAATACTTTGTTTTTATTTATAAAAAAAATATTTTTAAAGTTTTGCATCTGTGCGAATATATATACGTTTAACAAACATATTTAATTTTAGCATTTAGTTGTTTTTTTTTAATACATTTATTTTTATTTGCGAACTTAAAAGTTTTTATTTCAAATAATGTAGCATATTTGTATATCGTTACAATATATATATATATATGTGTGTGTGTGTGTGTGTGTGTGGAGATGATAATCTGAACCAACTGATGAGTGCTGGTTTAGCAAGATATGCATATTGGTGATTATTGGTGATTATTTATCTTATTTGACATGTGTGTGTTCAAGTGTATCAGCGGTATGAGATAGCATGGATGGTTGAGGGTCATGTGAAAGTCTGAGTTCAAACCCCCTATATATTACCCATATAAGTGCAAGTATGAAAAAGCCTGTACTGTAGAAAAAAATTCATATTATGTAATTATTATGTGTATGTCTTCTATTTTGTTCTTTTTAAAACAATCTACAATTTTTTTCATATTTTAAAAAGAATGCTACCTATTTCTTAAAGGGAATATAAAAACCAAGTAATTTATTTCAATATTAACTTTTACATACTAATTTATTGATTTCAAAATATGAAAATAAGAATAAAAAGACAAAATAGAGTAAATACTCTTAGTAAAATAAGATTAAAAAAACTGCTATAAACTTTAAACATAGAAGTCATGGGCTATATTTGTAGTTTGTTGGGGTTTTTTCAGTATGAATTGGCAGATAACAATATTTAACCATACCATTAATGCAAATAAGTTTTCAAATTTTTTGTCTCTTATATAAAATGAATTTTATATAAATAATATATCTAGTAAATCATACTGTATTCTTAAATATTTTGAATATACAACTAATCCAGTAATTGACTTATTTATTTCATCAAAGGCCTATTTTTTTCTTCATTCTATTATATGAAATAAATTTATCTGTTTTGCATTCCATGACAAAAACACTGATATCATTCTAGATAAATTTGTTTGTACCAATCTATTGAATGAAACCTATTTATTTTATTCTTTTCAAAATGTTTTTTTTTTAATCTTTGTTATTTTGAATACATATATATATATATTGTAACGGTCAGGTTTATACATTTGCTCAACAGACTGAGAGTCTGAGCCAGAGAACCAAAAGCTGACCAAGTTGGGATAGTAATATCCTATGTCTGATCATATCTTTACTCTCTTACTCATGCTTCCAAGTCAACCCATTGCGAATGATATGCCTGAGGTTACGCTCGATATCTCTTTATTCACGTTCCAGCAATCGCAAAGCAGTAAAACATGAGACATCCCCCCCAACACATATTATATAACTTAACTAGTGATTCATAAAGTAACGAGCAAGAATGGAGACTGAGATAAATTTATATTTCATAAATTTAATGTAACAATAAGTTATAAAGCAAAATAAATTTGGTATAGTTTGCTCACGTGCAGGTGAGTGAATACTCAGGGTTACAAAGAATATAATACAGCAATTTATATAGTGCTCACACACAGGTGAGTGAATACTTGGGGTTACAAATGATATAATAAAGCAAATTATATAGTGCTCACATGCAAGTGAGTGGCTTTTGGGGTTACAAAATGTTTAATTAGTCTATGACTTTAATATGCTCATACCATCTTCTATATCATAACTCATCAAAATATTTAATTAGTCTATGACTTTAATATGCTCATACCATCTTCTATGTCATAAGTCATGCTATGTTCTATATAGTGGAAATCAGTAATAGTTAATGATCAATTTATTGGTAACTGATGGAGATTATATTATTATTTTTACTAAGTTTAAACTCAATTGTAATGATATTTGCATAGTATTATATATAATTGCTACACATATAAATGCATAATTCAGATTCCGAAGCAGATCAAAGCCGAAGTTACTTTGTAGGGAAGCTGAACTGAGGTGTGGCAGTCAAATGTCAGATTCTAGTGTGTTATAAACTATAGTATCAGAATATGTGCACCTCAAATGTGTTCTTAATTGAGGTTTATTACCTAGTAATTGGTTCCCCAGACTGGGCTGCTTGCTATGATATGAAGAGCCTTTTTATTCAAGTGAGCAGAACAGTGGCTTATGAGCCCTTTATAATGCTTTGGTTCCTTCAAATACAAATAAATGTCACAGCTGCCTAAACTTTCGAGGCATGACTTGATGGGGAAATGATCCTGATGTAGGCCATTATAGGTATAGAAATGAGAGATGCACATTTATGCTAACTAGCAACACATTCACAATGCTAAATTAATATTTTCATAAATTAATTACGCCAAAATCTTAGCTTCTTTCAGTACTACTACCACTGGTCAGTTCATAAATGAGATTATTAAGTCACATGATAAAGGCGATAATAAGTATCTTATTTAAGGATCTCTGCATAGCTTCTTAATCTTTAATTAAATGAAATTATAGCAAATTTAAAGATTTACTAGAACTTGAAACATTAATTATATGTTGTATAATTTACATACAATATCAAACGAACTGATTTTTAAATAATCTACATCAAATATGGATTCTTAAATAGCTTACACAAAATATTGATTCTTAAATAACTTACTCAAATATTAATTTTAAATAACTCTCATAATATCCATTTCAAATAACTTATGCAAAATATGCATTTTAAATAACTTATGCAAAATATACATTTTAAATGATTTGTGCAAAATATACATTTTAAATAACTTGCACAAAATATGCATTTTAAATAACTTATTTTGTGCATTATAAGTAACTGATTCACTCTAGTGTAAATAATAGTTTGATTTCAGAAGGGAGTTTTGCCTATATTTCTTTATATTACAATAATCTGATATAATGGAAAAGTGATTACTCGCCCCTCTGATAATTATTAACAACTACAAAACTCTGTTCTGATGAATATAGCATAAACCAATAAACATGAACTTAAAACTAAAGATAGATGGCATAACAACAAATTGCAGAAAATGATCAATACAAGTTATAATTTAGAAATGAAGAATTTGTTTGAAATGGTTTTATAGAACCTAAATATTTATGCTTACTTAAAATATTTATGATTAAGCAAGAATTTTGAGAGTACTCTAAGCTTAAAAGTAAATTTAATATAAGCAGTTTAGTTTAACATTTAAATGATATAATTAAATATGAGATTTGACTAGTTAGCTAGCTTTTAATTTAGAATGGGTTTAGTAATGAAATTGATGTATTCTGCAGAATGATTTACCAGTAATACTTGGTAGTAAGTCTTTTAATGCATTCTTTACTGTGCATCTTCTCTCTATGAAATCAGCTGTGGCTTTTCTAGGTTTGAGTCTGAATGCAGCTTGATAAATTTACTTTAGTGGTGGCTTTCTTCCATTACTTTGGTCAGGAACTCTCTGCTATTTCAGGTGTAGCTTCTCCATCACAGGGCTTGGGTTGATGTTGATGTTCTCTTCCATTCTGTAGCACTGGTCCTGGGAAAATAGATGGCTGTCTGTTGTCCCTAGCCCACAGTTCTCATTGTAACAGCTTTGGTAATGGCTTAGTAGAATTCAACTTGTTCAAAATAATATGCAGGAACAGTTTTCTTCCATTTCTGTAGCAGTGGTCCCAGGAAAATACATGGCTGTCTATTGTCCCCTAGCCAACAATCCTCATTTGAATAGCTTGGATAATGGTTTAGTAGAATTCAGCTTGCTAATGTAATATGCAGGAACAGCTTTTTAATTATTTTTTTCGGCACTGGTCTTTCAGAAAATATGTATCAACAGCAACAACCACCACTTTTGATGGCCTTTTTTATATTCTATTTTTGACAGTAGGTCCCTCCCCCTTTTACTTTTGCAACATCACTTGTTTACTGGTTTGAACTTTGCCTTGAACCAAATTTCCACTTAGTAAAATATTTGCTACAGTTAAATCTGGACTTAAAAGCTCTATTCCCTCAAGTTTTCCAATTTGCATCATAGCTACATCCAGAGTTAAAGATCTATTCCCTACAGTTTTGCAATAGCACTTAGTATGAAATTTTATGCCTGACTGAATTGTATAATTTGTCTTAGTTATTATTTTAAATGGGTCAAGTTTCAGCCAAAAGATTATTTTTAGACTAAATGTTAAAACTCATAAACAAATTTCAGCTTGTGTAATTTTAAATAAACAACAGAGCTTGAAAATTGTTTAAAATGAATATTAAAACTTAAATAAATAATTTTATAAATTTAAACTTATTATTTTGTTATATACATAAATTCTAGCTACACACTGCTATGTTTACTTCAGTTTTAACAAACATAAATGAATATGGGTGTATATAAATATTTATGACTGTATTTTCATATTATAGTTAACAAGGCGATTATACATGCACATACTTGGCAATATTACAAGCATGCTCAAAGTTTTAAATTAAAGAAATACACACAATCTGAGTGAAACAAAATACAATATTATAGAATATAATAGGTGAAACAGACAGGTCGCTAGATCTAACTGTTTCAATATATCAAATTGTAATGTGATCAAAGTCATATCACACATTCCTAATTCCATCTGATAAAATTTGTAAAAAAATACCCTAGTGCACATAACTCTCATTTGTTGACAAAATGATATTGTTCATGGTATCTAATCTAAAATGTATAATCCTTCAATCACTAACTAAACATTCATTAATTTAAAAAAAAAAAAAACAATTTAACTGATATACTTTTCTGAAAAATACTTTTTCATGGATTATCCCACTTACAAAAAGCAAAGTTTTTGTAATGAAAATTTTAAATATATATGTAAAACATTTTAAAATCATGAAGATGAGAATATTCAACAAATTAATTAAGCAGCAACAAGGTCTAACTATTAATTTATCTAAGTGTATACTTATCATAAGTAACTTTTAACAATTAATAATAGCAAACTTTTTGGAAGAAGAGAGAGTGGCAACATAAATATAATCTATCTTACTGACTGAAACTGCACACTTTTACCAATTCAAAAAAATGTTTAAAGATAACATTTTTAGTCTCAGAACTAGATATAATAGACAAGTACCAGTTAAAATTTAGCATGAATCCTTTACCTAAACTTTAGATTCCAAATTTTCCAATTTTTATTCTGTATCCTAACTTAAGTATTCAATCAGTTTTTTTTTATTTATATCCCCTCCCCCAATTACTTGGTGGGTTTTTCCATTTTAATACACTTCAAATATATCTATTATTTTACTTTTTCAAAAAAAAATGTTCATTTTATTCTTTAAAATTTTTAATAATATAAGAACTATAGAATAATCAAACAGTAGATGGCAACACCTGTAGCAAGAAAACAGTCGAATTTCAGAAGATTTTATATTTCAGTTACAGATGATGAATATTTTTAAATGTTTAATTTTTTTTTTATATCTATATCATAATTTATAACTCAAATAATAATTAAATTTCTTTCAACATTTTTAATTTCTATGAAAAAATTACTTAATGTAGTTAATTAATCTATCCATTCAGTATTCTGAATGTTTACTGTAGTAAATAGTGATGAAATGGAAGATGAATATAGACTGAAAATCCTAAGGTCAAATCCCTCCTAAGGTCAAATCCTTCTATTTATTATTTAATGTAGTTAAGTAAAAAAAAATTGAAATAATTAAATTAACACTGATATGTACTTTTAAGTTATAAATTGCTAATAACATGAAAGGCTGAAACCTTTGACAGAAGCACCTTAAAAATGCTTATATGACAATCAGTCAGATGTAATAATGACTGGAAAGGAAACTCTCAAGTCAAAACACAAGGCAGAGATTTTATGAGAAAAAGATGGTTTCCACCTTCTTCTCTACTTCAATTTATATATAAATAAGCCAGTTTTAAGCATTTTGAAATAAGAGCATAAAGCTTTAAACACCTTCACATTTAATTCACTCAATATTATATATAAACAATGTGAAATCTTTTGATTTACTAAGAAGTACTTTTTAAATCCAATGAATTGATAGTAACAAATGTAAATATATTAATTTATTAAGCGCAAACAGTTGATATAATAATAAATTATAAATTGCTTTATACATTAAATTACTTTCTTCTTGATAAACAATCTATTTAAAAAGTATATGAAGGTAAAAGAACCAGACTTTATGTAAATGAATGAATTCTTATAAAAAGGAATTAATGTTAGATGTAGCGAATTTAAAATAATGAAAGAATTAATTAAGGGAAGGTATTTATTAATTCTGCAAACTAAAATCATAAAAAAAATTGATGACAACTATATTGATATAGAAGTAGGAGTTTTCCAATAAAAGAGAAAGAAATCTGTAAACATTATAATTTAATGAAGTAAAAGATTTTATATGAATTTGAATCAAAACAATGAATATTTATTTATTTTATTTTATGAATTTACTACACCTTAACTATTAATAAAATATCATAGAATAACCTTTTGAGATTTCAAACATGAAGTAGATCCATCAGTGATTTTATTAAGTCATTCAATTCTGCCACTATAATCCCATTTATTTGGCAGTTTATAATGATATGAGTCATAATATGTTTTAGCCTACGTTTATATAGATCAGTGACAGATATTTATCAAGCAGGTAAGCTCATCATTCATGGTATGTCTTGAATCTGTTGATGAGACTCCAGCTACATCTAGAATTATAAAATATAGCTAGTTTCTTATTGTTGGATGTAGAAAAAATTTAGTTTGGAATATCATAAGATTTCTATTTTTATCCATAATTCGTTTATTGTAGATGCTGAACATCCAAAAGGGGTAACTTAACTATGTAGTAAAACTAACAACTTTTTATACACTTGAGTAAAAAAATACAGGAATCCACTGTCAAGGAGCATAATTGAATATACAAGTAATATTTCTCATTGGATTATTTAATTTAATATCCAAAAGTTTACTGTTGATTTTTTTTTCAAATAGGAGCACAATGTTTAATCAAAAGAATATGCTAGTGCTAAGAAAATTATACATAAATTCTTTGCATCACAACTCCAAGTAGTGTCTGCTAGCTTTTCAAGCAGATTATTCCTAGAAATTAATTTTTGATCTAACCTTAGGTAAATAAGAAAAATAAATTACACTACGATCCAAGATTACTTCTAAATAACATGAGATAAAATTTCTAGTAAACTTATAAAATCATTGGGTTATTATTGCTGAAGAGAAAAATGGAAAGAGATCATGGTGAAGCAAAATATTAGTCCATCTAGTCTTAAAATTTGACCACTTTTATAAAATCTTGATGCATGTAAAATTACTTCTAAAAGAACTATTATTATTGTTTATTGCTAATGAAATTGTCAATCTTATACATCAGAATTATAAACCCAAGATTGATAGATTGATAAAAAAAACATTATTCGAGCAGAATTGAAAATTTTTCATTCGAATCTTCCACTAATATCAATTTATAATATGTCTAAATGCCTAAAATGCAGACAATAGTGAAACTAAGTACAGAGAAGTTTTATCTTCTCATAATCATAGCAAATGGTTTGTGTGAACACGTTAGAAATGCGATAAATATTTAAATATATGCAAAGTAGATTAGAAAGTCCGTTTTTTTTTTTTGGGGGGGGGGAGTTTTCCTTATGATTTATAGCATAGGTGTTGTTAACTATAAGCCATGCTTCTTTGATTTTACATTTAGAGTCTTAGAGTCATAGCGTTTTAATTCACTTTACATATATTTAAATATTTGTCACATATATTTTTTACCACGTTCACACAATCCATTTCCTATGATTATGAGTAGATAAATCTTGTTGAATGCACTCAACCAATTAATAGTAAAATTTGTACTTTGCTTCACTATTATCTGCGTTTTAGCACATTTAGACATATTGCTTATTTAATTGGGAAGTCTATGTTTTTTTTCTTATTTCTACATAATATTAATTTAACAAAACTGTAAATATTTTTAAAGTTGAAATTATTAATTATTCTTTAATCAGGAAAATCACCAGGAGACAATAGCATGCTTCCATAATTCCTGAAAAAATTAGGATGCATAATTGGTAAAACTATAGCAGCTTTAAAACCAAATAAGTCTAACAATGATCAAAAAAATATTCTTATATATTCCCTATAAGCTCTTTAATAATTTTTCCAATAGGTGAGAATCTTATACCTGTTCAGAAAACTGAGTTGAAACCACGAAAATATATCAATAAGCAAATTCTATCTTTTTTTTTATAATTGGCTTTCAAAATAAATTAAAATCTGGTTTAACCTTCTTTGATCTAACCTCAACTTACGATTCTGTTTGGAAAAATAGTCTTCTAAAAATTTCTAAAATTCTTAAATGAAAGTAAACCTTTAATTTATTTTACGAAATGAATGATAATCATAGTAGATACAAAAATTTATAAAATAAGTTTCCCTAAACAGAAAGCAGTAAATTAATTTCTGCCAATGATATTCCTTTGATTTCTCAAAAGTGATTCTTTTCTGAAATAGGAAAGTCTTTCAAAAAATTATGAAAAAATTGGAAATCTTTTTCAAAGACTGGAGTTTTATTCCTAATCCAATGAAGGCAGTATGTTCAAGGAAATATTTAAATAAAAGGGGAACCTCTGGAATCTGAATATAATATTTTGCAATAATTTTTAAGGGACATTAAATTATTAGAGCAAACAGTAAAAGAAAAGTTGTAAAAAATCAAATGAAAATCAAATTTATAACAACTTTATTATTAAAAATTAAATATGGTTAAAACAATATCTATATCAACGATAGGCAAAGGAATGATACAAATTTAAATATAATAGTTAGGGAGATATTTGCGAAGAAATCTCATAGTATTAACTTCTTTTAGAAAAACTTATTGCTTGGTGATATGAAAAAAAAATTAGAATCGAAAAAATTTTTTGAATTATAAAATAAAAAACCTTTGCACTAAAATCACATTAAGGGAAACAAATATAAACATTTGTTAACTTTGACTTGAAAAGATTATAAAAGGAAAATGTTAAAAAGAATAATCAAAATATTTTGATCTCTTATCTTTCTATTAAGATTGAATGCTAGATTGTTTTAACATTTACTTTTATAATCTTTTCAAGTCAAAGTTAACTAACTTTATTCAAATGTTAATATTTGTAAAGCATATTAGTCTAATTTATATCTTTCTCCTTAATGTGTTTTAGTGAAAACTTTTCTATTTATAACTCAATATTTTCTTTCTATTCTCATTAGATCTAAGATTTTTCCCTTTTCCTATTCACTCTTCAATTTCATATAAAACCACATTGATCATTTTTAATTTCAAAGACAAATTTTAATGATCTCTATTATAAACAAGATCAAATAATTCTAGAAGTAAAAAAAAGTTTAAAAATTTCAAGATGAAATTTGAAACAGTTATAAAAGCCAACGCCAATTCTCAAAACACAGATAAATCCATATTTATTTTATGCAAATGTTTTAATCTATTTATTTAGCATGTTATAATGATGTTTTTCAATTTCTTCTGAAAACATTACTATTTGAAAGAGTTTACAATAAGGATAATTCTAATTATATTATATTATCAGATCCATTTTTCCAATAAAAACAATTATTACAAAACTTTTTTAAAATGAATACCTTTATAATAATTATTCTAAAAACATATCTGTCACATCTGATTAATGCAGTCCAGTCGAAATATACGTTTAGAATAATAAATTTAGTAATATTATACATAGCTTTCTGAAAAATAAAAAGGTTTGATATTATGATTTATCTATGGTGTTTTTAAAATAGTATTTATTTACCAGCTACTTTATATTAAGACAATAAAAAAAAAATCCATGAATTTGACAAAATAAAAATGAAGTGATCTTTTTTCAACCATGTTTGTACAATTTCTATTTATATTTAATTCGGTTTAACTTTCTAAAGATTCTCAAATATAGAAAGCAATTATTATTCTGATTAAAAAATAAATTATTGGATATACAAAGTATCCCATAATAATAATTCATAAGTTTTACTATAGTAATTTAAGTAACAAACACTCGAAGAACGCTTTCCTCGGTCAATACTAATTAATTAGACATATTGATAAAATAGCATTAATTGAGAAGAGAGAGAGCATTCTTCACAAGTTTATTAAAATGACAGTTATAAATTATTATTATCACAATCATATTTAGAGTTTACTTTTCATTAATATTACTATATATTTTCAGTGTTTTATATTTAATAGTTGTATATTTACAGAGCTATTAAAATATTAGAATTTATAGGTGGATATATTTGGTCATATTCTCTGGCATTTATTCTTTTTTTTTTTTACATTCTAGGTGACATTGGAGGCCAATTGGGATTGTGTTTAGGAGTGAGCATACTTACACTTCTAGAAATTTTGGAATATTTTTTTAGGTCTTTATGGATTAAAATCATCAAGCAAAGAAAACAAATTCACACTGAATTAACAACTAACCATAATATTATAATCCATGTTGCATCTACAGATGGAAGTCATTTTCCAAATTCAAATTCAGTAAAATGAGCATCATTAAACACTTAAATTATTTGTTGTCTCATATACAAATATTATATTTTTTGAACAGAAGTTAAAACAATAAATATTTTCATATAATAGAACGAATTTCCAAAGAAATCTTTTGAAATAAGTTGATCATCTTACTCCAGATCTCTCTACTTTAAATATTTGAATGTTTTGGCAAGTTTGATAGGTTCATGTTATATATATATATATATATATATATACATACAAAAAAAATTATAATAATAATGGTAACAAACTATTATTAACAATCCTTAAATTCAAAGAAGTACTTTTGGTTAATTTCTTGAACCTGCCTCAACTGCCATTAAAATTCAAAAAAAAAAATAAAGAAAACAAAGAGAGGCAAACGTCATCAATTCAAATTCCAGGAATCTCGTATTTTAATGTTAGCAGTTGCCTATTTACTAAATGCATTTTATTCATATTTATAAAAATTGCCTCCTTAATTTTTTTATTATGGTTTCTCTATTCATGAAGAATTTTCAAAATCAAATTTAAATTTATATTTACATGTTTTTTTCATGAAGAGAGAAACCATAATAAAAGAAAAATTAAGGAGTCAATTTTTATAAATAAGAATAAAATCCATTTAATAAATAGGCAATCTGCTAACATTAAAATATGAGATTACTGGAATTTGAATTGATGACATTTGCTTCCGCTTTGTTTTTTTTTTCTTTTTTTTTAATTTTAATGGCAGTTGAGGCAGGTTCAAGAAATTAACCGAAAGTACTTCTGCAAATTTAAGGATTGTTTATAATAGTTTGTTACCGTTATTATTATTATTTTTATTGTAATTACAATTTTGTTTTAATTAACGGACATTTTATTTTTATATTACATATATGTACATTTGCAAGGTCATATACAAATTTTAAAACCACATTTAATTTTTAATAAATAAATATAAAATTTTAAACTAAGAACAGCAAATAGAATATGTATTTTAATAAAATACAGAGAGAATGTTTTTGTCTTTTTCATTTAAAATAAAGTTTCATTTTTTATATAAAATAAATATTAATAGATATATAGGCATTTAACAAAGTAATATAAAATACATGTATATAAACGTTGGGTATGCTAATAAATAGCTAAAGAAATTACTATAAATTACAAAGATTATAGAAATTTTCAATTACTCTTTGTAATTGAAACAATGATACTCTTTGATAAATAAGTAAAATTTGATAATAATAGGATATAATGATATATTTCTGTTTTTTGTTTAAGTTTTAGAGTCGTTTGGTGAAAATAAAATTTATTTTATTCTAATAATAATATATAAAACATATTGAAAATGATTATTTGTAAAACATTGATAAATGGTAAAATAAAAAAGACATTATTCATAATACTTATCAATTTTGGCGTCAAAATAATTTGGATAACTTGATTTGTATTTCTAGATATTTTTTGGATCAATAGTAGATAGATATAAAGATTGTTTATAAGCTGTTCATTTGGATATGGACTACTTACCTGAAATATTAATAATAATTTAATAATAATATGAAAAAATTACAAAACTTTTTTGAACTTAATCACAACCTATGTTACAGGCATGACAAACAAATGCATTTCCCAGTACAATGAAGTTTATAAATAATGACATATATCATGAAACTGGCTTTAGAAAAGAGTTTGATTTTAACGGAAAGAACACCCTTTATTTCTTTATAAAGAGTTAAAGAAAGCAAAGAGGGCAAATTCCTAATGTCCATTCCATACTTTCTTGTTTTTACCACCTTTATTACTATATGACTATTAATATAGTAAATGAATATCAATGGACTGCCCAATACCAACTAGCAATATGAGTTTATTGGCTTTTCATAAACTTCTAAGTTCAAGATCAAAAAACATCATTGTCTTTCATCTTAGTTTCTTGATATTTTTTAACTGAAATATTAATTGAATTTTTTTGAATGCTGGGTAAATTTGTAAATGAAATACCTTTTCTTTTTTACAATTATTTATAGTTATGACAAGCAAAACTAAATTATGGATTTTTTTTTCCAGAAGCTATGAAAATAGCAGCCAAGACAACAATTGGTATCCAAAGCCAAATGATGCTAAAAATCCTGTAATTGTGAACCCAGGCTGCCATTGGATGATGATCTTATATATATTTATAGCTGAAGGTCACTTTTATGTGAAGAAATTTGATATATATTGGATAAAAAGTTGTTTAATATTAAATGGGATATTGTTGGACATTGTAAAGTTATATAAAAAGTGAATAGATGATTGATTTAAAAAGTGAATATGTATTTTACTACAAAGACACAAATATGAAAGCACAAAAAAAACATTGTAAATAAAAAAGCAATAAGGAATAGACCAATATTATCAGACAGAATAGCAAAATTAATCATTCAATTTAGCAGAAGATATTGAATGCAGATAATTCAGGTTTATGCCCCAATAAGTATTTATTGTTATGAAGAAATAAAATATCTGTATATAGATACACAAATGCTTTTGATCAGGCCAAATAATATATTAAACTAAAAGATGGAAGTTCTTTAGATAAATCTGTTAATTGTGGTAGAAATGAAAAAGAATTGCTACTTAAACAGTTAAAATAATGTTACATTAGAATATTTTTTTTGAAAACAATTGTAAACGATAATGAACATGAAAGCATCCAAATAAAATAACAATAGAAATAGATTGCATCTTTACTAACAAAAAAAACATGTATTTCCAATTAAAATGTTACTATTAGATTTAATATAGTAAGTGATCATCAATTAGTGAGATGTAAGATGAGCCTTAATGCAAAATTCAAGAGAAAAAATTATCAAGAAAGCCAGTATTAACAGATAATTTTAATAACCATCAGAGACTCTTTTAAGAGTTTAGTGTAGATTTTGTAAATTGTTTTTAAAATATTAATAGAATTGAATTGGACTAAAAACTGTCTAATATTAAATAAAATATTGCTGAATTTTGAAAAATAAAAAAAATGTACATGTTTTTGACTTCAAAGGCACAACAATGAAAGCACAAATTGAGTGGGAATCATTGTGAATAAAAAAAGAAGAACAACATTGAAGAGATTATTGATCATCAGACTGAGTAGAGAGTAGTTGTTCATATTAATGAAAAGAGGTAGAATATTTTTATATGAATATACAAAATGTTTTGATTAGACTAAATACAACATTTTAAAATAGCTAATATTGATAATTAATTAACTATAAAAGATAGTTCTGTGGGTAAATTTGTCAATTATGTCAAAAATAAAAGAGAATACAGCTTGGGAAATTCTCAAAAAAAAGTCTTACATTAAGATTTTTTCTTTGAGAAAATGATAAAGGAAATGGACATGAAAGCATCAAATAAAAAAACTGGAGAATTAAATTGTATTATGACTAGCAGAAAATATATCTTTTTAATAAACTCAATACATAAAGTGATCATTTATTAAAGAGATGTAAGATATCTGTTAGTGCAAAATTAAGGAAAAGACAAGAAACCATTATTAACAGATGACTTTACTAACATTCCGAAACATTTTCAAAAATTTAAAATATAACTTGGAAAATCGTTTTAAAATATTAATAGACATTGAAGATACAATAAGACATTAGTAAATATTCTATTAAGAACTACAAAAATGATAACTAGTGCAAAAACTAGCCATTTACCAGTAAATTTATAATTGAAACAATAATATGTAAAGAAAGTAAAAATATATATTTTTAAAGTAGTCTATAAAACAAATTGAATACAGAAGATTTTGTAAATTGATACAAAAAGTGTCAATAATGAAGGGAATTTTAAAAAATAATGTAATACACCTACTTTGTATTAGAAAAAAATTGTTTCAGTAATAAATAGAAAAGACCTTACTATTAATAAAAATAATAAAAGGATATAGTGAATTTTGCAAAAAAAAGTCCTACAAAAAATTATACAGTAATAAAAAAAAAATTAATCAATACAATTACTACATCTCCTAAATTGCTAAGTATTTTTTAAAAAGGTAGCAGATACTCCATAATTAATAGAATTATGGTTGTTATTTTTGAAAAAGTGTATGAAGAAATTTAAAAAAATATAGGAAAAAGCTATATACCAAATAACTAATTGGAAAATATATGAGATGACTGATACAATGATATTGTCATTTTAAAAAAACAAGAGAATCCTTTTTACACAAAAAAATTTACCAAGATAAGTTAAATTTGTTTTGTATTCTAATGAATAATAAAAACAAGCTAGATGTAAAAATGTTTTGAAAATAATGGTTTACATACAAGTATTAAGAATGAATGAATATGAATTCCAACTATGCTTTTATTTGCTGATAATCTAAAGGCATTTAAATCTGTAGTATTTTTTATAGTGGATGAAGCTTTGTATTATTAATATATAGATCTGGAATAATTTCATAATGTAAAAAATATAAAAACGAAAAGTAATTGATTACCCTACATAGTGATTCTAAAAAGATTAATAATGAAAGGATGAGTCCATATTTTCAAAACCATTTTACAGCAGTTTTGGATAAAGTTTTGTATCAAAGTGAGAAGCTAAGGAAGTAAAACGAAGAAAAAAGTATTTAGATCATCCCTATTTTGCAAACGATATAGTTATTTTTCCAAATAATGCTTCAAATCTTCAGAGAAATGTTGTAAGAATGATCAGATGAAATAAAAAATGTAGGCAGATGATAAATACGAAAACAACTAAAGTAATGTTCAGTGAATTTTTTAAAAGAAGAAAATAAAAAAATCTGATATTCATAAATTAGAAGAAAGTAATGACTAATAACTTTACTAGATTATTAATATTGAAGGAAATATACAGTACAAACACGCTTTCGAGTTAAGACTCCCAAATTTTGAACATTTATCAATTTAGTTTTACTAATGTGAATTATTTTGCAAAATTAAAAAGTTTAAATAGCAATCAAATAATGACTACGTTTTTGCACATTTAAAGTAAAAATACTTTTCTGTTGTTTTGTATGTGTGCGTGAATTACAATAAAACAATTTTAAAAGAATGAGTATTTAAATATTCATTAATAGTACATACTAAAATGATTAAATGGTTATGAAATTTTGTACATCCACAAACCTATAAAAATCCTTATCTGTTTTGACAGTTAATTATAATTTTGGTATAAGTTTTTGTTTGCAATCTTAAAACTATATCTCAGAATATCTCAAAGTTATGTGGTATTTTTAGTGTCAGCAAAAATTCATATTTGACTATTTTATAATTAAGTTAAAATATAACTTCTTAAAACTAAAAAAAAAACACACATATCTTAAAAATAATATGAACAACCCATTATATATATATATATATATATATATATATTGAGCTGGTATTTTTCTGCCATCTCATATATATATAGAAATACTATTATATATATATATATATATATATATAGGCTGCAGAAAGGAGTTTGCTATTAACTGAAAGGAGACCCTTTGATTCCTCTTGGAGGTCTTAAAGGAACCGAGCAGGGCAAATTCCTAATGTCCACTCCATATGTTCTTGTCGTTGCAGCTGTTATTACTATGTGATTATTCATATAGTATACGAACATGGATGGGCTGCTCACCAACATGCATTAGCCAGCTTGGTGAGTTTATTGGCTTTTTACCTCTGAGTTTAAGATCAAGAAACACCATGGTCTTTCTTCTCAGTGCCTGATAAGGCAGAATGAATGTTTGTGTAAATGATAAATATTTTTCCAATACATATATACAATTATGACAGACAAAAATAAAGCATGGCCCTTATTCCCAGGAGGCTGTAAAGTCACCAACCAAGGCAGCGGTTGGTGGCCAAAGTTGGAGGGTGCTAAGAATCCCCTGATTGCGGACCCAGGCTGCCATTTGATGACGACTTTTTATTTAGGTACTTACAACTGCAGATCACTTTCAAGTGAAGGAAGATTGCAAGAATTAGAAGAAGAACTCTCTTATATTAAATGGGACATTATTGGACTTTGTGAAGTTAGAAGAAAAGGTGAAGAGACAATTGATTTAAAAAGTGGACATATACTCTATTATAAAGGCACAAATATTGGAAATACAAGTGGAGTAGGATTCATTATAAATAAAAAGTGGAAGAATAACATTGTGGAGATTGATGGTGTATCAGACAGAGTGGCAAGATTAGTTATACAACTTAATAGCAGATATCAAATGCAAATAATTCAGGTTTATGCCCCAACAAGTTCTCATAGTGATGAAGTAGTAGAAGATTTTTATATGGATGTACAAAAGGCTTTTGATCAGAGTAAACAACATTTTAAAATCGTTATGGGAGACTTTAATGCTAGAATTGGTAAACAAATGAAAGATGAAAGTGTTGTAGGTAATTTTGGTTATGGTAATAGAAATGAGAGTGGACATAGACTTGTGGAGTTTGCAGAAAAAAAAAAACTTTATATTATGAATTCTTTTTTTGAGAAAATTGTTAAAAGGAAATGGACATTGAAGCATCCAAATGAAGGTACAGCAGAATTGGATTATATTTTGACTAATAGGAAATACATATTTCAAGATTGTAATGTTCTTAATAAATTTAACACAGGAAGTGATCATCGATTAGTAAGGTGTAAGATACGTGTTAATGTGAAACTAGAGAGACAAAATTTATTAAGAAAAACAATATTTACAGTTGATATTCCTAATCTTCAGAAACATTCTAATGAATTTAAATTAGAACTTAGAAATCGGTTTCAAGTATTAGTAGATTTTGAGCATAATTCAGATTTGAATGAAATTAATATGAAAATAACTGATACACTTTTAAAAACTGCAACAAAGATAGCTGGTAGAAAAAAGCAGCAATTGACCAATAAAATTTCTACTGAGACTAGAGAATTTATGAAGAAAAGAAGGAATATGAAGATATACAAAAATGATGCATTAAAAAGAATTGAATATCTCGAATTTTGTAAAATGGTGCGGAAAAGAGTTGAAAATGATATAAGAAAGTATAATTGTGAACTAGCAAGGAAAGCTGTAGAAGAAAATAAAAGTCTTAAGAATGTAAAACAACATTTTGGTATTAGTAGGAAATTTATATCTGCAATAAGAAAAAAAGATGGAATTGTTACTAAAAAGAGAGATGACATCATGAAATTGGTAGAATATTTTTATCAAGAATTATATAGTAATAAAGAACAAGTACCTCCTATATCTATTACATCTTCCGAATTGCCCAGAATTTTAAATGAAAAAGTGAGACATGCAATTAAATGTGTGAGGAAAGGAAACACTCCAGGTAACGATGGAATTATAATTGATGTATTAAAAGAAGCAGGTGAAGAAATAGAATTTTTTTTAGCAAAGTTATATACCAAATGGATGATTGGAAGAATGCTGTAATAATATTAATATTTTAAAAAGGCGATAAAAAAGATATTAGAAATTACAGACCTATCAGCCTTTTATCTGTTTTATATAAATTTTTTACTAAGATAATTACAACTCATCTACAGAGAACATTGGATTTCCATCAATCAAGAGAACAAGCTAGATTTAAAAGTGGTTTTAGTACAGTAGATCATATCCAGGTATTGAGAGAAGTTATAGAAAGGACAAATGAATATGAGTTGTCATTATCTTTTGTATTTGTAGATTATGAAAAGGCATTTGATTGTATAAACATTTCTTCAGTGATTAAAGCATTGGATCATCAAGGTATAGATCCAGAATATTGTCATATTTTAAAGAATATTTATAAAAATGCAACAGCAACAATTATATTACATAATGGTACTGGAAAAGTCAACATTGAGAAAGGTGTAAGACAAGGTGACTCCATATCTCCAAAACTTTTTACAGCAGTGCTACAAGAAGTATTTTGTGGATTAAAATGGGAAACTAAAGGAGTGAAAGTAAATGGAGATTATTTAAGTCATTTAGATTTCGCAGATGATGTAGTTGTTTTTGCAAATAATGCTTCAGAGCTGCAGGATATGTTGCAGGAATTATCAGATGAAAGTAGGAAAGTAGGACTAAAGATAAATGTTAAAAAGACTAAAGTAATGTTTAATCAATTTGCTCAAAATATGAAAATAAAGATTGATTATGATGAATTAGAAAAAGTTAACAGTTACAAATACCTTGGTCAGATTATTAATACAGATGGAAACATAATGGAAGAAATTAATCATAGAATTAAACTTGGTTGGAGTGCTTTTGGTAGAAATAACTTGATACTAAAAGGAAATATGCCTATGTGTTTGAAAAAGAAGTTTTTTAACAAATGTGTTTTACCAGTTCTTACTTATGGATCTGAGACTTGGACACTTAATAGGAGAGCAATACAGAGACTTCAGACCACTCAAAGAAATATGGAGAGATGTATGTTGGGAGTAACAAGAAGAGATCGAAAACGCAATGTATGGGTGAAAGAACAAACGGGTGTTACTGAACTCATTGAAATAATTAAAAGATTGAAGTGGAGTTGGGATGGACATATTGCTAGAAGAGATGATAATAGATGGACAATTGAAATTTTAAACTGGATTCCAAGAGATTGTAAAAGACCCATTAAGAGACCATATGTGAAATGGATGGATGAAATAAGAAAGTGTGCAGGGGTGATGTGGAGAAGAGAAGCTGAAGATCGGAGAAGATGGATTAAACTTGGAGAGACCTTCATCCTGCAGTGGATTGATAATGGTTGATAATGATGATATATATATGTGTGTGTGTCTATATGTTATTTTGAAATAAAAATCATTTTTATTGAAATGGGATTTTAAAAGGTTTTTTTTTTTGTTTAATTATCTCGAACGAATCAGCCTTTCTTTGGTTTAAATATTCAGTTAAAATTAAATCTGGAAATTTAATTTTGAATAACAGTTTTTTTTTTGTTTCTAAATTAAAAAAATTCTTAGAAAAGGGAACAAGGGGAAAAGAAAAGAAAGAAAAACTATAGATTATTATTTTTTGTAATTAACTCTATTGCTGCTGAGACAGTAGTCACATATTTACTTTGCTATGATGTCATTACCTTGAAGGCATACTACTCTAACCTTCTGATCTTTAAGATAATGTCACCTAGTGATTTGCAGATAAAGTTAATCACTATAATTTGTCCGCATATCACGTGGAGATGTTATGTCAAAGATAGCAAGATGAGAATAGGATGCCCTCAGGGTAATATGTCATAGCAAAGTAAATATGGTGAAAAAGTCATGTGGTAAATCCTAAAGTTATTAAGCTTTTTTTTTGGTTTCACTTTTTTTTTTAAATAACATAAACAAATTTAAAACTTATTATGCTTTTTTTGGGGGGGTTTCACTTTTTTTTAAAAAAAAAAAAAAACATCAACAAATTTAAAACTTATTACAGTTTTTTTTTTTTTTGGTTCTGCTTGAAATGGTATTATTTAGCCATCATCCTGTTTCACCTACTATGTTCCATCATAGTTAGTATCTTTTCTACCAGTTCAAACCCTCACACTCCATGTATATAATCAGAAAATTTTATTTTGATATTAATAGCATATATTTACATGTATGTGTGGATGTGTGCATATTTAATATATTAATATCTGTATGTGTATAATGTATACGAAGTTATAAATTTAAAATTACTAAAATGATATAATTAAACTAAGTTGTGTGAACATTATTATGTGTGTAACTACTTACATATATATGCGAGAGAAGATGTAATGCAATAGATTTAAAGAAGCATTACAACTCTTTTAATTTAGTAATATAAATTTGAACTATTCTCAGTTAAAAACTCTTTATTTAAATGCATTGGTATAAAAATTTCAATTACTGGTACAGACTCCCACACATATACAATAAAATGTTTGCAAACTTAAAAACTCTTTTAAAAAAAGTTATCTGTTTCTAGGGAAAAAAAAATCAAATTTCATGGGTCAAAAAATCAAATCTCTCAGATTAGATATGTTAGTGTCTTGGTTGCCATGATAATGTTCTTGTAATCTTCTGATGATGCTTACCGGCAGAAACAATGTTGAGCGTAATGATGTCATAGCAAGGTAAATACATGATTACCGCTGAGACTTAGAGAAGGTATTTTTGTTATCTATTATACTCATCGATTTGGAATATTTTTATGCAATTAAAAGCAAAATATGACCAAAAAAGGACATAAAAGTATGAATTCAGACTTTGAAAGGAGTTGAAAACTGAAAACTATAAATTATGGAATAGCCTTTTGTTTAAACTACTTGGTATTTTGCTTGAGATAGAGCTTGACCATTTGGTTTTGATTCTGCTCCAACTCATTTACAGTTTAAATATTGAAATAATAAATTAAATAAAATAATATGAGAGAGTGCAGAGAATATTTTGGATGGCTAAGAGACACCAGAACTTTCCCCTCAGGGAACTTCTCCTTCCACCACCAGCTGGAACCACCAATATAAACAATGACAGTGAAATTTAATCATGTAGAGCTAGCTGAAAAAATTGGACAAAATCAAAATACTGGAAAGTCCATGCCAATCTTGGATTAAGATTCACATAAAACTTTTTTCTACAGGATCACAATACTGTATTGATCAATCAGGATAATTATGACTTTTTCTCCAAGAAATATTTGTTAGTGTATAATGGCATAATTTAATAATGAAAGACATTCACTCAACTATAAAGAGAAATAAGTTTCAACTATAGAGAGGTTTTTATGGAGTTTATTAATTGTGTGCATTTTACTATATATATATATATATATATATATATATATATATAAATATACATATATATATTTATATATATATATATATATATATATATATATATATATCAAAATAAAGATTGTGTACTCAATTTAAAAAAGCCAGTCTGTTTTGAATAGTATTTAACATTTGTGAGAGGAGGTTTGAGTGTCGCTATCTGGCACACTAAGTCACCCTGGTGTTTCACCTCTAGTTTATATTTTTCCATAATTATTTGGTACTTTTAATATATGTAGGTTAAGTGATGGCACATGTTCCTTCAAGAAAAGATATGTTAAATAAGTTTATTAGTATTGATCGAGATATGTTAGTTAAATAAAAGGAGAAAAAAGAAAAGGAGTATAATAAATAATTCATCCTTAATTAAGTGTTTGTTTTAATTTAATTATTATTTAAGTAGTTACAGATTCCTTTTATAGAATTTATATCTGATCCAGATTATGTTTTAAAATTACATTGGATGATTGCCATTCATAAATAAATAAATAACCATGATTGTTGAACATGTTTTTGAAATCTGGTTTTAGGTTATACACCTAGTGGCACCCTCGTTCAGCCATCTTATTTTGTAAATTTTGTAAAAAAAAATACAAACAGTGCAAAGTGTCATGACACATAATAAATGGATAGAAAATAGTGTTCCAATGTGTAGGGCCTGTTAACTTATAAATAGTCTGAGGTTAGGCTAAAAAGATGGTTGAGACAGGTTTAGGTGTTAAATTAAAGTAAAGGGTTCCAATAGGGAGGGATTTTCAGTTTTGGAAGTATTTTGAAAATATTTTAGATACAAATTCAAGATAGAATTAAAATTAAAATGTTCCAAAGAGAAAGAGAAGAAACCTCATTTGAATACTTAGAAAGTTTGGATGAGTGTTTTTGTATGTACAAGACAAAGGAAGAAGAGAAAATAATCATAGCAAGTAATCATTTGGTGGGCATGGCAAGAGATTTGTGGAGATTGATACAGTAAAGACCAGAGAATTCTAAACAGTACAAAAAAATTAATGCATATATTTTGGAATGTAGAGAGACAATAAAAGATGCAAAGAAAGACATGTAGGATTAGAATGATATAAAAAAGAATAGGGGATAAGGTATAGCCAGTTTTTTTAAAAATAAATGAAATTGAGAAGAGTGATGGTATATCCTATTCCAGAATATCAGATTACAAGTATCATAAAAAAATGTGCTGCAAAATGTACAAAAGACATTAGAGATCTGTAGGTGTGAAGGTTTGAAGACATATTGGAAGTCCTTAGAGATTAAAAAAGCATACAGAAAGAAGAGAAACAAAAACATCTACCTAAACTGTTAAGTGTAGTCATTAAAGAAAAAGAAAAGATTCAGACAATGGCTGAACAAACCTGCTCTGTGATATTGATGAAAGTACAGGGGATAAAAATACAAGCTTGTCTAGACTCAGGGAATCAGGTTTCCATAATCTCAAACAAAATATTAGATCAAATCAGAAGGGGAAAATACAGTTGTTACCATTAAGCAAGTTTGAAATAACTATGATTAATGGTGAAAGAATTAAGTTGGATTCTATTGAAATATATGGAGAAATACAAGAGGAAAAAAATATAGCATATGTTACTCTCGATGTCAGGCTTAATAAATGATCTTCTAATGAGGTCGGATTTTATGCATTAAACTGGAACAAAAATTAATTATAGCAAAAGGAATTTAGTAATACAAAATGAAAAAGTGTTATTTAGTAATCATAGCAGACAGATTAATAATAAGGTAGCATATATGGTACCCAATGATATATATAAAGAAATAGAGCATAAAGTAACCGAGTTAGGGAGTAATAATAGTGGCTGGGAAATTCACCTTAAAGAGGTACTTTTTTAACATGAACAAGTATTGGTCACAAAACCTGAATTATAAAGACCTACATTCACCGAATAAATGTGAAAAAAAAAACATTTTCAGGATAGGTTGTATGTGGTTCCAGTCAAGTACAAGTTGAAGTAAATAAACAAATACAACAGATGGAACAATGGGGTATCATAAAACAACAACAGTTACCATATATAAACTTTCTGGTAATTGTAAAAAAAGATGGCTGTATGAGAGTATGCTTAGATTCTCATCAATTAAATACTATTACTATACCTGATCGAGATGTATCACCATGAATTACAGATTTGCTGTTAGAATTTAAGGAAAATAAATATTTTTCATCATTCCATTTGTCATCAAGCTATTGGCAGATACCATTCCATGTCAACAAACAAAAATACACTGCATTCTGCTATAAAGGCTTTATGGACATGTTTCAATGAGTTCTGTTTGGACACATTAACAGTGTTCAAGGTTACTGTGATGGTTAGACCAGATACTATTTAAAAGAGTGAAAGAATTCATACTATATTATATGGATGATGTCATGATAGCATCACAGTCACCTCAGGACCATTTGGAAAACTTGGTCATGTTTTTTCAGGAGTGCCCCCAAGAAAACATCACAATAAAATCTAACAAAAATTAGTATACTATAAGAAGAAATCATATTTCTGGGTCATCTTGTTTGTGCTCAGGTTATGATATCTCACCCTGACAAGATCAAAGCTTTTGGTAGATTTCCTCAGCCAAAGAATAGAAAACAAATTAAGTTGTTTTTGGGTATATGTAATTTCTAGGAAAGATTTTACAATAATTTTCTATGGATACAGAAGTTCTTGTTCAACTACTGATAAAAGATAGTAAGTGGGAGTACGTGAATAAACAAGATAAAGCATTTAATTAAATAAAAGAAAATTTTGTAGGGAACATTACATTTCTTTATCCAGATTTTGACAAACTCTTTACGTTGAAATGGATAGTAGTAGAGTAGAATTGGGGTGGTATTATTTCAGGAGAATGAAGAGAAAATATTCACTTTTTATCTTTTTAAGTAGGATGTTAAACTCAGCAGAAATAAATTATACCACAACAAACATGGAAGTGTTGGAAATTGTTTGGGCATTAAATAAACTTAAGCATTTGCTCCTGGGGTCTGAGGTTATTATAATCACTAATCATAAAAGTTTAGAGTTCATAAATAAATGGCATTTAACAAATGATAGGCTTATAAGATGGGCTTTACACTTACAGAAATTGAATACAGGATAATCCATTGCTTTGGGAGGAAATACATAATGCTGGATATATTAAGCAGAATTCTGATTCTGGACCACAGTCACAACTTAACAATAGAAGAAGCTCAATTAATAACTCTTATAACAGACCCTGAAGGATAGATAAATAAATATATGAAGAGACTGAAGTTTTTGCAAACCTCAGATGCTACATTTAGGAAGTTGATAGAATGGTGAAATAAAGAAGATTCCAGACAACTAGAAATTCCCACACAATGGAAAAACAAATTACATCAGTACAAAATAACACCAGGTTGTTAGTTTTTCAGTTTAACTGGGTAATAGTTTGCTGGAAAGTAGTTATATCGCAAAATTTAAGAGAAAGACTAATAAATTATGTGCATATGATATATGGGCATTATGGCTCATTTAAATGAAATAAACCTTTACAGAGATGATATTATTGGCCAAATTTGTATAGGTCAGTTGTTGCTATGTTATAAATGTGTCATAAATGTCAGCAAAATAAACCAGCTAATAAAAATTATGCTTGGATGCTGGTGCCAATAATAGCTAAAAACCGGAACAAGCTACTAATCATGAATTTTTATGGTTCGCTTCCCTCATTTATAAATATAGATATATATTAGTGACATAAGATGTTTTTAGAAATATAGTACAAGCCTATCTCTTACATAGGACTGACACCAAATCATCCATAACTGCACTAAAGGGGAAGCAATTTATCCAAGTGGGAAAACCTCAGATAATTTTGAGTGAATATGGAACTCCTTTTATATCAAAGGAATGGAAAAGTTGGGTTCAACAAGAACAGATACACCACATTCTCACATCTATTTGTAACCCCATTCTAACCCATGTGAAAGAGTTATGAAAGAATTGGGAGATTTATTTCATGTACATTTAAAAGGAAACCATAAGCAGTGGTTTAAAGTATTGCCACAAATGATTAAAATCATAAATGGTACATACCATGAATCTACTGGACTGACTCCTGAATGCTTGCATTATAGACCAGTTGAGTCTTCTATTCTCAAGTGTCCCATTTCTGCAGGAAGTGAAACTGTGAATGTAGTAGAGGATTGAGATTTTGCTAGAGACATATTAAAGAAGAAACCTAAACAGAGAAAGAAAAAATGGAATACCAGTCTGATACACTTTGCAGTAGGAGACTGGGTTTATGTCAAAACCCAGCCAGTTAGTAAATTGAATGATAAACAATATTTTTCTTTTATTTGAATGACTCTACAGAATCATTCAAAAATGTGGACCTAATGCATTCGTAGTACAAGGGGAAAAATCAAAAGGGCACAAAACCTAAAACTGTTTTAAAAGACTAAGGAAAAGGCCCCATGAGGTAATTAAACATTTTTGTTGTTGATCTTGCTGTTGATTTTCTAGAGAAAGAAAGAGAGAGGGGGTGTAATAAGCTGGTATTATTTTGCTATCTTATATGTATTTATAGATATATGCATATATGTTATTTTAAAATTAAAAATTATTTTTTATTGAAATGGGATTTTAAAAAGTTTTTTTTTTTAATTATCTTGAAGAAATCAGCCTTTCTTGGTTTAAATATTCAGTTAAGATTAAATTTTGAAATTTAATTTTGAATAAAAGTTTTTTTTTTGTTTCTAAAATAAAAGAATTCTTAGAAAAGGGACAGAGGGAAAAGAAAGAAAAAGTATGTATTATTTTTTTTGTAATTAACTCTATTGTTGAGACTTCTGATAGTGAAGGTGTTTTTGTTATCGATTATATTCATCGATTTATAATTTTTCTATGGGATTAAAGGCAAAATGTGACCAAAAAAGAAAATAAAATAAAAGTGTGAATCCAGACTTTGAAAGAACTCTAAAACTATAAATTATAGAGTAACCTTTTGTTTAGACTACTTGTTATTTTTCTTGAGATAGTGCTTGACTGTTTGTTTTTGATTTGGCTCAAATTCATATACAGTTTAAAAACTAAAAACATAAATTAAATTAAATAATATTAGAGAGTGCAGAAAATATGTTGGATAGTTAAGAGACAGCAGAACATTCCCTTTGTGGAACTTCTTCCACCACCACCCGGAACTGCCAATGTAAATGGGGACTTAATAAAATTTAAACATGTAGACCTAGCTGAGGAAATTGGTCAAAATGGAAATACTGGAAAATCCACACCAACAATTGGATTAAGATTCACATAAGAACTTTTTCCCACAGGATCAAGAAACTGCACTCATCGATCAGGGTAATTATGACTTTTTCTCCAAGAAATATTTGTTAGTGTATAATGGCATAATATAATAATGAAAGACATTCACTTAACTATAAAGAGAAATAAGTTTCAACAATAGAGAGGGCTTTACAGGGTTTATTAATTATGTATATTTTACTAACTTATATTAATCAAGATTATATCTTTTGTTGTTGTTGTTGTTGTTATTATTATTATTATTATTATTATTATTATTATTATTATTATTATTATTATTATTATTATTATTATTATTATTATTATTATACTACCAATATATATATATATCAAAATAAAGATTGTGTACTCGATCTAAAAGGGTCAGTAGATTTTGAATAGTATTTAATATTTGCTAGAGAGGGTTTGAGTGTTGCTATCCAGCACACTCTTATTAGTAAGTCACCCTGGAGTTTCACTCCTAGTTTATATTTTTTCATAATTATTTGGTACTTTTAATATACATAGGGTAAGTGATGGCACGTGTTCTTTCCAAGAAAAGATATGTTAAATAAGTTTATTAGTATTGAATAGATTGAGATGGTTTGGTTAAATGAAAAGATAAAAAAGAAAAGGAGTATAATAAATAATTCAACCTTAATTGTTTGTTTTAATTTAATCATTATTTAAGTAGTTAAGGATTCCTTTTATAGAATTGAACTCCCATTCAGATTACGTTTTAAAATTACATTGAATGATCGCCGTTCATAAATAAATAAATAACCATGATTGTCTAACATGTTTTCGCAGTCTGGTTTTAGGTTATATACCTAGGGTCGCTCTTGCTTGGCCATCTTATTTTATAGTTTTTGTAAAAAAAAAAAAAAAAATATGGACAATGCAAAATGTCGTGGCACAATATATTACTATTAGGCTTAAATAAAAACACTAATAAAAATATGAACTAGTTTCTTCTGTTGCTCTACTAGTGACACTTAGATGATACTTTTTTTTCAAGAAGTGTATAGACTGTATTAAACAATCTAAATATATAAAATAGTTTCCGAAATTATATTTTAAATTAGACAGCAATTTCACATTTAAATTTATGCAGAAATGTTGTCAAGATTATTAAGTTCAAATACAGACAAATCTTGAAAAATACTTCTCATCAAGTCATATTTAAAATGTTATAAGCAAATGGGCAGTAATTTCCATTTTGAGTTTTCTTATAACTTAGACTTTATACCATAAGTGCTATGAAGTTATCATGATTTTACTTACTATATTATATATACCATTATAAACTTGGACTTAGTCTAGTTAACTGTAATAAAGAAAGAGATTAGATATCAGAAGTGATTACGATATAACTAATTACATTGAGATATTTGTAACCATTAACTCTAACAATTATATTTATAAACTATACTACTTGTATTATAATAATAAGAATGACTTTTGGTAAATTTGTAACAAAAATGAAACGTAAAGTTTAATTATTTGATGACATACTTTTTAATATATTGTTGGCATGGTAATTAAATTCAACTCAGAGTAATAAAAAAGCTAGTATTTTCTGTTGTAAATATTTTTTATATTATTTCTAAAACCACTTACAGATTTTATTTAAAGAAAAAGTAATTTTAATAACTGTAGTTTTAAATATTGTTTAATATAACGCTAATACAAAACATTTGAAAATATGTGAGTTGTTGAATTCTATGAAAAGTATTTTAATGAAAAATATTGTAGCTTTGTTTTATTTATTAGATGGATTGAAAGGTTTTTAAAAGATTAAATGATGTTCAAGTACCAAAATAATACACTGAAGACAATGATCATTCAAATGAACAAAGTAAAATTTTTAACTTTCTTTAAACTGTTGCAAGTCTCTGCTCTTTGTACTTAACCATGAAATATTATTTTTATAAGATATTTATTTCATTTATTTTTTGATAAATTTATTATTTGCTAAATTAAAATAAGTTTTAATTTCTAAATATATTAATAATTTAAATATGCAATGTTTTAATTAATTAAAATAAAACAATTAAAATCTAAAATAACTATATTTTTGTCCATTAAAATCTAATTTTTTAAGATTACCTAAAGCACCTCACAAGTCTTAAATTTGTTAAAACAGGCAAAACTCACTATACATGTTGTGACACACATCAAGCTAGAGTAATCAATGGATGCCAGAAGGCTTGTGCATAAAATCCCCATCTAGTGCCTACTCATCCAACATCACCAAACTAGTTTCTGGCTTGTAGAGGGTTGCATTAGATCTTAAGATCTAGGTGCAATGCTCTCATATCCAAGGCTTCTCACTGATGAGAGCCATCTACAAGCCAGAAACTAGTCTGTGAATATTGGATGAGTAGACACTAGATGGGGATTTTATGCACAAGCCTTCTGACATCCATTGATAACTCTAGCTTGCTGTGTGTGGCAATACATATAGTGAGTTTTGCCTGTTTTAACAACAGTTATACACAAGCAGAAGAAGTGGTGGTCATGTGATGTTTATTGGTCTTATATTTGTTGTTAGCATTAACAGCTTTAATAAATTGTTTTTTTAGCTTCTTTGATGCTAACCTAAGTAATCAAAAATAACAAAACCATAAAGCCATTCAAATTTTTAGAATACTGTTTGAATATTAGCCATCATGAGAAAAAAGTATTTAAATTGTACATCCACATTCACAATGTCATTTATGTTTATACTTTCCAAGCTCATAATTTAATACTTCCAATAATTTAGCATAGCAAACTTTCTTCTATAGCTATATAGCTATTGTATTAAATCGGTAATTATAATTTTATAATGATCTCAGTTATATATTAACTATACTCACCATGTATCTTCAATTTTATTTTTACTATCTGCATTAAAAACAGTATTATACTTTACTATTATGTTGAAAGATATTGATATAAGCATAAATAATTCATGAACAACAGATTATATAATGAGAATCAAATTCTCAGACTATATTCTGGCCATTGGTATTTATCAGTACAATTATTACATTATGGAGATCCATTTAGTACTCACATTTATTTTATTTACTTAAGATAAGGACTTAAAAGTTTGAATAGTCTGGAATTTTGAATCCAAAGAAGTGTGTTTGTATAATTAGATGTTGAATATAAATTTGTAATCAAGTTTTTCTTATCAACATAGATCAATAGCTAAAAACTAATCTGAAAATTTGTTTGGAATTAATCTCTGGCCAAGTGGCAGAAGTATATAAACAAAATGTAATATCATTATTAAAATTGATAATAAATTTTAAAAAAGTCAGCTATTGATTTATTTCTTAGCTTTTACTAAAGATTAAATGTAAATATAGTCTAGATACAACTAATATTAAAATATATAATTAAATCTATTAATCAAACACTGAAGACATATATAATAATAAATAATGAAAGGAATAATATTTCAATCATGTGCTGTTCAACAGTTGTCTTATATAAAAATAAGTTCTAAGCACAAGTGATTCACTTGTGTGGGTGAGTGAGTGAGTGTGTGTAGATTTTAAAATATTTGTGAATAATGCATGACTAAAGTATTATTTCCTTTAATTTAATATTAAAATATATAATTTCTGGTCCAATATTAACTTTATATATCTATAGAAGTATTAACTGTGCAATGTTAAATTTTCAACTCATAAGTTTGAATAGCATAAAATGTTAAAAATTTTGTAGTGATTATTACTTGGATTCCAAAGCATTCCTCTTTTATGAAATTTAATTCCACTATTGCCAATTCTCACAAAGCAAACTCATCACACATCTGAAAATTGTAATCAATAAAATCAAAGATGAATGTAAAGAAAACATTGAACAGAAATAAATAAATATATATATATATATATATATATATATATATATATATATATATATATATATATATATATATATTAAGATATAAAATGGTATAGTAATCATTGAAGAAAATTAAGTATCTATACTTTTGATGTTAAACAAGTAAGGAAAGACATACTATTTATACATAAATATGAAAAAATTAAGAATAAAATATTTACAAAAAAGAAAATGGATCAAAAAAGCAAATATCTCAAATTGTCTTGTAGAATATAGGAATATTATTGATTGCAAAAATAAATAATATTAAAAATATATATATAGGGCAATAACATGTCCACTAACTGTTCTAAACATTTAGAGAAACAGAGATATCAGGTTACAAACCAAAATAGATGCACTGAGTACAAGTATATCTAATATTGAGTTATATGATTTTAAATGACAAAATTCAGGGGAAAAAAATCTTGGCATTTGAAAACGTAGCTACTTCCTTTACAATATTACTTGATAGTTACAAATAGAATAAAGAATAATTAGAAACTGAAAACTTTAATTTTTTGTATTACACAATACATACTAAAAACTGCAAACCTGAGAGGAATATAAGTAACAGCAATATAAAATCATATAAACATATATTATCTTTATTCAGCATTTATAAAAAATGTACAAATGAAAACAATTGATGAACTAAGCCTCATCCATCTATTTGGATATTATATAAATAATTATTGATGATGTTATTTGTCATCAGATATCCACGGATTAATTAGTTATGCTTAGAAATAAGACTTTGAAGTAAAGTGATAGAGTGGATTACACTTAATAATACAAATATTTTTGTTTGAAAATTGATTATTTTTACAACTAAATAAAGTAGTAGGAATACTTTTCAAAAAATAATAAATATTATTGACAATTTATATGCAAATTTAGTTAATATGTGAGTAAAAACATATTTACATATTATTTCTGAAGTTTTCTTGTAATAAAAATATATATTCGCTAAACAGTTGATGTTTCAGCACAATAACAAGTACTTTCCTCAGAGCTTCTTTCTCAAATCATAAGAAACGTCAGCTATTTAGCTATTATATAGTTTTATTACACATGAAACTCTTGAAAATAATACTATCTATTTATTTATCCATGAGAATATTAGAATTAACATTATATACACGCAAAAAAAAAATTATAATTAGTTTTACAAATGATATTTCTAAAACATATATGCTTTAATATTTTGTACTTGTTTTAATATAATTCAGAGATTTTTTAAAAAAATATGGTTTAGTATTTATTTGATGGCTAGTTGCCTCATATTATATTTTTTTAGCTAAGTATAGTACGATACCCATTTATGCTCATTTGATCAATCTAAATTATTTTGAAATTTTTATTTTCTAATTAATAATATGTAGGTTTTTAAAATTTTTGATCAAACTTTTTTCACAGGAGTGTATACCATATTGCAAACATGTATTTTATGTAGCAGCAGTGCATAGACATTAATCTCATTGATTAACTTAACATCTTTACCTTTTAGCTACCCATTTATACTCACTAAATTATTTTGAAATATTTAGTAAGCAATAATTTTTAGATTTTATTTTTTTGACTAATACTGCATGACTCTGAATTAATCCATTTCTAAAATTCCTTGTGAAATTGTTTTTAAGATTCACCAAACTAGTATTCAAAGCTAGACAATAGGTATGGCAGGCAATTGTACTAATATTTCATTATGAGAGCCTTCTTAGCATTTAGTAGAATCTTTTCACATTTTTTTTTATTAAACAAACAAAAACAAATTAATGTAACAGAAATAAAAGCATATTATTTTTTAAATCTCAATTTATTTTAAAATCTGCAAGTATTTATTTATAGAAATGTATTATATGATATTAAATGAAGTAAGAATAGACAATAATGAAAATACTTTTCTTAATTTTTCCATGTTCTAATCTTAGGACATTTCTCATTTTCAACAGTTATAACAATTCAATATAATCTACATTTTTATAATTAAACTTTTCTTTTTTTTTTTTTTTTTTTGTAAAATTTTACTCATTTAATAGCGTGAATAGTTTTTATGAAATTTTAATTTTATAAATAGCTTTTGTAAGTAAAAAAAAAAATGTTGATATTAACTGTCGTGGAAAATGTAATCTTTTTTAGAAGGTAACTTTTGACATTTTCAATTAAGTTATCTGAGTTGTTTTTTTAGTTGTTGGTGGTGTTGTTTTTCAAGTTTGCGCGTATCAATATGCATGTTAAAATACACCAGGTATTTTAATAAAATAATTTTAAAAATTATGCAACATATTTTTTTAAATAATCATATTGATAAAAGAAATATCGATGATTAAATTAGAGATAAAATTTACAGAAAAATAAAATAATAATTGAAATCAAGAAGATCTAACATTTATTAAAAATATTCCATTGTCTACATTATTCCGTAATTCATCCAATTTGTATAGTGACAGTAAACTTATTTAGTAAGTGTTACTGTTAATTATTAATCAAGTGTAATTTATGTTATATAAAATAATTAACAAAAATTATATATTTTATAAAGTTAACTATATCTAGTTTTAATGATTTTTTTATATTTATGTAATAATGAAGTACTTTAATTATTTTGTATCCATTACAATTAAAAGTAAGAACAATTATTTAAATTTTAATATTGCAGAACCAATAATCTATATATTTTTCCTATTATTTTATATTAACACTAACCTTAATTACTTGTAATTTGTGTTTGAATGTAATTAAATTTTGTAATTAGTGTTTTCTATGAACTTTCTAATTATATTGTAAATTATCAATAAATGGATGTTAAATGATATAATGTGTGTGTGTATATATATATACAACTAAACAATTACATGTATATAATATTTAAGAAGTAATCTTACTCGTAGACTTCCTTAATAAGAAGAAATAATTATTTGCAATTTTATTAAAATGATTATAGGAAATGACTTGTAAATGATACTTACAAAAATAAGCATGCACCCTGAATTTGTCCTTAAATTTATATGAAGGCAGACTGTCTCATGATCTCAACAAATTGAGTAAGTCATCTTCATAGTGCGTCTCCATATAAATTTAAAATTTATAAAGAAAAAGAAAAAATCATTTATGCAAATATTTGAAAGAAAAAATCATTTATGCAAATATTTGAAAGAAAATCTAAAATAATTTTTATACCGAGTGGATAGTAATAATATTTTGATATTTTAAAGTAAATAATTTAAAAGATCTTTCTGATAAAAAATGATTTGATTTATTGTTGATTCTGAAAAATCGAAATTATTAATATAATATATGTATAAACAAAAGTATTTTTAATTAACATTTATTTATAGTTAGTCTTTATGTGTTTGCATTTAAAAGTTTTTAAAAAATTAATTAAGAAAGTAATTTTGAACCTACTTTGTACATGAGATTTTCAAAAATTTGCTATCAAATTTTATCAATAAATGTATATACATCTTTAAAGTAATATTTAAATACAAGTATTATATATATACGTGCACACTTTAAAGTAGATGTCATAGAGAGGATTTGAGCCCAGACTTTCAAGCTCCCTTTAGTTATCTGTTCCATCTTATACAAACGATATTTCTTATTTAGCTAATAAAAATCCAATGTTCATTGTTGTATATAAAATAAAAATAATTACATTGATTGAGTTATATGCTTCCTGCACTAGGTATTGTATATAATCTTTTTTTATATATTAAGACAACCAATGGAAAAGTGATTTAATTTTTCCATTACAATATTATCATATTCTAATGTGGAAATGTGGACTATTTATTATACAAGCATTTATAAATAATTCTGTTTAATGTTATACATGTTCATGTTGTGAATTGACATATTATATATATATATATATATATTATATAATATGTCTGTTGTGAATTGACATATTATATATATATATATATATATTACAAATCGATGTCTGTATTTTTTCAAAATAATATACGTAAATTTACAAATAAATATTAGAAAATACTGTATTTAAAAGTTTATAAAAATATATTTATAATCGTCACTTTTTTGTCAAATAATACTTTTAAAATGTCAGCTTGCCCATAATTCCATGATGTCAACTTTTCCATAATTCCGTTATCTTAACGTTTGCTGCTAGCCTATTAATTAAATATCGCTTATATTTATATATTAACATTGCTTTTTTAATTTTTCTTTTATTATTATTTCTTTCAGTTTCCAATATTTTTATCTTACTATAATTAAAATCAAAACTACATATTGTGCCCTTTTCTATAGGTCAGTAATAGTTCATAATAGTCAATTACTAAAAATTTTAAATTTTAGAATATGTTCTTTTGATTTATTAATTATAGTTTGTCAATTATGTTATAAAGTATAATTTGAAGCTAAAGAAAATACGTAATGTATAAAATTATAGAGAATTATTTAAAAAATAGTTAAGTAAAGTTTAAAATATTGTTGCATATGGTTGTAAAAGCTGGCCATATTAAATAATCAGCTATAAATATTAAAAGTATATTTAATAAGTTCGATTTTAATAGTTCAAAACGTATAATTTAATAAATGCTATATTTAAATTTATAATCATATTTAATAGTCAAAATTAATATAGTATATTTTAAAAATAAACTTTATGATGGTGAGAATTGTATTTAATTCTATATTTTCTAAATTGTTCTTCCAAATTTTATAATTATTTTATATAATATAATAAGTGTATCAATTATATAAATCTAGGCAGAGAAATAGATTGAAAATCATCTGTCAGAGTTATTAATCATGTGACTTGTATACTAATACTTTCACACACATGCCTGTTTGTATTTAAAGTAACGAAGTTTAAAATACTTTAAAAGTTATATTATAGAATTGGATAGAATTATTACCTATCATAAAAGCAAATAATAATAAATATTAAGTTAGCTATTGTATGTAATGTTTTAAATAATGTAATAAAGATGAATACATTCATAATATAAAAATTAAATATTTTATTTAAATAAAAATAGATAAATTGAATATTAAGAAATGGAGTAAGTTATTAAATGTTATTTTAAAAGTTATTTTAAAAGATTAAATAATTTAAATAAAGTTATAATTGAATTAAAAGTGGTATTTTAAATAATATTTTAAGTTCATTACGTCATAATTTCTAATTTTGAAATTCAATTCTACTATAAACTAAAAATATGTAAATTTGTTCTCAAGCTAAAGTAAGAATTAACCAATAGGATAAGGTATTCTTACAGACTATAAATATGAATTGCATGGGGGTATAAGGGGAGATTAATAATGTATTGAAACTGGAGAAAGGTAAATTATAACTATCAAAAAGATAGTATTTTTAAAATTTTTATTTTAGTGAATTTTTTTTGGTGCTTTCTTATCGTTTATTTTGCAAAAACTAATTGATAATTTTAAAGAAGTATTTTGCAAAAGGAAAGTTTAGAAAAAAAATTATATATTTAGAAACTTCGTGCAGATGATTTTCTAATTTTTAAAAAGTTACTTGCCAGTAGTATTTTATCTGAAGTTTAACCTAGACTACGCAATAAAGATGGATATACTACAAAATTAAATGGATATAAATTGTAATACTGTAAAAATGTTTGGAATATTTGTTGATATAGCTTTATTAATGCATAACCAAAGAACTGTTTTGGTACATAAAAACCACAGCTCGGATATTATACAGAGTCTAAAAAATGTATTGAAACGTATTATTTATAAGCTTATCCAAGATTTATTTTTAAATAGTAATAAGACAATTATATTTCATGAATTATTTTATAGAATATTATATTCAAAGGAGTAAAATGTTATATACTTTCTGAAGGTAACATTTTTAAAAAAAATATATATTTTCAAGAATTAAAGAAAGAACCCAGGTAAATATGTTACAGAAGCGTTTTTGATATTAAAATATCTGGTCTTAGAATTATTTAAAATATATTTAGAAAAGATTTGTTTACAAGTACTTGAAGTTTTTTTTATTTTTAAAGTGATATATAAAAATACCAAACAAAAGTTTAAATGTATCAAGAAGGAAACATATATAAAAAAGTGAACACATAGTTGAATAAAAGATGGATCCATGGAAATACAAATAGTACTTAAAAGTTTATCGAATATTTTTAAAGTTAAATTAGATGGATTGATGCATCGGATATGCAGAGAATATTGGTAGAGAAGATTAAGAAGCTTCATGGGATTAATTAATATTATGATTTAATAATTATCATTCTAAATATTAAAACCAAGGATTATTTTCTATAAATTTTACTAAATGGATTAATAATTATTTTTATTTTAAACTTTAACACGCTTGGAGGAGAACATTTTTAAAAACTCTAGAGAAAATAATAAACATTTTGGACTTATCAGGAACTATCATCAAGAAAATATGTAATTATAGTTTTGATTCCTTTTATTTTGTTAACCTAGTTTAAATCTAAATTTTTATATAAGATTAGGAAAAACATAAAAACATTAATTTATTAATATTAAAATTTTATAATATAACAATCTAATAATTTAGCTAAAAATATTTTAATATAAAGTGTATGGGTGTGAATTTTTTTTTATATCTGCAATGCTCAAGTGGATAAAGGAAGCCTACTGAACACGATGACTAGATAAAGGTTATTGGTAATAATAATAACTATTGATAATTTATAGCGTATATTTTTTTGTGTTTTCTTTAGATCATCCATAAATTGGAAGAATGAAGTGTAAAAGTTTTTTTTACTTATATGTATCGCATTTCATACAACATTTTAAAAAACATTATGAGATAGGATTGATTTGAAAATATGCATACGGCGATTTTTTTTTATTAGTGATATAATCCAACATATAACAAATAGTTATGTGATTCTTTTAAAATTTTCATGTTATTGGATATTCAAATATTGTCTAAGTAGATTGTATATGATTAGACATATAGAATAATGAAGTAAGCAGACTTTTCTTGTGGAACAGCTAGATTGTTTAACTATTAATGAATTTTATTTATTGTTTTGTAAATGCAGATAGTTATTTATCGATGTAAGATGTGGAAAATCTTGAGAAATAATGTTGAGATAGTGGCTTGGAAGTACTTAGTGAACAGGAAACCAAGATGATGTTTTAAGAAATAGGATGTTATAAGGAATGGAAATAATATTTAGTCTTTATGTGAATATCAGCATAGTTAACAAAGCCCTATGACTGATACACATTTTATTTGGACAGTGTTTATATTTCTTTAAATATTTGATGTTCTAATAAAGCTGAAGAAATAGCTTTAACATCATCCCTGTACTAGAGGATATTAGGCAGGTAAATGTCATACCTCTTCACACTGTGCCATGATTTTGAGATATGTTAAGAGTAATACTTTAGCTTTCTTCCTTAATCCTATGCATCTGTTTTCGCTATCTTTATTTCATGTAACTGCATCATTCAGTAAGATATGTTTAAGAGAAATGATAAATAATTTAGAACTTAGGTTATGCTATCGTTTTGTATAAGATTGGTTTATTTGCTTAGAAGGAATAGGACATTATAACTTAAAATTGAAGATCCAAAGTATCCTAAGGAAAGAAAAGAATCATAGAATATATTTTGAATTTTATTTCGGAAATGAAATATAAAATTTTTTAAATAGGGTATCTAAACAAAGATATTTTCTTTAAAGTGATAATAATTTTAAATGCTTTAGTATTATTTTTTTAAGAGAAAAATAAGTATTGCATATTTTTTAAAATACAATAATACAAAGTAAATTATGTAAACAATATGCATAGTATATTTTTTGTTTATTGATTAACAGAAATATATTGATGATTACACTTATATCATACTAAAGTAAGGCTTAAAGAAGAATATATTATGATTAGTAAACATTGTGTGATAAATACTAAAATCTAGTACTGAATTTTGGATAATATTTTGTGTAACATCTTTGACTTTGCAAGATGAAATTTTTTTTAATATTTTGAGAAATCCATACTCATTATAAAATTTTGTTTTCTATAGAATGTTTTTCTAGGTATGAATTTTTAAAATAAGATAGTTTAATAATATTAAGGATAAAATGCTGTTGCTAATAAAGTAGATAAATATATTTGTAATAAGTTAACCATAATGAAAAACCAAATAGTAACTTTTTTTTTAATTTTGTCCTAAATATAAATAAAGATATAATTGAAATATAAATTATTTTTTTTATAACCCGGTAGATCAAACTGTAAAGTAAAAAAGTTAAGGATATCCACTGTAAATAGTGTAAATAAATTGTTTATTTATTTGTTGTTAGTAATAAACTTTGTTAAATTTTGTTATTTCAAAAATTTTGTGTCCGAGTTATTTATTTCTCCACATCGCTGCATGAAATCATGATATATGCATAATAATTGAAACAAATATATAATTTTGCACAAAAGATAAATAGAGAATTATTTTAAGAATTTTAAATATTTTATTGGTATTCATTATAATTAAATAATCATAATCTTACATTATTTTATTGGTCATAAATCAGTTATCACAATATTATATTAAATTATATGCTATCAGTTGCCACACATATTTTGTTTGTCAGATTATTAAAATGCTACCACGTATTTATTATATCATTACATGAAGATATAAGATCATATTATATTATTTATTTTATTATGGTAATAAAAATATAATAAAAAGAAAAGATATCCAGTAGTAATTAAACAATGAAGAATATTATTATTATTATTTATTATTATTAGTTTAAGTGTAGTAGATTATGACATAAAATCCCTTCTCATATTTTACTACCATATTTTTAAATTAACTTAGAATAAACTTTATGAACCTGAGATTATTTTATTGAGCTAGATTATTAAATAGAAGATTAAGATTTAATTATTAGTTTAATCTTAGTGAGTAGAAGTTATTAAAGTCATAAGAATACTATGAGTTTGTTATTTGAAATAGTAATAAGGGGGGATAGTGTTCTTATGCCATTGAGGTAGTATCCTGTGGGATATTGGCTCAATGTAATCTATCTTGTCACCTGTATTTTCACTTCAAGTCTCATGAAAATATTAAATATTTATTTAATTTATTTTTATAAACTGAACCTTATTTGTATTTTAAATTTGAGCTAGTGAAATATTTTAATTTTAATGCTGAATATTTTAGTTATTAATTATTAACTGAGATAGAACCTGTTTTATTTTATATCATATATTATCTGGAAGTGAGGATGCACAAGGACAAGGTTAAAATATACATGATTTATTATGGTCATAAAAGACAGAAGCTGATAAATTATCATTATTTTTATAATTTTGTTTTGTATTTTGAACCCTTTTTAATAACAACAAGTGCTCCTTTGTTCTTTTTTCCAATTTGCACCTTGGTTCATCTATATATCCACTGCTGCACCTACATGTCCATTTGTAAATGATGCAATTTTTATTTGATAATAAAGTCTTATCTTTTGAATTATTATTAATTTATTTAATGTAAGTGGTACATAAAATGCAATATCACATATACCTTTATAAATTTTCTTACAGAAACTTGCTTTGTAGTTTGAAATATATGGTATTGATATCCAAAAATTTTTATCAAAAGAATTAACATTATTATTATTATTTTTATATTTAGAATTAAAATTTTTAACAGTATAATAAACACAATCATAATTATATCCAGCGTTTAACAATTCATTATAATAAATTTCAATATTTTTGTTTTTACCCAATGCATATTTACAAAGATTATCATTTATATATATATATATATATTGTTACGAGCACAGATGACGTTACATTATTTTTTTTTTATTATTAAACATTAAAATAAAAAGTTTGCATTTAAAAATTTTTTTTTAAGAGAGAAAAATTGAAAATAAATTCTACCTTAAACTCGTATATATATAAATTGCACAGAGGAGAAAAATTATTCAAATAAAACTTTATTAAAGAAAAAGTATTTTAAAACTAAATTTTAAAAAGATTTAGAGATAAAATTATATCTTTAAATTTATCTTTAAATATATCTTTGGATTTGGAAAACAGGTTAATTAATGTTATGGAAATGATTATTTTAATTAGTCCAAGTGAATAAGCCCTTGGGCATTTAAATGTATAAACAACGGTCAGATAGGAAAACAATAGAAACTTTTAGCAAATGAAAAGAAATCCCTATGGAATCGGACCTCAGCAAAAAGACCACCATCATTGATGACGTAATGTTGAGTCAATCCTTAAGATTAATATAAAAGGAAAAGTTGGAAATTATTAAAGATATTTAAAAGAGGACTGAGATGTGTTAAGTCGGAGAGTTGGAGGTGAAGGGATTGAAAGACGCACTTTCAATTCCTTCAGTTGTTATAAAAATGGAAAAATTAAACATCGCTTTTCTTATACTGAGGAGGAACAGGATCATCGGGGAATTTAATGTGGATTCCAAACAGCATGCAATGAATAAAGAGGAACATTGAAAAAAAAAATCGTAAGAACTTTAAAAACATTTTGAAACACTAAGAACTTTAAAATATAAACTTTCTCAATCTTTAATTTATTAAGAAATAGAATCCTATCTGACCAACGTTATTTATTAATTAGTTATAATTTTATTTAATGTATTTCTTTTGTAAAATCATTTCCATTTATTTATTTATTTGTTCTTTAAGTTTTATTATGATTTCTGTTTTTCATTAAACTAGTTATATAAATATTAAACTTAAGTCGGGCGTGAATGGCTATATAGATTTGTAAAGTTATATTAGGTGGGTAATCTTAGGTTATTTGTTTCGTAGTTAAATTGGGTCAATGGATTGGATATATTGGTGTAGTTAGTAGATGTAATGCAAGATTCACTATGGGCAGAATCGTTTGTATACGCCGCACTCACCCATTTGCCTATGGAAGGAATTATAAGTCGGAGACCGCAGTTCCTTTCTATGGAGTTTTTTTATTGCTCTTCTTGTCAGATAGATGTATGTATTCCTATTTGACAAGAGGCAATTTCTTCTCTTAACTTTTTGTGCTGCCGTATTTCATATTACATTGAATACATCGATATATCAGATGAATTGGCATTGGTTTGACTGCGAACTTTTGGCCTAAGGTTAAATAAGGATAGAATATTTTCTTTCAAATGCAAATCTATGTAATCTATTCATACTTGACACTAAATAAAAATGCATTAAATTTAAGTTGTTTATAGACACTTGCATGGATTGGTTATCGGTTAATTATGTTTTGGGTTTTCATAGGTGATCAAAATATATAGACATTCGGTAAATACTGATACCTTACGGTGAGTATCTAAGATGTATTTATTCGGATGTCTTTTAAGTTATTGGTGTTAATGGGGTGTCTTATGATGAACACCATTGGGTTTCTTGTATTCCCTATGCAATTGACAGTATCAATGATTTTGTATTTTGATCGTTTATGTTTACTTTGAAATGTTTTTAACCGTGTAATCTATGTAACCGATCTATACTCAACATTATAAAACAAACTTTCATAAATCCATCTGTGCGAACTTAATTAAAATGTAAACTTATAATATTATAAAAATTAAAATGTAAATTTAAATTATAAAATCAAATTAAAATCTAAAATAAACATACTAAAATAATAATGTTAAATTTTATATATATATATATATGTGCGTAAATAAATTTTTGTATGTTAATTACTGGCAGTGGCTTATTTTATTTATTTTTTAATATTGAAATATAATTAGATAAGATATTATATTACTAAATCTCTGCTACTCCCTGAGCTAGTGACTTGGGCTAATGACCGGAATCAAAATTTAAAAAAAAAAAAAAAAAAAATTTTTTTTTGACTTACGTATCTGCCTACTTTATAAATTTTTCTAGGTTCAAATGCCTAGATGGCGCCCTGTAGTTCAGATCACGTTAAGTCTATTCTCCGGATCGTTACAATATATATATATATAATATTAATATGTAACAAACTAACCAAAGGAAATACATATAAAAACAAAACAAAACAAAAAAAAAAGACATAAATCCAATAAATAATATAATATTTCAACCAGAGGACTGGTTGAAATATTATATTATTTATTGGATTTAGAAGTCTTTTTTGTTTATATATATATATATATATATGTGTGTGTGTGTGTGTGTGTGTGTATCCTGGTTGCAAAATTTATTTGGGTAACCATTTACTTTCTAAAAATGTAATCACTTGTAGATTATTGTATATAAAATTCTAAAATAACATTTAGTTTACTTACAATTGGTTCTATATAAGAAAATGTGTCTCTGAATCAATAGCCTATCAACTAATAAAACAGTTGTAGATACACAAAAATTTAGTAAAGTTAGTGACATAGTATTGACACAAGGATAAAGATTAAACTTTTTAAAAAGATACATTTAGTAACACTTCTGATATAGGAATATAGCTCAGGTAAAAACCAAAACTTGTTAGAAAAATCTACAAATTTGAAGTATTACCCTTGAAAATTTTTAGTTTTTTACAAAAAAAAATTTTTTTAAAGGATTGTATTAAATAATAATATTAAAAAGTGAAATCCTTGATAAGAGCTTTATTTAATTATATTTTATAAAATGTAATTGACTAAATACTTTTAATATCCTAACAATAAAATGTTAATAGAACTGATCATTTATTTATAAACTCTTCAATATTTTCTTTAAGTTAGTATAATATTTTGTTTACTTTTAAAACAGGCAAAACTATCCATATAGTAGTGGCACTCATTGCCAGCCTGAGTAATCAATGGATGCCAGAAGGCTTGGGCATAAAATATCCATCTAGTGCTTACTCATTCAATATCCCCAGATTAGTTTCTGGCTTGTGGCCTTCATCAGTGAAAAACCTTGGATCTGAGACCACTGCACCTAGATCTTAGGATCTAATGCAACCCTCCAGCAGCCACCTTTTACCTCTACTTAACTATAAAACTATGAGAATGAAAACACAATAATATTTTCAATCTAGCTCAATAGCCTATATAGTCATATGGGTCTGAACTCAGTTCAGCACCCATTCATTTTGGTGTTTTTGGTTTTTTAATAACCATAACCACCACTATCCTATTAGGCAGGATTGGTGTTAAACCACTAAACATCACATGATCACAAATTCTTATGCTTGCACTTAACTGTTATTAAAACAGGTAAAATTCTATATATAGTAGTGCCACTTAGTGCCAGCCAGAATAATCAACATATGCCAGAAGACTTGTGCATAAAATCTTTATCTAGAGCCTAATCCAATATCCCTAGACTAGTTTCTGGCTTGTGGCCTTCATCTGTGAGTAGCCTTGGATCTAAGAGCACTGTCCCTCACTGACGAATACCACAGGCCAGAAACTAGTCTGGGGATATTGGATGAGTAGGCACTAGATAGGAATTTTATGCACAAGCTTTCTGCCATCTATTGATTACTTTGTCTGTTTTAATAACAATTATGTGCAAGCATATGGATTGGTGATCATGTGATGTTTAGTGGTTTAACACCAATCCTGCCTAATAGGATAGTGGTGGCTATGGTTATTAAAGAACCAAAGACACAAAAAATGTATGGGTGCTGAACTGAGTTCCGACCTATATGACTATGTACACTATTGAGCTTAGATTGAAAATACCATTATGTTTTTAATTTTATTCTTATAATTTTGTAGTTAAGTAGAGATAAAAGGTGGCTGCTGAAGGATTGCATTAGATCCTAAGATATAGGTGCAGTGCTCTCCGATCCAAGGCTACTCACCAATGAAGGCCACAAGCCAGAAACTAGTCTGGGGATATTGAATGAGTGGGTGCCAAATGGGGATTTTATGTGCAAGCCTTCTGGCATCTATTGATTACTATGGATGGCACTGAGTGGCACTACTATATAGAGAGTTTTTCCCATTTTAATAACAGTTATGTGCAGGCATAAGAAATGGTGATCATGTGATGGTTAGTGGTTTAACACCAATCCTGCCTAATAGGATAGTAGTGGCTATAGTTATTAAAGAAACAAAGACATCAAGGTGCTGAACTGAGTTCAGTCCCATCTGACTATGTAAGCTATTAAACTTAGATTGAAAATATTATTTTCTTTTCAATTTTATTTGCATGGTTTTATAGTTAAGTAGAGATAAAAGGTGGCTGCTGAAGGATTGCATTAGATCCTAAGATCTAGGTGCAGTGCTATCAGATCGAAGGCTCCTCACTGATGAAGGCCACAAGCTGAAAACTAGTCTGGAGATATTGGATGAGTAGGTACTACATGGGGATTTTATGAACCAGCCTTCTGGCATCCATTGATTACTCTGGCTGGTACTGAATGGTACTACTATATGGAGAGTTTTGCCTGTTTTAATAACAGTTATGTGCAAAGCATAAGAAATGGTGATCATGTGATGTTTACTTATTTATTTTAATATTTTTATATGAATAATAAAAAATATAATAAATTCCATTAAAAATCTATTTTGTCAACTTATTGTACATAATTTATGGTTATTTACTATAAATGGATATATCTATGAATAGGTTGAGAGGTAAATAAGACACTAAACCTAATAAGTGATATATGTAGATACACATATTATATAACAATAATTTTTGTTATTCTATGTAAGTGCAACATAATATTTTTTCTCAAATTTCTTTGTCATTTTCATAATTCTTTTTTTTTATTTAAAAAAATGTTTTAAATTTTAAAAATAATCTTTTATTCCATATTTAACCTGTGACTGAGGGCAATCTGTCATACAAAAGATAGTTACCAAATTGCACTGGCTATGCTAGACCACAAGCAACTCAGTAGATTCGAACATTTATCTAAATGTTGATTTTTTGTTCAACATTGAGAATACTTTTAATTCGTAGCCCAGGTGGATGGTGATTTACTCTCTTTGTTTACATATAAATTAAGTTATGTTCAATTTAATAGTTTATATATATATATATATATATATATAAACTATATAAATTGAATATATATATATATATATATATATTGTAATAATAATAAAAATAATAAATATAACCTTAATTAACAATTATATGAAGTCTTCCAATCAAAACCTAACTCAATTTCTGTTAAATTCATAAAAACAAAAACCAGAAGCAAAAATCATCAACTAAAATCCCATAAATTTTGAATTTTAATGTTAGCAGCATGTCTAATAATGAAATTTATTTTATTTCTATTTATTAAAATTACCTCCTTAATTTATCTTTTATTATGGTTTCTTTTTTTCATGAAGAATCTTAACACTTTAATATCAAACTTAAATTTATATTTACATATCCTTTCATGATCCAAGAAAACTGAAGCACTCATTAAATCATTATTTTTTTTTTTACTTTTCACATGCTTATATAACAATTCATGCCCCTTTAATCTTTTTTCAATACTGCACCTCAATACATCTATATATGATAACATACATCCCCCAAAAATTTCTGCTTGACAGGTATGACATTTTTAGAATTATTCACTAATTTATTAACATTATTTGTATCACAAAATGAAACACTAAACACATTCTTATATATATATATATTGTAATGGGACGTTTGTGGGGCTTTTCTATAAAATTAAATATTGAAAAAAAAAAAAATTATTCCTTTATTTTTTAATTAAATTTTTTAATTCACTTCCCTCCCACTATATATAAAAAAAAATTAAACATTCATCAAAAATGAGAACTATCTTTATTATTTTTTTTTTTTAATAATGTTTAAAAAACAAATCAATAATTTTTTTAAAAAAAAAAGGACTTCTATTAAATTCAAATATCCCCATCTATCTTTATAAATTTTTTTAAATTTAATAATATAATTAAATAAAATAATTTTTAAATAACCAACAAAAAAAAAAAATAATATAAATTATATTTTAATTTTTTTTAATTTTAAATTAAATTACTTTTTTTTATATTTTAATTTTGTAAAAAAAAAAAATAATATAAAATTACATATTTTCAATAATTTTATAAAAAAAAATTATATAATCAAATATTACTTCTTTTTTTTTATTTTATATTTTAATTTTATTTTAATTTAAATTTTAAAATAAAAATATAAATAAAAACTTTATATATATATATTTAATAAATATATAAAAAATAAAATTTTTAAAAAAAAAATTTTTTATAAAAAATAATAATAAAAATATAAAAATAAATATAAACTAAAAATTAAAATTTTAAATTTATAATTTTATATTTTTTAAATATAAATTTTTTTACTTTTATTATTTTTTAAAAATAAAATAAAAAAATAAATTTAAAAAAAAAATAAATAAAATTTTAAAATTAAAAAAAAAAAAAAAAAAAAAAAAAAAAAAAAAAAAAAAAATAAATAAATAAAAAAAAAAAAAAAAATATAAATTTAATCTTTCTAAATTTTTTTATTTTATTTTTTTTTGTTTTTTTTTTTTTTTTATGTTTTTTTTTATTTAAATATATAAAAAAAAAATTAAAATTTTATAATTTTTTTTTTTCTTAAAAAAAAAATAAAAAAAAAAAAAAAAAATTTAAAAAAAAGGGGTAATAATTATATTTAAAAAAAAAAAAAAAAAAAAAAAAAAATTTTTTTATAAAAATATTATATTTTTTTTTTTTTTTTTTAAAAAAAAAAAAAAAAAAAAAAAAAAAAAAAAAAAAAAAAAAAAAAATAAAAAAAAAAAAAAATAAAAATAATTTAAAAAAAATTTAATAAATAATTATTTAATTATTTTTTTTTTTTTTAAAATAAAAAAAAAAAAAATAAAAAAAAAAAAAAAAAAAAAAAAATAATAAAAATTTTTTTTTAATTATATATATATATATATCCTTAAAACATTTCACTTCAGCATTTGAAATATATGGAATACATATCCATTTTTACTATCAATCTTCAACTCCTTTAGACCATTATAACTCTTTTTAAACTGACAAAGTATTGTTAATTTGTTCAATCTTATAACCAACTTCAAGCAATTCCTTGGCAAATACCTCAATATTTTTTTAATTTATCACACTGATGCTGATATAATTTTTCATTACTCAAAACAAAAAAAAATCTAAAACTTCCCATCTTATGCATAATTGGTATTTTTCATTTACAATTTATATATTCCCTTTTTTGAAATGGTTTCATTATTAATTTATAATTTAACATACAATTATCTTTTGTAATAATTAAATCCAAATTCTTAATACTTTTGTTCTGCTCCTTTTCAATATTCCATTTTAAGTCATTCAAATTATTTAACTCCTCTACAAGCAAATTTATAGTATTGAAATTTTTGGCAAATAAAAGCATCATCAACATGATCTTATTTGTTTCTTAATGAAAAATTATGTTGTTATCAGTGTGATAAATTAAAAAAATATTAACATATTTTCCAAGGAATTTCTTGAAGTTGGTTATAAGATTGAACAGATTAGCAATTCTTTATATCAATTTAAAAAGTGTTATAATGGTTTAAAGGAGTTGAAGATCGATAGTAAACAATGGATATCTAATTCTTATATTTCAAAGGCTCAAATGAAATTTTTTAAGGATATATATAAGAATATGATTAATGCTCCATTTAGTATTACAAATAACTTTAATAAATTAATCAATAATTCTAAAAATGTCATACCTATCAAACAGAAAAGTAATTTAGTGTATCGATTTTTTGTGGATGTATGTTGTCATATATAGGTGAATGGAGGTGCAGTATTGAAAAAAGATTAAAGGCACTTGAATTGTTTTACATGGCCCATGAAAAGAAAAATTAATAATGATTTAATGACTGTTTCCGTTTTCTTGGATCATGAAAGGACATGTAAATATACATTTAAATTTGACATTGAAAGTGTTAAGATTCTTCATGAAGAAAGAAACCATAATAAAAAAAAACTAAGGAGGAAATTTTAATGTATAGAAATAAAATGAATTTGATTAATAGCCAAGCTGCTAACATTAAAATTTGGGATTCATGGGATTTGAGTTGATGACATTTGCTTCCTGTTTTTTTTTTAATTTAATGGCAGTTGAGCCAGGTTAAGGAATTAACAGTACTACTGCAGATGGAAAGATTTATTTAATAGTTAATTACCATTATATTTATTATGTTTATTGTTATTACAATAGTTTTTTTTAATTAATGGACATTTTATTTGTATTATATGTATTAAATGAGATCTTTATTCTATAGAAGGCAAACTATCATTTTTTGTAAAATGTTCCAAAATGAGTTTTAAATTTTCAAAATTTCTGAATCTGACATTGGCATTCACTTTGAAAATGAAAAGTAGGTAAAGACAATGATTTACTATCCCATTTATGGATGTCAAGTTTTTTAATCTGTGGATTATCAATTATAGGCACTACATATAAATCAGAGGAATGGAAAGTAGAATTATAATGTGGCTCTTCTAATGAATTATGAGTAAATTTTAGTTTAAATTGTTGAACTTGGAGTAATGGATGCTGCTTGACTGCTGACATAGATCCTGAATTTAATCTAAAAGATGTTAATCTTTCTTTACATTCTGGTTTCAATCTTTGATATTGTGTACCTACATCTTTATCTTTTAGATGTTCAGAATCAGAATTATCTTTAGTCATCAAATATTTGTATTTTATGAACTTTATTATCAGGTGGAAGAACTATAACTAATGAAAGACCAACTAGCCCCAGGACATATATATAAATATAATATATATATATATATATATATATATATATATATATATATATATATATATATATATATATATATATATATAATGTAACCAGTTGGGTTACATGGTACACACCCATAATAATATAGTGTGTTTATTTATATATATATATATATATATATATTTATATATATATATATATAAAGTAAAGGAAAACTAAAAATAAACACAGGATAAATTTTTTGTAGATATTTTTTTTATATTTCCTAAAATAAAATAATGATAAAAGGGTTAAATAACTCTGGGTTTAAAATAATATTTTAATTAAATATTTTAAAAAGGTCTAATAAATATTATTTGTAATTCTAATTTTGAAATGTAAAAACACCATACTTATTTTTGAAATTTTTTAATTAATCAAACAAAATTTTTATCTATTAGAAATCCCCTAAGTAAAAACATGTATATGTTTTCAAAGGGATTAGTGATATAAAAATAAAAACTCTGTTTTTAATCAAGCTGCTGTTATCATCTTAGATGATTCTATAAAAGGGCTGATACAAATTAACTTCAGTTTGGATAATGATTTTGAAGAGAGCAGTATATTGTTGGCTGTAGTGGAGAGTTGGCAGAAAAGCTATCATGAACTAATGTAACTGAAGGCAGGAGCTGCTACTATTTTCCTTCACAGGAATTTTGATTTATTTGAATCTGGGTCACTTCTAAATCAATAGCCTGAAAAAAAATGAGGACAAAATAGCTAGCAGATTCATACAAGCTCCTATGATGATCTAAGTACAGTCCAGTAGCTGCCCTATAGTATACTGTAGACTTTTGATTATTGAGGCCAGGGCCACTTCAAATGGATCAACTAGCTGCTTAAATATGTTCTAGAAGACAGCTTGACAATTGCTTGGACTACAAAAGAAATCTCATGGTATGCCAACAAATTACTGGAATTATATACTTTTACCTGATTATGACAACAAACGTGAAATTATATTTTTTTGCTGGACCAAAAACCAAGCCTACCAAGAGAAAGCTTAAAGAAATTGGTGTACTTATGTTGCTTTTTATCTATACGCACAGAGAATCATAAATAAATATGTCACATGTATATACAGTGAGTTATTTTATTTTAATAATTCTTAAAACGACTTATAAAATTATAAATTAACTTAAAGCAAAACAAGTAAATAATTTGCTTGAGTCAAATGTCTAACAGAAAGACGATTTGCTTTATATTTTTGAATAAATTGTTTTGGTAATTCCTTTTAAAAAAATGAAATTAAAAGAATATATAACTCAAATGCAAGCATAATTTTGTTTGAATTAAAATCATAAAAGCAAATCTTTTAAACTGGTCGAAGAATGCTGATAATTAATCAACCCATACCTGTCAAACAAAAGTTGACTTTATTTAGTTTGATAAAAAAAAAAGAACTTATAAACTGAAATTAAATTTTAAATTACATATTTTGTTTATACACACATACGTCTGAAATTTGTGTTTACCAAATGAATTATGAAAATATATATATATTATTGTAACAAGTTTAAATAGGTAAAAGTCAGTGTGCGTATATACAAGCACACTCATATATGTAAAATTTTAATATTTTTTTTATTAAATGTCAATTCATTTATTGAATATTCATTATATATTATAAATTACAAGTTTGTGTGCACATATATGTAAATCATTGTAACAATTTGAATTTTGAATAGGAATTATGTAAATCAATGTAATAATTTGGATTTTGAATAGTAATTGCACAAACTAATGTAATAATTTGAATTTTGTAGTAATATTGTAAATTACAGTGTAATGACTTTTATTATTGTATACTTTTCAAAATCAGAATCCTTATAAGACCTTAATCATTTATTTTTTTTGTTATTAATAAACTTGTATTTAATTGTTAAAAATTGTTTTTAATCATCTCTTGGTCACATACAGTAATAGAGCTTGTGTTCCTGAGCTAGATTGGTGCACGGATAAATGGGGATGTATATTTAGTACTTTTGGGGCATCCAGAGATGATCAATCATCATCCTGGTTGGCACAAAAGAGGATACTCTTTAAAGCCCATGCACTATCTTTTATTTTATTTAATCTTATTAAAAATTTAAGTTTATAGTTGGCCAGTACAAGTGGCTAGAACATTGATGATGATCAGCATGTTTTAAATGTCCCAGCATTATTGTTTTGATTTATGATTCTTATGTATTCTGATGGATGAGCACTTAGTTTGTGCCTCCAAATTAATGTTTAAATAATTGCACAAGGTGGCAAAGGCTCAGTAGTTAGTCTGCTCTACAGAAGACCCATTTCCAATCCAGTCACAAATTGATTGTTGATTTATATTTTTTATTGTTCAAATCCAACCACAAGATGGTCTGTTGATTTTATTCTGATGTAATTGTACCAATTTGTTTATTCCCATTAATGATGATGATGGATGGTTTACTTAATATTTTATTCATACTGATACTTACTTTATAATGCTGGTTGAATTTATAAATATGCTTTTAATTGCTTTTCTGAACTAGCTGGCTGATCTCTCAATGTTCTGAGAGATTCTCTAATCTCAGGCTATTATTAAATATTTTATACTTATATATACTTTTATAAATTATTGATTTTGCATTAATCGTGGGGTTATGATGATTATTCCATCACACCAGGATTAGAACTTTCTTTCACCTCTATCATTCACCCCCATCCCGTTACTATATATATATATATATATATATATATAAATTCACAAAATCACTTCCATGTTTTTATATTTTTGTTCTCTTATGTCAAATATTTTTTTTAAAAAATTCAGATAACTTTTTGAAAACCTTAATTGATCATTGTTATATTTTGAAAAATGTTTGCCTAAGAGGCCAATATATTGATGCACCAATATATTTCATCAATTACTTTCATCAGCAATCTTATATTTTACTATTTGCAATATACTTTGTCTATTTTATAAACATTTGACCAATAATAAATCATTAATATTTTTTATAACATTCCTAATGATGACATTTTTTTAATTTATTTTTAGTTATATATTGGTATTATATATCTAAAATTGGTTCCATTTCTTCACCAATTTGAACCCACAATTGCCATCATTCAATCTATTTTTCCTCATTACACATTTAATTAACAAATTTAATAAGTAAGTAAAAAACATTTAATTCAAAAGATAAATTTAAAAAAATAAAGTTAAAAGAATCAAGTAAAATAAGTATAGATTTTTATTTAAGAAATTAGAAAACAAAGATATTTGATTGTTCACTACATAAAGGTAAAGTTTATATTTTATTAGAACTAGAAGTATGAGATATCTTAAGAAAGTGTGTGGCTAAGAGTGTTTAATTATAGATTTAAAAACAAAATTGCATAAATTAGACACATTATTTCATGATGACAATACTACTTTCTAATTAAATATGTAAATAATTCGTGTAATTTTTGACGTATAATTATTTTGTTTTAGAATCAGCAAAACGTTTTATTCAATTATTTATATATATTCAAATCTTTTAAATTTTGTGTGATACTCAGTTATTATTTAGGTTGTTTAAAAATTAAGATTTTTCTTAGATATTTCATTTAGATTATATTCTGTTTATGTTTATAAGAAATGTTATTTTATATTCCAATTTTGTTGTTGTTTTGTTTTCAGTAAAAATGGGAAGTTTATAGTGGTGTCAAAATAGAAAGAAATTTTTTTTTGCTCCAAAAATTTTCACGTTTTATGGTTTTTAGGACGGCAAGTAAAGACTATTGAACTAAATTATATTTGAATTCTAGGTGTTCAATTATATATATATCACTCTAAAAAAAGTTATCCTATATATTTCCTCTTTATGTAAGTCGCAAACAAAAATAAACTTAAAAACTATGTAAATTCAGAAAAAATAATTCCTTCTTATAAAATATTTAGGGATTTTTTTTACTTTTATTATTTATTGTCTTAATTGAATTGCATGTAAAATATTTGTGAATAATTACTTTTAAGTGAAAATAATTATGATAAAACAAGACTTGTTTGAAAACGTTTTTTTTTTAAGTAAAACTCAGCAAGAAAGCATAATAATACTTAAAGATGCTGATTATTTATTTGCTATTGTCAATTTTTAAAATTCAAAAAATTTCAATGCATATACGCAAAAAATAATAATTCCATGATTTAATTACAAACTATTTCTAGATATGCAATACCTATGGGAAGATAAAAATAATCTTTAATTAAAATCTACTTTATTGTCGGTATTTAATTAAGTTTTAAAAAATCCAATATTATTCACATATATTATTCATAATATTGTCAATCGTTATTTTGTAAAATTTATTATCTGTATTGAACAAAACAAAAGAGGTTTGTATATATAGATTTTTATTATCCATCTATATAAATAAGGTAATAAAAAATAGATTAAAAAATAAGCAGATTAAGATATTTATATTTATCTTTCAAATTATAGCAGCAGAAAGTATTTTCTTTCATTTTATTACATACAATGATAATGTAATTCATACAATTCATAATCAACGTAGTGTTATAGTGTATAAATTACTAGCCAACGAGAAAAATTATCCACTTTGCGTCAATTTAGTAATTTAAGCGATATAATTAGGTTGTGTTGCTGGTAAGTTGTATATGTCCGTTTATTGTGATATTTGTCATAATAAATAGCAATTACCGTTCATCATTAATTTAATATATGTCGAGAGATATGGTTAAAAAATGAATTGGAAGATGTTTTAAATTAGTTTTAAACTATTTATATGTGTGTGTTTCGGGAATGTGTATTACTTTCATTTTAAAAAAAGATGTGCATCATGTAAATTTATCTATCTATTTATCTAAAGTATTTTGACTTTTTTGAATTTTGTAACGGAACGGGATTTTCTTGGTATGATAATAGGTTGGCTAAATCATCACTATAAATATAAGAGCCAATCTTGTATCCTTGCACCTATATACCCACATACATTTGAATTCATTCCTGTGAGATGAGAGGTTGATAATCACATAAATATTAAACTATATATCCACACTCACATCGTTCTTACCATCTTTTATTTCCGTTATTCCTAGACTTCAATGTCATGGAGACTAATTCAGGGTATATTAATATCACTTAAATTGGGGATAGGCATAAACATTAAAGCAGGCAAAACTCTCCTTACAGTAGTGCCACTCAGTACAAGCCAGAGTAATCAATGGATGCCAGCATAAAATCCCTATCTAGTGCCAACTCATCCAATATCCCAAGCATAAACGTGAGTAGTTTTTATGAGGTGTGAATGCATAAAAATATGTATAACTGTGTAAAAATATGTGTAGGTATGTGAGAACATATGACAAATTAAAATTTGAATATAAAAAAATACACCGAGTTTTTAATTTTAACACTTATATATAGTTAACAAATGTGTATCTGAACTTAGTTCAGTCCCATTTGGCTATTTAAGTTAGATATCTGGATTGAAAGACATATGGATGTCTGAAAATTTCAGATTTTCTACTTAATAGTTATACATTAGATAAATTTCTGGGCTTGTCTGGTATTTTTAACCTAATGCTTGAATATTCTAGCATCTCACTAAGGATTCCAGTAGCAGAAACTGGTCTGGGTTGGGGATATTCTGCAAAGCTTGTTAAGAGCTTATTTGCGAGCTCTATATATAATATTTAACAAATATATTTACAATAAGTAACATTTTAATAACGAAATTTATAACAAAATATAAATATTGAATTTAACATCTATGGTTACACTTTGACTATAGTTTATTTCAATTATTACTCCAAACTCTTATCCCCTACAAAGAATAACCATTTGATATTTATATTAACATAAATAAAATGTATTTTATACTTATGATTGTCTAAATCATTCTTGCTTAATACATCATATTGGAATTATCATTTGTTTTATTCTCATTAACTTGATAGTTTTAATTCATATTAAAAATATTGATGATATGGAATCCCCTCTGTTATATAATATGATTACAATCAGGACAGGAAAGACCATTTATAATATAAATAATTAGTCAAGTATGCTGAAAACATTTAAATAACATATGAGTATGAACAAACATATATATATATATATATATATATATATAATTGTGTAAATGTATAAATGTTGTGAAATTAGATAAAATCTTATCTTTTCCTTGATGATGATCAGATTCGTAAACAAGCCGTTCATAACCTATATTTTATTTTACTTACAATAATGACAAATATTTATCCATTATGTTAAGTATTAATACATACCCCTTCCTCTTTTTATCCATATTAAATGAAAGATATGAAGGTAAACATTGATATAAAATATATAACTAAATAAAATTCATGATATTAACATAAATATACTTTTACAATTCATAAAAAATATATGCTCTAGTGAATCATTTTCATAATCCTCATTAATCTGTTTTGGGTATAAATGGTAAATTGTGAGTGTTCTAGAGCATCCATTAATTCACTTGTACTTTCCATCCTTGAAACTTCTGCTTTGGAGTGTAGAGTTGTTTGATTCATTTATTAATGGTGAACTTGATATTTCATAGCACAGATGTTAAATGCTAAGTCAATTTTATCCCATTTTGACAATTATAGCTTTATGAGTGAAGCCTTTCTTTCCCTGGTGTGATTTTGCAATTAGCAATGCATGTTTGTCTGCATTGCTATATATATATATTATAACGATATATATATATATATATATATATATATATATATATATATATATATATATATATATATATATATCACTAGATGGAGCTTTACCAATAGCTCACTATCAAGCTTGTTTACATAAATGCTGAGAGAGATAGAATTCAATATCTCTTTCAAATTGTCTCCAACCTTTAAACCATGGTTTCAAGCTAGTTGGCTCATGTCAATAAAGGGTAGGAAGACTAGAAACTAGATCTAGTTTCTAGTCTTCCTACCCTTTACTGCTAGTTTCTAGTCTTCCTACCCTTTACTGATGTGAGCCAACTAGCTCGAAACCATGGTTTAAAAGTTGGAGACAATTTGAAAGAGATATTGAATTTTATCTCTCTCAGCATTTATGTAAACAAGCTTGATAGTGAGCTATTGGTAAATCTCAATCTAGTGATCATAAAATGCATGCTATAGCAAGTTATGAAATTTATAACTTGTTTTGTTTATATATATATTAAAATATCTTGGATGAAATAGCAGCGATATTTTTACTATTAGATCTCATTAAATCCATATTAGTTTTGATGTATGGTTTAAAAATTAAAAATACTTTGGAAATTTCAATAATTCGAATTTAATTTTGAAGATTTCAGTTTCGAATTTTTCAATTGGCTAGTTTTAACTCAATGTGTTTTTTATTACTTTCTTGAATATTCAGATAGTTATTTTTATTACTATTTCACCTCAAAGGTGAATGGTATTTCTTGCTTGCGTTTTCTCTCTATTCAGTCATATTTTTGTCTTATTGTTGTAAGGTTTCGGAGTTATATCACAATTAACGAGAAAATTTTAATAAAGGTGGTTATTGTATATGCATTTTAGGATTTAATTCGAAAATGTATTTATTGTGTGATTAAATTGGAGTTTAGATGTATTTAACCAACTGATGGTTTTTTGATTACGGTATTTCATTTTAATTATTGTAGTGTTTAGTAGCTAATATTATTATATTGGATCTTGAATTCGAATTAGGCAAAAAAGTATGTAAATGATATTGGAGAGATGTAAAGACCTCACCTTCCAATATATATTAAAAAAGATATTCACTGGCAAAAAATTTGAACATATATTTGTTTGCTGCAAAAATTTTAATTGGATAACATCAAGCATAAACTGGACTGTAGTGATAATTTATAAATGATTTGTTTTATGGATGTCTCTTCAATATGATCCAGTTGTTGCTTGATTTCAGATCGTTAGTTTGATGTAGATAAAATGTCAATATAATGCTAATTTTAACAAGTTAATATATGATATTTTATTAAAATGTATGTTTATCATATCATCATCATCGTTGGCAAACATTATCATTTTACTGCAGGATAAAGATTACTCCAAGTTTAATCCATATTTTCCGATTTCTAGTCTCTTTTCTTCACATCACCCTTGCATAATTGCTTATTTCAGTCATCCGTCTCATATATAGTTTCCTTCTGGATATTTTACAATCTCGTGGAATCTGGTTTAAGATTCCAATTGTCCATATATTATCATTTCTTCTAGCAATATGTCCAGCCCAACTCCACTTCACTCTTGTAATTCTTACAACAATGTCAGTAACACCTGTTGTTCTCTTATCCATGTATTGTGTTTTTGATCTTTTCTTGTTATTCTTATCATGCATCTCTCCATATTTCCTTAGGTAGTCTGAATTCTCTGAACTGATCTTCTATTAAGTGTTCAAGTCTCATATCTATAAATAAGAATTGGTAAAACACATTTATTTAAAAAACCTTCCTTCTTAAACACATAGGCATATTTTCTTTTAATGTCATATTTTCTTTTAATATAAGTAATTTCTACCAAAAGCACTCCAAGTTTAATTTTGTAATTAATTTCATACATTATGTTAACATCTGTAGTAATAATCTGACCAAAGTATTTGTAGTTGTTAACTTCTTCTACTTCTTCTAACTCATAATAATCAATTTCTATTTTCATCTTTTGAGAAAATCCATTGAACATTATTTTAGACATTTTAACATTTACCTTTAGTACTATTTTCTTACTTTTATATGATAGCTCTTGCAGCCTTTACTGAAATTCTAAAGCATTATTTACAAAAACAACTACATTATCTGCAAAATCTAAAAGACATAAATAATCTCCATTTACTTTTATTCCTTTAGCTTCCCATTTTAATCCACAAAATATTTCTTGCAGCACTGCTGTAAAAAGTTTTGAAGATATAGAGTCACGCTGTCATACACCCTTTTCAGTGATAAAGCTTCCTTGTATAATTATGTAATATAATTGTTGTTGTTGCATTTTTATATATATTCTTCAAAATATGACAATATCCTTGGTCTATATCTTTATATGCAATGCTTTAATCACTGAAGAAGTACTTATAGAATTAAATGTCTTTTCGTAATTACAAATCCAAGGTATGAGGGCAAATCATATCCATTGATCTTTTATATAACTTCTCTCAATATGTGAATATGATATACTATCCTAAAACCACATTTAAATGCAGCTTATTCTTTTGGCTGATTGAAATCCAATATTCTCTCTGTAGACGAGTTGTAATTATCTTAGTAAAAAGTTTGTATAAAACTGATAAAAGTCTGATAGGTATGTAATTTCTAACATTATCTTTATCACCTTTTTATATATTAATGTTAATACTGCATTATTCCAAACATCTGGTACAGCTTTATCATTTAGACATTTGGTATGTAACTTTGCCATTTTTTTTATTTCTTAATACTGCTTCTTTTCATGTATCGATTAAATTCCACCATTGCCTGGAGATTTTTCCTTCTTCATAAAAGTAATTGCATGTTCTACCTCCTCATTTAAAACTTTGGACAATTCAGAAGATATTGTACATGTAGGAGTTACTTGTTCTTTATTATATAATTCTTTATCGAACACTTCTACCTATTTCATGATGTCATCTTTTTTTTAGTAATAGTTCGGTCTTTTTTCTTATTGCAAATATGTTTCCTATCAATATTAAAATATTGTTTACACTCTTGAGACTTTTATTCTCTTTCACAACTTTCATTGCAACTACACAATAATTTTATTATATTATAATCAACTCCTCTTCCCACCAGTTTACAAAATTCGAGATATTCAATTTTTCTTAATGCGTCTTTTCTATATATCTTCATATTCCTTGTTTCTTCATTAATTCTCTAGTCTCAGTAGAAATTTTATTGGTTATTTGCTGCTTTTTTTCTACCAGTCATCTTTGTTGCAGTTTTTAAAAGTGTATTCACTTATTTTTCTATTAATTTCATTCAAATACGAAGCATGTTCAAAATTCAGTAATATTTGAAAACGATTTGAAATTTCTAATTTAAATTCGTTAGAATGTTTCTAAAGATTATAAATATCCACTGTAAATATTAAAATTCTCTAATTTGCATTAACACTTATGTTACATCTTACTAATTGATAATCACTCCCTATGTTGAATTCATTAAGGACACTACAATTTTGAAATATGTATTTTCTGTTAGGCAAAATATAATCCAATTTTGCTAATCTTTCATTTGGATGCTTCCATGGCCATTTCCCTTTAACATATTTCTATAAAAAGGAATTCATAATATAAGTTGTTGTTTTTTTCTGAAAACTCCACAATCTATGACCTCCCTCATTTCTATTACCATAACCAAGTTTGCCTTCAACACTTTCACCTTTCATTTGTTTACCAATTTTAGCATTAAAGTCTCCCATAACAATTTTAAAATGTTATTTAGACCGATTACAAGCCTTTTATATATCCATATAAAAATCTTCTACTACTTCATCACTATGAAAATTTGTTGGGCATAAACCAGAATTATCTGCATTTGGTATCTGCTATTAAATTGAATAACTAATCTCACCACTCTGTCTGATGCACCATCAATCTCCACAATGTTGTTGTTCTACTTTTTATTTATAATGAATCCTACTCCACTTATACTTCCAATATGTGTGCCTTTGTAGTACGTGTCCACTTTTTAAATCTCTTCACAATTTTCATCTAACTTTACAAAGTTCAATAAAGCCCCATTTAATATGAAACAATTCTTCCAATTCTTGCAATCTTCCTTTACTTGAATGTGAACTGCAATTGTAAGTACCTAAATAAAAAGCTGTCATCAAATGGCAGTCTGTGTTCACAATCAGGAAATTATTAGCACTCTCTGTCTTCAGAAACCATCTGCTGCATTGGCTGGTCACTTTAAAGTCTCCTGGAAATAATGTTCATGATTTATTTTTTATTCTGTCATGATTGTACATATGTATTAGACAAAAAAAATTTCATTCACACACACATTCATTCTATCTTATCAGGAAACTGAAAAGAATGATGACGGTATTTTTTGATCTTAAAAACTCAGAGGTAAAAATTCAATAATCTCACCACACTGGCTTAAGCATGGTGATGAGCAGGTCATACATGTGTGTATACTTTATGAATAATCACATAGTACTAACAGCTTCAATGACAAGAATGTATAGAGTAGACATTAAGAATTTGACCTGCTCAATTCCTTTAAGGACTACAATAAAAATCAAAGAGTCTCTTTTCAGTTACAACAAACTTCTTTCTGCAGTCATGTTTACCATATATATATATATATGGAGAGCTACCATATATATATATATATATATGGAGAGCGGTACATAAAACGGTACCATAAGTCAAAAAATTTAAAGCACTATAAAATCATTTGCTTGTTGTAGGACATTCTAACTGAATGACATCAAGCGTAGACTGGGCAGTAGTAATAATTCAAAAATGTTTTGCTTTAGGGTGTTAAATAAATATGATCCACTTGTTGTTTGGATCCAGATTGTTTGTTTGATATAGGTGAAATGTCATTATAATGCTAATTTTACAACAAACAAATGTATGTCCAGTTTTATATAAAACATATATGTTTACCATATATATATTGTAACTGAAATAATAGATATTTGTAACTGAATGAAGGACATTTGCGACAGAAATAATAATAAATTGATAGAAAATGATCCATTATTAATATATATGTTTATCTAATCTGTTATTTGTAACAGTAAGTAAACATTGTCACAGTATAGATAAATAGATGAGTGATGAAATGATAGTTGCCATAATTCAATAACTAAATGTAACATTATAGCCCGATTGCAACTATCCCAAACATTAATTCTGTCACATTAGTAATGAAATAAATAAGTTATCTCATTTCTCCATATAAAATAACAACAATGACAATTAAAACTATCATCAATAAAGATTTAATAATATCTAAATATTGGGGATGTCATTTGAACAATAAAACATACTGGCCATTGTCATCAAATAAAAGAATATTAAATATAGCAACTGAATAAAAGTATCCACTGTGAGATTCCTGGAGTGCCTTATGCTTTATCTACAGTACTAGGTTCTTTTAATAAAGAATCCTTTTTATTCTTCTTTCCAACTATAGAAGACCATTCATGGTCACATGCACTCACTGGTGCTATTCATGACAACTTATAAAATATATATTATATAAAGTTAATATTATAAGATGGAAAGGGATTATATCACTCTTTATTCAGTTTAGCTAAGTATATGTGTTTTCCCACAAGCGCCACTAGATTGTTTTAAATCTAGATAAATATCTGTTTAGAGTGTACTGAGTTCAAACTGATTCGGTACATTTTTATCACACATGACTTGGATGACTAATGAAAAAAATGACATTCTTACATTTTATCTATATCGATAAAATTACAAGATCCCAATATTACCAAAATTTATATTACAGATCAAAGATTCTTATAGACATTGCTAGCTCATTTTATGTATATTGATGAACAGACAAGTATAATCTTATTAATGGCTTCCAAACAAGCATGTGAAGACCATTATTGATATTGATGGCCATTTAACTAGATTATTTATCACAATATAAAGGTGATAATGATTATGATAGTAATGATGAATGATAATAATGGTGATATCATAATAATAATGATAATAATAGTGATAGTGATGATACCAGCCATAGCTTATTATGATAAACTCACAACAATAAATTTATCTTTATAAACTCATATGCATTTATTAAAAATTATCCTATTTCAAACGGGGATTTAAATATTACATTCACTAGCATTTATATAAGTTTATAGTTATTTACTAAAATACTTTTATAGTTAAGATTAGGATTTAATAATACTAGTGATGATGATTGATCATCATGAATCTCTTTGCATAATATTCAACTTTCTATAAATCTTTATTTACTACATATATTAATTATGCTAAACATTAGATTTAATGATTATAATTTATTAATGATGTTGATGGCAATCATAACTCTTATATAGTATTATTTGAAACATTTTAACCAATAACACGATATCCATTTTTGATGAGGATGATCAAAACTCATGGACACAACCCAATTTTAGCATTTCCACTATTGAACTATAATTATTAAAATTTGGTTATTATCAAGCCCAATCCTTAAATATTTAAAGATAAATCAACATTCTAGTTTACCTAACATTTTGCGAGCGCTTAATATTAGCAAGTGATTGCTCAATATTTACGAATGATGATTCTTAATATCTGTGAGCAATGATGATGAATTAAAATGATAGAATCAAGACAAGAAAAACACAACAATATTTTTTAATAAGAACTCGGAAAACCAATTAAGATATATATAATTATATTTTATTAATACTATTACTCTTTCTTTCTTTCTTTAAAATCAAATCAATAATTAAATAAATGGCTTATTATTACATTAATTCAATACAAAAATTAATATAAAAATTTATATAAGCACAAGCAAATAAACTTAATATATAGGTTTGTCATTTCTGGATATTTTAAAATAAGCTGGCTTAAAAATACATTTTATGGAATGCTTACTTAAGTCTTTCCTAACTTATTATATCATAAAATAAATTTCATATGTATCCTGTGTGTTTTATTTCACTTCCATTCATATGTAAGCCTTGCTTTATAATTTCTCATATTTAAACTATTTATATATAACCTATTCCTTGACATGTTTGTATAAGCAGTTACACATGCACACATTCGGTAATGTTAACATATATGTTTAAAATGTATACCCACAAATTACATATATAAAAATATTTTTTGCAACCTTTTAGCAAAAGAAAATAAAATACATGATATTAATTTTAATATGCAACAAGACAAAAAAAAACCATTATAAATGCATATATTTATAGGTTGCTCATTATCATTAACAACTGAAGAACAATTAAAAAAAAACATTTCAACATTACAATATATAATATAAAAAAAAATAATAAAAAATAATGAAAAATTTAAGTTTAAAGATTTAAACTATGTTTGTGCTATGTTGTGTGATATTGCAAATAACTATAGATAAACAAGTCTTTAATGTTTCTGTATCAAAAGAAAAATTGCTTTGACCAGTAAATTAAGGTTTACTTTTAATAAGTAAGAATAAAAATCTGTTAAAGAAAGTTCATAGTTACCCGATCACTTTCACTTCTTATAAATGTCCTGAGTTTGAATTTTCAGACTGCTTGTCTTTGCTCCATAAAAAAAAAAAAGTTTTGCAGATACTGTTAAGATAAACATGAATCAATTGACTTGCTTGTTTCTTTAATTCTAAAATTATTTATTGTTGATTGGCTTCCTTCTACCATTTTAAAAAGAGCTATTATAAATACTTTTTAATAAGTATGTACTGGTGGATTTGCTTGTCTCTCCCATTTTTAAAAAAATAATCGCTGTAGACACTTTAGATGACTATGTAAACTTTAACAAAAATTTGATTCATGGCTTCAAACTTGGCTATATATGGGTTTTATACATTTTCTCTTCCTCTTCCCTCCTCTTCTCCATTCATCCAAAGGTAATGAGCCTTTAATAGACCAGGAGCCAGAAAAGAAGAATTTCATATAGCTTGTGTGGTTGGCTTCAAACTCTTTCATTTTGTTGGTTATTATTTGATTGGTATATGGGACCACAGTAGATTAGTGATTTTAACTCATTCTGTATTAATCAGGAAGCAGAAAAAAATGGTTTAGCAATGCAGAGTCATGGTATTATACTCAGAAAAATATGTTAATCTCATTTCATAGAATTGTCAATAACTTCTTATAAATTCAATTTTGTTCCATTTTCCCTCTTTTTTTCAATATTAATATTTCTGGAGATTACTTGTATATCCGCACATCTTCGTCTATTTTGACTTTATACAAGAGTCTTTTCCTTCCTTTCCCTTGTTCAATTTTTAAAGAGTAAAAAAAAAATCAAATCGCCTACTTTCCTTTTTTTTCCTTTTCAACATTAATAATGAGGAAAAAATTGATGGAGAGTTACATCTCTGTTTAATAATAATGACTGAGTGACTCTCTGTCTCAAAAAATAATAATACTGAGTGACTGTCAAACATTTTATTCATTTATATTGCCAATATTTGGTCAAAGAAACTGACCACCTGCATATCTTATCTTGAGATAAAAGTTAAAAAAAATCAGAGTTTGACAAGTTGATGTGCTATCGCGATTTTACAAGAAAATTAATAATCACGCTTTATTACATCAAAGCAACCCCTTTATAAAAATAACCTTAGATACAGATAACAAACAATAAAACTGGCAATCTATAGTCACCAAAAATTGGTGTTAAAAACGTTTTTGTGTTTATACAGTCGTTCTTATTCTTTCACACTCTTTTGCACATGTACATTTTCAAATCCCAATCTCTTATCTAGATCACTTTATTTGACACTTTCTTTCTGATCTGCTTTATTTTAACCAAAAATAAAACTAAATAACTGAATATATTAATTATTTAATAAGAAAAATAACATATTAAGATATCATTTCTTACAACATTATATTCATTCACCACCTATTAATTTATCAACTATATATTATACATATAATATACGTACACATAAATCTATATATATATATATAAAAGAAATTTTTTTTTTCTCAATTAAACAATATATATGTGTGGGACATGAGAACATACATACAATATATATATATATATATATATATATATTTGCCGTAATTCAAAAAAGTTAAAGCATCATAAAATCACTTTTGTTTGAAAACATTAGAGTTTAAAGATGATTTCCCCCTTCAAATCATAGAAATTAATTTAAACTCTCTAGTATTGGATTTTTGGCATCCCATATTATTTAGACACATTTTTGAAATGTCTTTATAAATTCTTACTTATCATGAGTAATCGTAGCATCAATTTTAAAAACAACTATTTTATGAACAATAACTCAGCAACACATAGCATTCACACTACATACTTGGAAAGTAATCATGACATAAACTTCTCTAACACTAATGTTTTACCAAAATTTCACCCACATTACCGTGAAATGATTAAAACTATTATTCACATCCTATAAATATCTGACTAAATTAATAAATGTGATAAAATTCAAAATCTTACATCTATAAAATGGTTTAGAAAATATATTTATTGAAGTCAAACATGGTAAATTAATCATTATCCATCTTTATCTAGTAATTTGAATTGAATTTAGTATTTAAGAAATCATATAGCAGCTAAATTTACTGCAGTCTTAACAATAGTAACTGCTATAAAATTATGTATTTTATTTAGAAAATAAAAAACGATATCCAGCTCAAACATTGCTTCTACCACTGTGAACGGTAATTTAAATTGAAAAATCGAAGGATATTATTTATTTCTTAGACTTAGATAATTTTTATTTTAGCAGGTACAGAACATCAGTAAGCTTGGAATTTGTCTTTCAAGAAATATATATTTTACTATTTTAACTAAAAGATATAAAAATATCCTTAATTTTCTAAGTTAACTCGAAGTTGTTTAGCTAAAAATATTCTAATAGTTTTAAATTATAACGACGGGAAAAAAGAAACAGTAATAAAATATTTCTTAAAAAGTACTTTTTATTCCTTACATTGTAATCATTATCAAATATACTTACGCAGATGAAAAACATATGATTCTTTAAGAACTGTAGATATATCAGTAAATTTATTTATAAGAACCTTTTTTTTTTTAATTTATGATGTCTTTCTTCATATAACATTTTTCTGTAATGTGAACTGAAAATAAATTTAAAGAGACAAGATTTTTTTGTTGTGAAAGAAAAATATATTAGAATTATTATTTGTAATATTTTTATACGATTAAAGAATAGCTGATGTTCAATTAATTTTTTTTCTAAAGTGATATTGATTCAAGTTTATAGTGGTGGAATTTTATTTGTAATTAAATGTTGACATTTTATTTGTAATTATATGTTGGGCTACTTCCATCATTCAGAATTTATTATTAATTAGTTTTTAAAAAAATCAAACTTTATTGTAAACTTTTTAAATACATTCAACTATTAGTAATAGCACACATGTCTGTATATAACATAACTTTTCATGTGGTATTATTATTATTCTCTCTTCTTCATGCGTTTAACACAACATGTTTGACCCATGTGGTGATCATTAAGTGAGGTTTGTATAAATTAATTTGAAAAGGTTATTCAGAGAAATGTTGCCACAGCTATTTTACTCTCTATACATGCTACATCGACAATGTGCTAATTTATGCTGACGAGAAAACTATCATTAAAATTTGGGATGAACTGAACCAGCTATCATCCTTAGTCTGAACAATAAATAGAGCACTAAAACACATCAGAGATAATTAAATTTCTGGATATGTACATCCAACACCTCAAAGTAGAAATAAACTTTAAAATGATCATAAAACGCATCAGTAGATATTATTCACCCTCATTCATGTACTACCACTTCACACAAATTAGCTGCTTTTAAGTACTGTATTTCCTTCCCAGAAATTAAAAGTTACACAAGTTTAAGGCAGACATGAGAGATAACATTGAAAACTATACTAAAAACTTAATGAAATTAGGATATAATCTCAATTGTTTAACTAAAGTCTTTAAAAAATTATATTCCACAATAAACATCGCTAAATCACAACAATACTAATGTATGAATTAACCTTGCTTTCATATTGGGTGCATCATGAAAGTTAAAAAACAATTTCCTAAATTAAATTTAAGATTAGTTTCAGGACCCATCCTAATCGCGATCAATTATTAAATAACACTAAAGACAAATTGTCATTACCTCCAGACCAGGCTGCAACAAACATATTTGCAATGCAATTTACTAACTATAGTGAGTCTTGTGCCAACAGTGTCACTAGATTAGTACAACACAAGTATATATATATATATATATATATATATATATATATATATATATATATATATATACTAAAGCAGACTCCAGCATAACAGTGGTATTATTAGAGCATGAGGTTGATTCAGGCTGCATGACTTTAAAGTAGTTTGCATTGAGGGCAATGATCGAAAGAGAAATTACAAGAAGGTATGGTTTATCACAAGCAATACCCAGCAATAAAAAAAGATATTCCTGTGCTGGACTTTCACACAAATGGTATATGTAAATTTACAAATTTGCATATTAATTAATCCAAATGTTTATTCTCCCATTTACCTGTCTTTATGCTATGAATATTATACCTGTCTGGTCGAAAGTAATAATAAGTTACAATTGGTTAATCTTTCCTGTATAGTGGATCTCCCCTATTTATTGAAATACAACTATTTAATGTTATTATTTTCCTTTTTTCTACTCACTTTAATGGATCCTTATTAGAGGGTAATGTATCATAAGTCACCTTGCGTTATAATTTTCAATATTTGGAAACTATTCAACATAAATTCGATGTATTATTCGTTAATCTAAGTTTCCAGATACCATGATAGTATTAACACTTGTCAAGTCAGAAAGAAGAGAGAAGAATAATATCAGTTAAAACACTGTATAATACAGTGTTTGTTCTACTGATTACATGGGACCTCAATAATTTTTTTTAATTTTTATTATGGACCAAATCAAGTATTGAACAAAGTAAATTTAATTATTGTAGTTTTTAACAAATTTAATATACCTTCAAAAAAATAATATAAAAAACTATATAATCGATAAATTAAATTAGCTAACAAAATATTAAACTAAAGTCTGAAGAAAAACAAAAAAATAATATTTAAATAACTGAGAAAAACATAATGATAAAATCAAAAATAATGAGTTCGTCGCTGCTTCTTTTCAATAATTAATTCATCAAGGCTTGGAGATATATTTGTGATTGCTGAGCATAAAATTGGTTTTATTAATTAACGATTTCTTTCTTTTGATTTTATGAGTGTCGTTGCGAAAATGTCGATCCTCATAAATATCTGATCGAAAACAGCAATAGCACCCTTAAGGCTTGTGTAATCCCCGGATATTCTGTTTTCATCTTAATCCAAAATTAAGTTATACTTGTCTAACTAAATAATAAGTTTAATGTACCATCGCAATTTAGCTCTATTATTCTTTCTTGTTCCAAATCATTTAGGTTATTTTTTTACTCAATAAACGGCTTTAAAAACTACATATTTTCTTTCAGTGAGTCTTTTTCCTATGGAATAATATTGATCAAACGCACAACAAAGTATTGTTAAATGTCCGTAAACAGTATTTTTCAATTCGCAGATATTCATGTCAACTTCATTTATTAATTCTGAAAATGAATTAAACATATTATGGTTTTTCCTTCTACTCATTTACATTATAATTTTATCTATTTCTTGAATGCCTCAATTTTATCCATAAAGCAAAAGTAAAACTATTTGCTTGCATGCTTAAATTTAGTTGATTTAATAATAAAAATATATACCACAAATATACCAGTTTAACAATCCAATTGTTAACTGAAAATATTTCTCAGTTCTAATTTTTTTTGTTTTAGAAATGTTTGAACTTCTTTTCTTTATTCATAAAATTTTGTTTATATTTTCCCTATAGACCACCATGTACTTCTGCATGAAGTAGTAAATTTTCATATTCAGATCTCATTTTACTACATAAACTTGAAACTAGTCTTGAATTTTGTGCGTTGCATTTAATATAATTTATTTTTATCGATTGAGTAAAAACGTTGTTCAAGTCCTGTGACATATTTTTAGCAGTTGAACACAATGAGCAAAAATCATTTTGTCATCAACTATTAATTGTTTTGCAACTCCTGGATGTTTTACAGTCATGTTTGCTGTTACCCCAGTACATATGTCAACACAGTTTTTCCAATCAAGGGTGTTCTTTTCAAGGTAATTATCAATTGCTTTAAATATATTCGAACTTGTCGCTAGATTACGAACTTCAACCCAACAAAAAAACTATTTTCTATCATTGAGTTCATAATCACCATTACGAATATAACGTAAAAGTATGACTTTATTTGTATCATCTGTAAATTCGTTTATTTGAATTGGAAACAATGATTTGCTTACTTTTTTAATTAATTGATCTTCAACATTAGTCTCATTCACTAAATTTGCGTTGTGTATCGTTAGAAAGAGGCAAAATATTCATTTTGTCTCTAATAATCGTTCCTATGATTTCAAAACATGCATCGACTAAACATTGTTTAATTAAGTTTTCGGCAATAAAATATTGCTTTTTGCATATAGCAATCCTTAAAGCAATTAAATATGATGTTTTTACTAGAGACTTGTCGATTAAAATAAATTTATTTAAAAGCTGACTTTTGTTTTTGTTTTTCAATTCGGCACTTTTACTTCAAAAAAATTCAATGATTTATTTTGTTTATTTCAATGTTTGGTTGTAAATTATGCATTAATTCTTCTAGCTTTATATATTCACTCGAAAATTTTTCAGCAAATACATTGAAATCTGAATAAATTTTCTTCTGACTCATACCAAGAAATGAAATCAAGTCTTAACTATTCAGGTTGAAATGATGAACGGACAGTACACTTTCGTCTTGCCTGAGGTGAATCATTTTGTAAATAAAAAAATATGTTCATTACAAAGTACTTTTACTTTGTTTTTGAAAAAGTCTTAATAGTTTTTGATATTTTCTTCTTATTATTCATTTTTAAACCACTAACATTTATCAAAAAAATAAATATCAAGTACCTAATATACTTCTATATGTAGTACACATCTATTATATAGTAATTCCTATCACTGCCTGTCAGTCCAGTTCCTATTGGTTGACTCCTGCAAATTACCTGATAACTGTTAGGTTATTTTTGTACACCCAAAGTCTGCTTCAGCGCATGAAGTACTGCATGGCAAAATTGTTAATGGAACAGAGTTCTTACGGTGAAATGACTGATACTAAGGAATATAAACTTTTTTGTATTTCTTGTCATGTTCTGTTTCTTAGTTTATTTTTTATGAATTCTATTAATAAAACAACTAACGGACGAAAGAAAATAATTTCTAATTTAATAGAATGAGTCATAATTTAAAAGATTGTAAAAAAAATGTAATAAAAATGAACAAATGTATAAACATTTTGCAACCACGAATGGTCCACGGACCACCGGTTGAGAATCACTCGGTTTGTTTTTACTAATAGCTGAATAATTTGACAAGTTTAAAGTGACAATTTTTTAAGGCATTGAGCAATTAATTCTAGATCACGCAAATAGACGACATATAATTACAAGCATCTTGATTTATAGGTATATATTTTTTGCATTTATAAATAATTTGATAAATAATATTATTTTTTTTATTTTTTACATACAGGATTATTATTTAATTTGTTTATATTTGGAGAAACATCAAATGAAACGTTAGCTTTCGCAATGAATATTATTTTAAATATTTTACACTAACTATTACTACATGGCAATTTGTATGAATGTAGAATTGATAAGAGACAAATTATTTTCAAGAACATTAAAATGATTATAAATAATCTGATTTTATATGAATCTAAAAAATATTTAATACTTTATCAACATTCTTATATATTTTTAGTTTTACAAAATTAATAGCTATTTTTACAGATTGTTAAAATTAACAGTGTAAATTTGGAGAAATGCATGACTCTTGCATCATGCAACACATATGCAGTAAGGTGACCAAATAACAATTATGTCACCCAATTATGGTTTAGGAGTTTTCTAATTTTGCTTATGTATATGTAAACGTATTAGAGTATTATCGATTTCAATTTAATGCTTTTAAAGTATTAACTCACTTTTTAACATAAACAATTTTTTGTGCAATCATTAAATGAATGGAGCTAACAAATATTTTTTTGAATTATTGAGATGAATTCTGAGGAAAGTACAATTCACGAATTTGCAGCAACAACTACTCTTCATGGTTTAAATCACATAGTCAAGAACAGTTCAATATGCTTTCGTTTTATTTGGACTTTATTCTTAATATCATCGTTTTCTGTTTGCAGTTGGCAGATAAGTTTAAGAGTTATAGAATATTATCGCTATCCAATTAATAGAAAACTTGAAGAACAATTTAATACTGCTTTAATTCCTCCAACTGTTACATTTTGTATAAATCATAGGTAAGTGAATCATTTTATTACATTAAAAATTATTGAAACCTATTTGTAATTAATATTATATAATAAAATAATGACTGCATGCACTAACACACATATTTTTCCATAAATCATACGATATACGAAAAATATCTATGCAACAGCAATAATTATATAAACACAATAACAATAGCAATATATAAAAACTTTTCAAAAAATATTGGTTTTTGCTCTTTTCAATGTATTGAAACCACTTTACAACTTCAATCTACATTGCATACATAGATCTCTATCTTTTTTACATAAAATTAACTACAATATATTATAACAATAATACAACATGTTAAACGAAGAGGGAAAAAATTGTATAAATGTATTTTATATAATTTTCCATTAATTTATTATTAGACAAGTATTAGTTGTAACGGTCAGAAAACGTGTGACTCGTAAACATAGTGCAGAATTCGACAACCCTACAGAACAGCAGCACCATCGAGTAGCGAAGCCACCTGTGGTACTGAGTTCGAACATAGTTTATCGGTTCCACAATACAATCCATGAAACAACGCATCTGATGCGACATTAGTAAATATTTCCTTAGGCATGGTGGTCAAGGAGATGCAAGAGATTCATGATTTTATTCTCGAGTTAGCCAATAATCAAACTAATATTAATTAAACATTCATATACATAATCGAGGAAATATTATACATAATGGGTATCGAATAAATGAAACGTAACTGCAGACATATAGTTTGAAATTATTTATTAATACATTTTAATAAAACATCATTAATAATATTTTATGGACGAACAGCTTCAGTAGCGGGATTTGCAACATGATTATATTTTAAAGAATACATTTATTTATTTACACATTATTTTATATTGGGAACTCAGTAGCGGTATTTCCGATACTGTAATGTTTACAAAGGGAATTCACTTATTTGAAGGCTTAATCTAGCTACCTAAAATTCTCGAGTAAGTATTTCTAATGCATGCCTTGGGGAATTTATACCTTTGCAATGCAAGAGTCTAAAGTAAGATTTAAGAGTAGCGGTGGACATATATTTATTTAATTAAACTATTTATTTTATGACTAAGAGCAAACATTTATTTGAGAGTGAATTACGAAGATAATGCAGAGGCGGAGTGATATGTTTAGAATAATAAAACTAAGTAAAGGAACACGTGGTATGCTTTAGAAAGGCGATATGGAATGGCAGTATATCGAAACTGCAATGCCGCGAATGGGTTTATAAGAATATCAGACTGGTCTCTGCCTCAGTCCGACAAAGTAAGGTGTCACATAAGCATAACCAGGGACAAGCGGTATGTGGCGCAATTTGCCGGCTGGCTGCATGACATTGTCAAATGCTATGGGAGCACCCATTATGCCCACTTGTGTAGGACAACTGGGGTTAATTTCAACCCTGAAGAATCCGGAAATTTCACGGCGAAATGGGTCATCGCGTCTCTAAAACGTAACACATGTATACTGATAATTGATTATGATGAGATTTAAATAGATTTCTAATTCGGCTCTACATTATCAACATTTACTAAAGAACGTTGGTGACTCTCAAAGAAATGTAATTTTCTGGAATTATTCACTGATTATTTAATAAATACAAAACATATATAACTTGGGAATTATTATAACTAATACGTCAGCCATTTGCAAAGTAGTAGACCCCTGCATTACAATAAATGAAGCATTGAATGCGTGTCGATTTATATGAAAGTTAAGTTATTAAAGAAAGTAAATATTAATGAAAATTTGACACGCATTCATTGTTTTAAGCGATCATAGATTTAAACTTTGAAAATTGAAATAATTATGAGCATGCAATAATTAAATAATAACTATAGATAGAAATGTAGATTATAGAAATACGCACCCAAGACAGAATGAGGTAAGCTAGATTAGTAGAGAAATTTACACATTAAGTTAATTATTCAGTTTTAGTTATACAAATGATAGTTTTTACATTTTATAAATTTAGATAAGTAATATGAAGAATAGCTATAGCATATTATTAGAGTACTCTAGAGTGTGAACACAGACAGGTACCTGTTTTATAAGAAGTTTTCTGAGTCCATTGGTTAAGTAGCAAATAGTTCATGAGTGGCAATTCTTTCTTGTATTTAGACGTTTCATTTTACTTTCACAGCAGCAAAAAGTTCACGAGTGGCAATTCTTTCTTGTATTAAGATATTCATTTAATTTCATGGCAGCAGCAGCTTTCTCATTCATTTCAGGCAGCAGATCTTCATGGTGAATTTATGACGGGCAATGAAAGTTCAGCATGATAGGCCATCTCCCGATGGAGAATAATCTAGGTGCTTTACTCGGTCATACCTTGGCAGGAACAAATTATTTTTATATTTTGGAGACTCTCAGTGATCGAGAGCAAAGCTAAAGTTTAAGTGAATGTCTCCAGCAAGTCTAAGATGGCCTCTTTTTTTATCTTGATCTTTCACATTTTTGTTAAGATATTTTTAGGTTCTACTTAATCTGCCCTGAGGATAATCAATGCATTTAGTTGGTTTTTAATTAAAGAAAGCTGCCATTCTATTGTTTACATTTTACATTTACTAATTAATTTTGGGGAATTTTTCTTTAATTAATCTATTATCTATCACTGACCGATGCTTTTAAATTTCAAAAACAAAAAGGGAACATAAGATTATTTTAACTTTTAATTAAATATTACATCAGATATTTTTAGAATTATTATTAAACGAAATTTAAACAAAGCAATAAATACGAACTTTATAATCCAAAATAAATGATTAAAATTATACAAAATTATATAACTAAAAGAAATCTAAATTATATTATTTTATCCCTATTTATTGCGTTTAATTTGAGATCGAAATGTGTGCATGTTTATGCTGAATTCTACATATATTTATACATTTTTAATATTGTTACACACACAATTCGATATCAAAAAGTTTAAATTTGGGCGGGATAGACCGGTCAGTGAGAGACGACAGAAAAAGGTGAAACTTAAGATTCGAATACGAATCTTACTGTTTCATTTCCCCGTACTTCCCGTGAACAATTAAGGAAGAACAAAGGAGGCAAGAAAGAGAAAAAAAAATTTTACATTATATAATTTAAAGACGAAAACATTATTATTGTTTTTACAGATATATTGAAATATAGAAAGCAGAGATTACATGAAGCAACGAACAATTTATATACCCGGATCTAGAGTTTATAATTTAATTAAAATGGCCTAATTTGGCCGTGTCTGGTTAAAATCATAGTAATAATTAGTTAAACTGAATGTATATATATATAAAATTCTTAGAATAGGATTAGTTAGTATAATATAAAAAAAATTTTTAAGAGTAACAGTAATTAAAACAATAATATATATAATAAAATTTCTATCTAAAACCCTATGTGACTAAAGTACAATCCATTCAACCAAGTTCATTATATCAAGTTCATTTTAATATTTTCATATACATTTAATCTGTCCTCATAGTCTAATATTTTTACAACCCCGGGTCCGGTGGATAATACCTACATGGTTTGAGATTACGGGCATTGTATGTCCCTTTTATGGTATCTCCATCTTTTAATAAATATGCATTTGGGCCACATGTGCGATCAATTATAAAGGGTCCCCGGTACAAAGGAAAGAACTTTTTATATACTCTTTTATCTCGGTTACTTTGTTGAGAGTTCCGTACCCAAACATAGTTCCCGACCTGGAAATGTTGGCTTCTCCGATCTGCTCGTTTTTTCCATTCTGCCCTTTCTGTAAGGCGGCGGTGTGCCTTGCGTCTGTCAGTTTCAATATTGATTTCACGTTCATCCATGGGTAATGGCGTCTTGATCAGTAATGAGTCCACTTTACCAAAATGCAAACGTGTTGGTGTCATGCCAGTGTCCACCTTCGTCTCTTCTTTAATGCTGACTTCCTTCTCCGGTTCTTGTGGGCCTTCATCGGCTGGAATGAGGTTTCTTTGCTCATCACACTTTTTCATATTTACTACACTATCTGCTTGCCCTTCTACTATCATCGGTTTGTCAAGTATTTCTAATTCCCTTTCCTTTTCCATATCTTTAATTTCTTCCTTTTTACTAACTGGGGATATTCCATAATGTTCGTTGATCATTTCAAGATACACCAACATATCCCTATCAATTTTCTGACACTCCCTAACTTGTATCTCCTCCTCTTCCTGACTTGTTTTTGGTTCTTCATATCTTCTTCTTGCTTCCTCACGTATTTTCCTCCATCCTTCTTTACTCTCTCTAAATATTTCAAGTAACCTTAGACTGAAGTTCATTGATGCTATTCTATCATTTTCTGCTTCCATTGTTCTTGATATTATTTATTTATTTTATACTACTAGCATTTGACTACTCCCCACCGGTATATTGGCCCTATAACACTCTTTCGCTGCCCTCACCTACTCTACATTGCCCTATCTCTATATTGCTGCGTTTAACATATTTAACATATATATTATAGCGAACTACTGGTTACGCGTGTAATAAGCTACTGCTGTCTATGATATATATATTTGTACTTTAACAAAATATTTACTATTAACATATATAACAAGCTTCTGCTGTCTATGCTATATATATATAACGGTGTTTTAAAAAAAAAATTCAATGCTACTTGCTTTCTCATTTAACGACTGATTACTTTTTTTTTGTTGACATATATATATAAAGCAAAATATTTCATTAGATCCGAGTATTTTCGTTCCTTCTTAAATTACACACATCCCTGCTTTCCTTAAATTTGTTGTTATGCCTGCTGTCCTTTCATTCACTCGACCCACATTATTTCACTCGATTTACTTTTTTTTTCATTATTTTTATCAAAACAAAATTGTATATATATAGAATAATTAGCTAACTCGAGTAACGAACGCTAAAAGAAATTATATGCGAATGCTAAAAGAAATTTATATGCGTTATATTTTGCTCAGGGTATATATGGGTTTTTTGTATCGAACGCTCCACATTGGAAATCGCCAAATGCTAAAAAAAAAATTCAACTATGTAACGGTCAGAAAACGCGTGACTCGTAAACATAGTGCAGAATTCGACAACCCTACAGAACAGCAGCACCATCGAGTAGCGAAGCCACCCATGGTACTGAGTTCGAACATAGTTTATCGGTTCCACAATACAATCCACGAAACAACGCATCTGATGCAACATTAGTAAATATTTCCTTAGGCACGGTGGTCAGGGAGATGCAAGAGATTCATGATTTTATTCTCGAGTTAGCCAATAATCAAACTAATATTAATTAAACATTCATATACATAATCGAGGAAATATTATACATAATGGGTATCGAATAAATGAAACGTAACTGCAGACATATAGTTTGAAATTATTTATTAATACATTTTAATAAAACATCATTAATAATATTTTATGGACGAACAGCTTCAGTAGCGGGATTTGCAACATGATTATATTTTAAAGAATACATTTATTTATTTACACATTATTTTATATTGGGAACTCAGTAGCGGTATTTCCGATACTGTAATGTTTACAAAGGGAATTCACTTATTTGAAGGCTTAATCTAGCTACCTAAAATTCTCGAGTAAGTATTTCTAATGCATGCCTTGGGGAATTTATACCTTTGCAATGCAAGAGTCTAAAGTAAGATTTAAGAGTAGCGGCGGACATATATTTATTTAATTAAACTATTTATTTTATGACTAAGAGCAAACATTTATTTGAGAGTGAATTACGAAGATAATGCAGAGGCGGAGTGATATGTTTAGAATAATAAAACTAAGTAAAGGAACATGTGGTACGCTTTAGAAAGGCGATATGGAATGGCAGTATATCGAAACTGCAATGCCGCGAATGGGTTTATAAGAATATCAGACTGGTCTCTGCCTCGGTCCGATGAAGTAAGGTGTCACATAAGCATAACCAGGGACAAGCGGTACGTGGCGCGATTTGCCGGCTGGCTGCATGACATTGTCAAATCCTACGGGAGCACCCATTATGCCCGCTTGTGTAGGACGACTGGGGTTAATTTCAATCCTGAAGAATCCGGAAATTTCACGGCGAAATGGGTCATCGCATCTCTAAAACGTAACACATGTATACTGATAATTGGTTATGATGAGATTTAAATAGATTTCTAATTCGGCTCTACATTATCAACATTTACTAAAGAACGTTGGTGACTCTCAAAGAAATGTAATTTTCTGGAATTATTCACTGATTATTTAATAAATACAAAACATATATAACTTGGGAATTATTATAACTAATATGTCAGCCATTTGCGAAGTAGTAGACCCCTGCATTACAATAAATGAAGCATTGAATGCGTGTCGATTTATATGAAAGTTAAGTTATTAAAGAAAGTAAATATTAATGAAAATTTGACACGCATTCATTGTTTTAAGTGATCATAAATTTAAACTTTGAAAATTGAAATAATTATGAGCATGCAATAATTGAATAATAACTATAGATAGAAATGTAGATTTTAGAAATACGCACCCAAAGACAGAATGAGGTAAGCTAGATTAGTAGAGAAATTTACACATTAAGTTAATTATTCAGTTTTAGTTATACAAATGATAGTTTTTACATTTTATAAATTTAGATAAGTAATATGAAGAATAGCTATAGCATATTATTAGAGTACTCTAGAGTGTGAACACAGACAGGTACCTGTTTTATAAGAAGTTTTCCGAGTCCATTGGTTAAGTAGCAAATAGTTCATGAGTGGCAATTTCTTTCTTGTATTTAGACGTTTCATTTTACTTTCACAGCAGCAAAAAGTTCACAAGTGGCAATTCTTTCTTGTATTAAGATATTCATTTAATTTCATGGCAGCAGCAGCTTTCTCATTCATTTCAGGCAGCAGATCTTCATGGTGAATTTATGACGGGCAATGAAAGTTCAGCATGATAGGCCATCTCCCGATGGGGAATAATCTAGGTGCTTTACTCGGTCATACCTTGGCAGGAACAAATTATTTTTATATTTTTGGAGACTCTCAGTGATCGAGAGCAAAGCTAAAGTTTAAGTGAATGTCTCCAGCAAGTCTAAGATGGCCTCTTTTTTTATCTTGATCTTTCACATTTTTGTTAAGATATTTTTAGGTTCTACTTAATCTGCCCTGAGGATAATCAATGCATTTAGTTGGTTTTTAATTAAAGAAAGCTGCCATTCTATTGTTTACATTTTACATTTACTAATTAATTTTGGGGAATTTTTCTTTAATTAATCTATTATCTATCACTGACCGATGCTTTTAAATTTCAAAAACAAAAAGGGAACATAAGATTATTTTAACTTTTAATTAAATATTACATCAGATATTTTTAGAATTATTATTAAATGAAATTTAAACAAAGCAATAAATACGAACTTTATAATCCAAAATAAATGATTAAAATTATACAAAATTATATAACTAAAAGAAATCTAAATTATATTATTTTATCCCTATTTATTGCGTTTAATTTGAGATCGAAATGTGTGCATGTTTAAGCTGAATTCTACATATATTTATACATTTTTAATATTGTTACACACACAATTCGATATCAAAAAGTTTAAATTTGGGCGGGATAGACCGGTCAGTGAGAGACGACAGAAAAAGGTGAA
>JAQFVV010000303.1:249042-368353 GCA_028023455.1 Epiperipatus broadwayi
ATTACATTATTTTATCTATTATTATGCAAGCACTGGAGACTCAAATGTAAAAAAGGTGTTAAGTTTAATTCTACATATTATTTATAATATTTTTAATATTGTTACAACAACAAGAATCTGACATCAAAAAGTTTAAATGAAGTGAGTTAGACCGTCAGTGAGAGATATTTTTAATATTGTTACACACACAATTCGATATCAAAAAGTTTAAATTTGGGCGGGATAGACCGGTCAGTGAGAGACAACAGAAAAAGGTGAAACTTAAGATTCGAATACGAATCTTACTGTTTCATAGTTAAATTAATTGATGTTTTATACATATTCCTACAATTATATTTATTGTAATTAAGATAATTGGTATCATATATCTTCCATCTATTACATTTTTAAAAATAGTGTAAAGGTTTTATATTTTTATACATCTATTTTATGATCATATTTTAAATAATGAATATATAAAGCAGATTCATCTTTTCTACTACTTACATTATTATGTTCTTTTGTTGTTTCAGCTAATTATTTCCTTGTTTGAAGATAAGTAATATTTACTGAGGCTGTACCCTCGAGAATATGTGTGTAAAATGCGATAGTAGGGACCTCTACTGGTGTTTAGTAAATCATATTGCAATTTCCACATGTAATTTTATTCACAATTTCTTTTCTATATTTCATATATTGTCTTACTTTGTAATTACCTATTAATTTGTCAAGATTTTACTATCTAACCATTGTATCTTAATGCTCTTATCAGGATATTTATTTTTTAAGTAATGTATGATAAAATCCAGAAAAGTATGAAAGTTTTATCTATTTTTTATTATTCTTAGAGCTTATATTATTATTTATAATAAAATTACTATAGGTGTCTTAGAATTAAAATTGTGTTTTCAATATTGTTAGGATTATATCCATAATTGATATATATAATATTAAATTTACAAAAATGGAACTTGATATTAAAATAACTTATTTAGATATAGAGATTAATATAGATAGTGATAACAAAATTATATTAAAACATTTCATTAAAGAAGATAAATTACGAAATACAATTTCTATAAATTTACAACAAGCTTGGATACAAAAGATGGCAGTTCTCAAAAAATTTAAATATAAAAATGATAGATATAATACAGATAAAAATTTAGCTACATTATAAAAGAAACAGTTTATTAGATATAACTCTAAGAGTATGGACAATGTACTTTTTATTTATAAACCATGTAATTTAAATAATAATAATAATAATAATAATAATAATAATAATAATAATAATAATAATAATAATAATAATAATAATAATAATAATAATAATAATAATAATAATAATAATAATAATAATAATAATAATAATAATAATAATAATAATAATAATAATAATAATAATAATAATAATAATAATAATAATAATAATAATAATAATAATAATAATTCTATTATAAATCACAGTAGCAGCTCTAAGAACAATAAAAAATTGATAAAACTTTCATACTTCTCTAAAAATTATACTTTACTAGAAAAGAAAAATTATATAAATAAAAGCATTAACATCAGATGGTCAAATAGTAAAAATTAATAGGTAATTATAAAATTAAAGCTAATATAAAATATAAAAAAAGAATTGTATATAAAATTGCATGTGAAAATGTCAGTATGATTTACAATGGATATACAGGGGGGAAACAAAAAAACATTATGATGCAATTAATAGAAGAGTTGAAAAAAATCTATCTTTTATATTCACTATTTAAAATAAGAAAATAAAATAGATTGTGTAAAAAATGTAAAACCTTTAAATTATATTAAAAACCCTAAAATAAGAAAATATGTGAAACCAATTATATTAATTATAACAAACAAACACACACACACATATATATATATATATAACATCAATTAATTTAACTAGTATTTGACTAATGATTAATGAATAGAAAATTATATAGTATTCATTTATACTGCTTTTTTTCTCTTCCTTGTACATATTGTACTATTGTTATATTAAATTCTATTTAATTTTATGTAAAAGAGATAGATGTCCCTAGATATGCAATTGAGATTGAAATTGTAAGATGATTTCTACACAGTGACAAGGACAAAAGTCAATATTTGCCAAAAAGATCTTTTATGTACTACTACTGTTACTACTACTACTATTATTATTATTAATAGTAGTAGTAGTAGTAGTAGTAAGTAGTAGTAGTCATTGTAGAAGTAGTAGTAGTAATAGTAGTAGTACTGTTGTTGTTGTTTCAAAGAATAAACTTCATTGAGACTGAAAAAGGTTTACATAACTTACATTTGAAACATGAGGTCTTAGATACAAATTTATTCATGATATTACATATGTAATAAAGGTTTACATCTTGATTGTGATAGGAAAACCACATGATTTACAAAAAAAAATAATTATTACATAACAAGATACATATGTCAAATTAGGTTTACATAGAATTTTTAAATGTGATATTGAAAAAAATATATGGAAACTCATGATAGTATGACTGATGACTGAAAACATGGAGAAGAGATTGAAGTTGGTGTTATATTAACATATGGTCCCATCAAAATTAGGTTTATTTGGTGAGAGTAATATAGTTTTCAAAGCTAAGTCTTACTGTTCATTTGTTATATAAGTTCCCTGTGAAAAAAATAGATAAATACTAAACACTTGGATTGCATACTGAGAGAATAAAAAAATATTAATATGCATGAATTGCATCTTAAGAAAACAAAAAAATACTATTCAGCATGAATTGCACCTGGAAAAATGGAGAAATATTAGATCAGTTTGGATTGTATTTTGGGAAAATGGAAAAACAGTAGTCAACATGAATTGCATCTTGGAAAAATACTAGCCAGAACAAATTGCTTTCTGGAAAAATAGAAAATGCCATTTCAGCATGAATTGCATCCTGGAAGAATAAAAAAAGCATCAGTTAGCATGAATTGTATTCTGGGAAAATGGAAAAATACCAGTTTTGCATAAATTGTATCTTGGGAAAATGAAAAAACTTTGTTTTTCATGAATAGCATCTTGGAAAAAGAGAAAAACATTACTTGACATAAATTGCATCTTGGAGAAAATGGAAAAATCCTAATCAGCATAAACTGCATTTTAGGAAAATTGATAAATACCAATCAGCATGAACTGCATCTTGTCAAAATGGAAAACATTAATTCAGCATGGATTGCACCTTGCTAAAATGTAAAAATGATAATCAGAGTGAGTTGCATTTTAGAAAAATGAAAGAACACCAGTTATCATGAGGTGCATTCTTTAATAATAATGGTATTGAGCAATTGCTTGAAAACTTGCAACTGTTATACAGACAAAAAAAAAATAAGATATACTGCAGAACTATAATTATACAATTTTTAAAATAAGGTTGCCATCTTTATTTTATTTCTCATGTTGTCAGAAATAAAGGTGATTATTTTTTTTTATGTGCACATGTGAAAATTTTTTTAAAATATATGCTATGTAATCAAGTTTTGTTCTATCATTGATAAGATGTAACATTGTTTAATAAAGATGGTATTGCACAAACTTTTAGCATTTGAAGCACGAGCTCTTGGAATGAACATGGTAACAGAACTAAGATTTACTGCTGTATTTATTATAATTATTATTGTTACCATATATATATATATATATATATATATATATATATACAATTATTGCTGTATATAAAGATATTTTATTTTATATTATTTGATTTATTCTAATATATAAAAAAACAGCATAATAGATTAATCTTTCCATTTTTGATTATATATATATATATACGTATATTAAATCACCCCACATGGTTAAGAAATCCAGCACCTCCCTCTGTGATCTAATATATAAATACATTAGAGTTTGTAGCTATTTTGAAAAAAGAACTTTAATGTATTTATATATTAGTTCACAGAGGGCGGTGCTTGATTTCTTAACCATGTGGGGTGATTTAATATCTGTATATTTATTTCAGTATAGCATTATGCACTGGGATTATATATATATATAAATCTAATATATAGTCTCTGTCCTGTTCACTATACATAATCTTTCTGTCTAAGTCACTCATATTACTTGTTAGTTTTTTCTAGAGCTTTAAAAATATGTTAGTATTTAGCTTAAAACTTTAATGTCTTGTATTTATTTTATTTTCATAGAAACATGCCCAAACCATCTTATCTCCTGTCTCTTAATACTTTTAATAACATTAAAATGGTAGCTTATTTATTTCTCTGTTTCAAATTGTCATATATCTTTTTAATGTTTTGTTATTTGGTGTGCAATATATAATCAACAAATAATATAAATAGATTACTTAATAACTCTAAAATACAAAGTTTAATCAAAATTCTGTTATATATAAATTGATATGTGGATGTCACAATATATCAGTGAATCTAAGTGTACATTTGAGAAGAGAATAAAAGAGCATATGCTTTTATATAATAGAATTTTAAAAAAAGAAACAATCAGGAATAGATGTAAATAAACCTTCATCATCTGTTATATTTGATCATAATAAATCTTATTAATATGGATTTAAACAACATTTTGGTATTGGTAGGAAATTTATATGTGCAATAAGAAAGAAAAGATGAAAATATTACTAAAAAGAGAGATGACATCATGAAATGAGTAGAAGAATTCTATCAACAATTATAATATTAATAAAGAACAAGTGCCTCCTATATCTATTATATCTTCAGAATTGCCCAAAATTTTAAAAGAAGTGAGACATGCAATTAAATTTATAAAGTAAGGAAAGGCTCCAGATAATGATGGAATTATAATGGATATATTAAAAGAAGGAGATGAAGAAATATAATTTTTTTAGTAAAGTTATATACCCAATGTCTAAATGATAATGGATGTACCAGATGGTTGGAATAACGCAGTATTATTATTAATATTTTAAAAATATGATAAAGAAGATATTAGAAATTACAGACTTATCAGCCTTTTATCAGTTTTATACAAAATTTTTACCAAGATAATTGCAACTCGTCTACAAAGGAAATTGGATTTCCACAAACCAAGAGAACAAGCTGGATTTAAAGGTGATTTTAGAACAGTAGATCATATTCAGGTATTGAGAGAAATTATAGAAAGAACAAATGAATATGAGTTGCCATTATGCTTTGGATTTGTAGATTATGAAAAAGCATTTGATTCTATAAACATTTCTTCAGTGATTAAAGCATTGGATCATCAAGGTATAGATCCAGGATATTGTCATATTTTAAAGAATATGTATAAAAATGCAACAGCAAAAATTAGATTATATAATGATACTAGGAAAGGCAACATTGAGAAGGGTGTTAGACAGGGTGAACTCCATATCTCCAAAACTTTTTACAGCAGTGATGCAAGAAGTATTTGGTGGATTAAAATGAAAAGCTAAAGAAGTGAGAGTAAATGAACATTATTTAAGTCATTTATATTTTTCAATGATGTAGTTGTTTTTGCAAATAATGCTTTAGAGTGGCAGGAAATTTTGCAGGAGTTATCAGATGAAAGTAGAAAAGTAGGACTAAAGATAAATGTTAAAAAGACTAAAGTAACGTTTAATGGATTTTCTCAAAATATAAAAATAAAGATTGATTATGATGAGTTAGAAGAAGTTAACAGCTACAAATATCTTGGTCAGGTTATTAAAACAGATGGAAACATAATGGACAAAATTAATCATAGAATTAAAGTTTCTTGGAGTACTTTTGGTAGAAATAACTTGATATTAAAAGGTAATATGCCTATGTGTTTGAGAAGGAAGGGTTTTAATAAATGTGTTTTTATCAGTTTACATATGGATCTGAGACTTGGTCACTTAATAAAAGAGCAATACCGAGAATTCATACCATTCAAAGAAGTATGGGGAGATGCATGTTGGGATAACAAGAAGAGATCTAAAACACAGTATATGGGTAAGAGAACAAACAGGCATTACTGACCTCATTAAAAAATTAAAAGACTTAAGTGGAGTTGGGCTGGACATATTGCTAGAAGAGATAATAATAGATTGACAATTGAAATCTTAAACTGGATTTCAAGAGATTGTAAAAGACCCAGAAAGAGATCACATGTGAGATGGATGAATGACATAAGAAAATGTGCAGGGATGATATGGAGAAGAGAAGCTAAAGATCAGAGAAGATAAATTAAACTTCGAGAAACTTTTATCCTGAAGTGGATTGATAATGGTTGATGATGATAATATATATTGTATTAATATCAGATATGTTAAGCACTAATTGAATATTATTATATTTAGATATTTTTTGAAGGATGTATTCTTCTGATTTTACTTGGGGAGGGGGGTAATTTTATTTATTATAAATGTATATAATGTCTACATGATTTAGTGCAGTGATTAAGTTTCAAATTCAAGGTCTAAAAATTTTAGTTTGCTGATTTCCCCTTCAAGTAATCAATTAATATCTTGACTCTGTCAATTTAGTTATTCGAACATCTGGTTAAGCTTCAAATTCAAGTTCTAAAAATTCACCAACATATGTTTATTAACTATAAATTTTTATTTTGCACCTTATAATGATTGTATCATTTTGTTTAAATTTTTTAATGTGTCAAAGCGTTGGCCAAGAAGGGAACCCCGGGACAACTGTTTTTAAGGCGCCTGTGCTAAACACTCGGCAACCAACGCTTGACATCATTTTGTTTAGATTTGAAACATTATTTACTAAAATAACAAAAAATTCAAATAAGCATACAAAATTTTATTTATTTTTATGTTTGTTTGTTTTTTTTTGTTTTGGAAGACATGGAATCAATGAGTCACAGTCCTTTACTACAATTGTCTAATATCTGACATTATATATATATAAATCACGGTTACTGATTTTTATAAATAATTTTGATAACTATTGGATTCATAGTATTATGTTTCAACTTTTAAACGTAGCAAAATGTAATAATAGTAAAGCAAAAAGGTAACTTTATGTGACTGTTTCTTTCTTTAACATTTGTTATTACTTGGGCATAGTCTCTTTAAAAAATTTTTTGTTCTTTTAGTTGTTTAAGTTGCATTAAAGAATTGATAAAAATAACAGTGAAGAATTTATATAGAACTGACTAAAGATCTGTAAATTTTAAGATTCATAATTTATTTTTTATTTTTTAAACATTCAATATTATATTATTGTTGCTCTATTCTAGTTCTGATGTTTATATATTCTGTGTAAACGGTATGGATGTTACTATGCAACTGTTTTTTTTTTAATTTATAATGATTTTATCATTTTATAATAAAGGCTCATTGAGTAAAAGTTAATATCTTTAGTAATTATGCAGTGAAACAGTAAAAATTCTCCATGCAGTAGTGCCACTCAGTGCAAGCCAGAGTATTCAATGGATTGCAAGAATATCTAAATCCATGGCTCCTCACTGATGAAAACCACAAGCTAGAAACTAGTCTGGGGATATTGGCTGAGTAGGCCCTAGGTAGGGATTTTATGTGCAAACGTTCTTGTGGACATTGATTACTCTGGGTGATACTACTGCATGAAAAGTTTTGCCTGTTTTAACAACTTTAACAAGTATAAGAAATGGTGAATATATAATGTTAATTATGCAGTGACATGGATGATCATATGTATGGACACAGATCAGGAGCAAGCATACGAGTATTTTCTCATCTAGATGGCCACAGACAGTGTATAATCTTATCAAATATTAGTTATTAAATGAATATATAACTTGTTATTTGAGAAGCAAAAGCCAATGTTCTGACTATTAATAAACAAAAAAATTCTATAATAATACAAACATGACTTTATCTGAACAATAAACATTTTTCTAAAGGAAATGTGACTAAGTTTTATAATTTGTATGGTCAACGGATTTTTCAATTGATGTTTTTATTATATGTGTTCCTTTGTTTTTAAGTTATTAATACATTTAAAACAATTTTATGATTCAATGATGTGTAAATATAAAATAATAGAGAAATCTGTTTTATGAGCCTGCAATGAACATTGTTTATATTACAAGTAATCTTATTATTGAAACGTTAAACAATTAAATTTTCTTTATTTTAACAGAGAAAAATTTCTCATGAAAAATTTAGAATATGTGACTTATCAGTTTACTTTTCATATTTATCTTCAAGATGAAATATAATCCAATGGCCTACAAATAATATATATTGTTCTTTTGAGAGTACTCGCAATTAAAATATGTTAATTTATTGACTGTTACATCATTGCTGTTTACATTCTAACTTTCATCCCTATATTAGTAATCATTATTTAATTAAATATATAATCAGTGCTTTTTGAAACAGAAAATCAGATCTTAGACATTTTTTATTTGTTATACATTGTAACTACATTTTTTATATATCAATGAAAAATCAATGCATGCTGTCATTGTATGTTATACCCGCAGCATTTTTTTTTGCATGATTTGAAATCACTACTTCTCAAAATTATATACCAAAATTTAAAAAAATATTTAATTTATATAGAACAAATTCTCTATAAAAATGTCACAGGCAGAATATATCCTAAGGCCATAATTTGAATATTTCTTTAGTTTAACAGTATAACATTTTTATTGAATTTTTGGTTTAGTGATGCAATACGAGTTTGTGTTTTACTATACATATTAGTCTGATAACCTAAAATTCTTTTTCATCACATTGATAAAATCTTGAATTAATAACACTGGTAGAATTTCTAATAAAAGTTATAGTGATTCTCTATGTTAAGACAAAGTCTGTTCTGTCAACCTTTTTTACATGTTCTTTTAATTTAAATAGGCAAAACTCTCTATACATATTGCCACTCAGTGCAAACCAGAGTAATCAATGGATGCCAAAAGGCTAGTGCATAAAATCCCCATCTAATGTCTACTTATGCAATATCCCCAGACTAGTTTCTGTCTTGTGGCCTTTGTCAGTGAGAAGCCTTGGATCTGAGAGCACTGCACCTATGTCTTAGGATCTAATGCAACCCTACAGCAGCCACCTTTTATCTCTACTTAATCACAACACTATGAGTCTTAAATTGAAAACACTATAATATTTTCAATCCAAGCTCATTAGCCTATATAATCATATAGGTCTGAACTCAGTTCAGTACCTATAGAGTTTTGTGACTTTGGTTCTTTAATAACCATAACCACCACTATCCTAATGGGCAGGATTGGTTTTAAGCCAATAAACATCACATGATCATCATTTTTATGCTTGCTTATAACTGTTATTAAAATATATGTGCATGTGAAAAGAATCTGTATTCACAATGGAGAGATTCAACTTGAGAAATCATAGGGGAGGTATCCATGATGTGTACACATGGATATATAACTAAATCCCTACTGCATGAATGCTTCCAGAACAGGATGGTTGAATATCAAGGATGGACACTGTGCAATCAACAATAATGGGACCAAGTATCAGAAAAATTACCAAAGTGATGGACTCACTGATTTATGGAACTGAACTGCAATGAATTACTAAGAGTGCCATCTAAATACTACAATTGAAATAAATTAGTTATATAAAATAATTAACTCAACAGTCTCATTTGATGTCATCCATTTTGATTGCACTTGGTCATGAGAATCTCATGTTTTCTGAGCTATGTCAGCATCACCTGTAATGAGCTGAAACTCTAGTAGTACCATTTGGGAACCCAAACAGATAAATTTCTAGATGTTTTCAATCTCTTTAATGCTACTCCCTCTGATGAGTAAGAAATATTGTTGTAGAGGGGGTAACTCCTTCCTATGCTCATCAAAAGTTAAAACAACTGACAGAGTGGTTGGAAGTGCCAATCCAATTACATTTGTTGCCTCATAGGCATAAAATGCTAGAAGGAAAAAAGAAACAGACAAAAAAATAAATGAAGAAAATAGGGAAGGCAAATACAAATTTATGATTCTGTAGATGTGAACAGTGCATATGGCATGGAGATGTGAAATGAAATGAATAAGGGGAAACTGAGAGAGCTGAATAAAATGAATAGGTATACAAGAAATAAACTATGCATAATAGAGAAGTTGGAGCTAAATCATGTTGTGGAGGAAGAGAGAAGCTTACTAAAATTGAAATATAACACAAATCAATAACAAAATTATCACAGAGCAAAATCAAGAGAAAAAAGTAAACTACAAGTGAATAAAATATAGATGATAAGCAGAACAAGGAGAAAAATGATGGACACAGAAGCTGAGAATAACCTTCCTAGTGAAGTATAAAAACAAGAAGGAAGTGACCCTAAAGAAGATGACCTGAAACAACTGGAGGAAGCACAGAAAGTAGAGGATGTGTCTATGTTAATCCAGCTATTAGAAATGTTCACAGAATATAGAAAAAAGATGGACCAACAAAGATAAGAGGATAGTAAAAAGAGAGACCAACAGAGAGAAGGTGATAATAAACAAAGAGAAGAGGATAATAAAAAGATATACCAACAAAAAGAAGATGACAAAAAAAACAAATAATAGAAGCAAAGGAACAAAAAGATGGAAAAGCAGATTGAAAAAACAAACCAAATGATAGAGAAACAAATAATAGTAGTGACTGAAAATCAAAATGAAAAAATTAATCAAATAATGAATCAGATTACTGACTAAATAATGACTATTAAAAATAAATTATGGAAAAAATTAAACAGTCTCTGGATGAACAAGAGATTAAGATGGCCTAGATTTGTGAAGGCATGAGTATAAAGATAAAAAAAATCCAGGAATTCATGTAATAGCAGGTAGATATCTTGACAATCTAAGTAATGGAACTACAAATAAAAAGCAGCCATAATAAGCCTGATAACAATCATAGAAATGAAGGGACAGAAATTTTCCAAAACAAATTGTAGAAGAAAATCTTCACAAAATCAATCAAGAAATCCCATTGTTCAACTACATGCCAGGGTTTCGCCATAATAAGCCTGATAAGAATCATGGAAATGAAAGGACAGAAATTTTCCAAAACAAATTGTAGAAGAAAATCTTCACAAAATCAATCAAGCAGTTCCATTGTTCAACTACATGCCAGGGATTGTAAACCAATTTCACTTAATATGAGCATTTGTAGGAGGCTTTAATAAAGCACCTATTGAGTACCTAAAAAGTCTAGATATGTATTTTAGCATCAACACAATGTCTGAGGAGGCAAAACTGGTAATGCTTGCTGTCATTTGCAGGGTGCAGCACAAGCATGGTGGAAATCATTTTTTGCTCAGCCAACCAATTTTAATGACTTTAAAAAGATACTTGTGAACTGCTATTGGAGTTATGATTGTCAGGAGGCATCAAATATAAGGTGTCAATGGGAAAATGCTCACCTGGTGAACCTTATACCCCTTCCTCTAAACAGAAGTGGCCAAGTTAAGGGCTCTGAGAGCAGATCCACTGATAGAACTCGAAATCATCTAGATGATCCATCATAGTTTCCCCAGCTACATTCAAAGGATTCTGATGGTGATGGATCATCAGAACACTGAGCAGGTTGCTGAGCTGTTGACTGAATATGGCAATTGCAGTACCAACAGTAAAACAGAAGGAATATCCATGTTGCCAAATAAAACCCCATATAAAATGGATGAAGGACCAAGAATAAGTGCTCCATAGTATAAAAGAAAGTTACCACCATGATGTTACTGTAACCATGATGCACCATCATGACATTATAACAAAAGAAATGAAGTACCACCATGGAAAATGAAGAGGAAAAATTCATTGGCAACATTCATAGTCCATACCAGACCTGAATAATTAAGAGGTATAACAGTAATAATGAGCTTCACAGAAATTAAGGTAGAGATTTAAGCACCATGATGATGTCTAACCTGATAAACATCCAAAGATAGGACAATTCAAGAGCATATCACTTAACAATACAAGGAATTATTATCAGAGAACTGATAATGATCATCTGTCTCCTAAAGCAGGATGCAGCTAGAATTCTGACAAAAAAAAGAAGTAGCTCATGGAAGTTCTTGAGTGGGATTATAATGGTGTGTGATATTCTCCTTTTCATGTTAATCATGGATAGGGAATTGAGCAGGCTGTTTGGATACATTGTGTTCATGATGCTCTGAAGTATATATTCCTCAGCACTATCCAAACCTAGGGATAGAAGTCCAAGAGTAGTCTAGTAGGAGAATAGACCTGGGGCATAGAAATAGATATGCCCCTAAGACACACATAGTGATGATCAGGGCTGACCCAGTATTAAAAATATTCATTGGCTACTATTTATAGTTGGATGATCTCTACAGGTACTGGAGTAATAGTGCTTAAATTTGAGGTATTTTTGTGATGTCATGGTGCATTGTGTACTGTTGGTCCATGTTTGAGCTTATAATTATCCTGACATGGGGAGCTGCAATCCACATATTTACTTTTTCCTACCTCATCTTACTTACTTCATCAACATCTTCTAATCAAGCAGAGACAATATTGTTAGTAGTGAATTTTATAGTTATAGAATGAAATTGTGCATTTAAGGCAATTTATCCCAAAATTTAGTAGGGGTAATGAAACAGATACATTGTTTCATATATTCCAAAGGTACCCATATTTTTTTTTATTTTTAAAATGATTGATTAAAAAGCTGATGCAGTTATAAAATCCAATATTTAAAATTGGAAATTTGACATATTTAATTAATAAATTTTTATTATTAAAACTCAGTGGTTTTAAATGTTATCAATGTAATTTTTTTTTGTTGAGCGAATGTTTACAAATTACAATATAAATAAGATAGCATCACTTTCTTGCCATAGGCAGTGGAATAAAACATGTTTATGAATTACAAGCTGATAAAAAGAAATATTGATAAAAAAGCATGGAAAGCAAGAGAGTATAAATAAAGAGATCAGGCAATCATTGGTTCATTTAGTTATTCAGAAGTGAGTTAAATAAAAGTAATAGTGAAACATCATTGTCATTGCTATGCAGCTAAATCCAATTCTGGAAACCTGGACCAACTAAGCTTGGAGTGCCAAGGTCATCAATCTAAGAAGAAATCTGTAGTTACTGTAAAACCTGCAAGGTGTATTGAAAACACAACAATGCTCAGCTAACAAGAATATCTTTCTCTCTCTCTTCTCACACCATGAAGAAGAGATGAAGCTGAAAAATAATGCCTAGGTGACCATCAAAAGAAAAAGTGTTCCTTTAACTCTAAAATCAATACCTTTTTTATGTAAAGATTGACTGGAAATGAACCACTAATAGATACATTTAAAGGTAAGGGAACTACAGATAACATCTGAAACCTTTATAGTATAACATAATTGCCATCATTGTCATTGAAAAGATAAAATGAAAAATATAGTTCTTTAAAATGATTAATTTACAAAACAATAAAATATTACATTAATTTAAGAAAGTGTTACTATTTTTTTTGTTAAATCTACATCCATATACCTACATTAAAAATGTGTTTATATACTTGAATTAAAAATGTATTTATATATGTGAATGATTTGAACTGCATCCATATCTGATTTAAAAATATGCATCTATTAAATACATATTTATATATGTGAATGACTTAAATCTACATCCATACCTGAATTAAAAATATGCCTCTATTAAATATGTATTTATGTACATAAATGACTTGAACCATATGCTTCTATTAAATATGTATTTATATATGTGAATGACATAAACCTGCATCCATACCTGAATTAAAAATATGCTTCTATTAAATATGTAATCATATACGTGAATGACATGAATCTGCATTTATTTATCTGGATTAAAACTATGTTTCTATTAAATGTATATTTATATACATGAATGAGTTAAATCTGCATCTGTACTTGGGAATTAATTCTGTGAACTGACTTTTAAATTATTAAATAAAAGGATAAACCCTTATGCAAACCAAACTTACCTAAAAGTATTTGGAAATAGCAAGTAAAAGCTATGTATACAAAGTTAAACATATGTGCACGTGAAGAGAATCTAGATTCACAAAGGAGAGATTCAACTTGAGAAATGATAAAGGAGATATGCATGATGTACACATGAATATCTAACTAAATCCCTAGTGCATAGATGTTTCCATAACCGGATGATTGAATATCAAGGATAGACACTATGGAATCAATAACTATGGGACCAAGCATCAGAGAAAGCACCAAAGTGATGGATTCACTAATTGATGGAACCTGAACTGCAATCAATTACTAGGAGGAGCATCATCCAAATACTATTATTGAAATAAATTATAGTTATATAAAATAATTATTTCATCAGACTCATTTCATGTCATCCATTTTCTATTGCACTTGTTCACAAGAATCCCATGTTTCCTCTGAGCTATATCCGCATAATCTGATCTAGGTAAGTAAGGTGTAGTGATCTGAAATGCTAGTGTTACCATTTGGGAAACCAAATTGATAAATTTCTAGATGTTTTCAGTCTCTTTAATGCCACACCATCGGATGAGCAGAAATATTGTTGTAGGGGGGGGGGCTCCTTTCTACAATATGCTCATCAGGAGTAAATTAACTGACAGAAGAGTTGGAAGAGCCAGTGCAGTTATAAAAGAATTTTCAATTATATAGGCATATTTTATTTTATAACTAAATTATTTTTATCAAAAGATTTCTATCTATGTTTAAATCTATGATCAATTTTATCCATTATGTTGATATTTATATAAATAATCAGACAACGGTATTTGTAGCTATTACTCTATATAATTCACGATTATAAGTCTTTGTTTTCTCCTGAAAAGATTCATTGAACATTATTTTAGAAGTTTTAATATTTACCTTTAGTCCTATATAAGAATATAGGGTTATCGTCTGATAATCTTGCAACATTCTCTGAAGTTTTTAGGAATTATGCACAAAATCAATCATCTACAAAATCTAAAAGATTTAAATAATCTCCATTTACTTTTGTTTTTGTAGATTTCTATTTTAATTTACAAAGTACTCTTCTAAAACTGCAATAAAAAGTTTTGGAGATATAAAATCATTCCCATTGAACTCCTTATCAATGTTAATCTTCTCAGTAATAATGTATAATTGAATCATTTGGTTTACATTTTGACGACTATTCTTCAAAATATGAGAATATCCTGGACCTGTATTTAGATAGTACAAATCTTGAATTACAGTAAAAAAGATTATTGGCTCAAATTCAAAGCATAGTTTTCTGGGCGAATTGATAAATTTTTTTTATAGAACTTAAAGAAAAGTATTATTTTCTTTTATCTCATTGCTTCAATATCAATATTATTATTTTATTCTTCTAATCATATGGTATATCTATATTATTTAACCACTTGGTTTACCGTTTTGCCTCCAATTTTTTTATTTTTTTTAATCTGGTTCTTTTAAGATATCAATCCATTATTTCTTAAAACTTTTTCTTTTGTCTTTGATTTATTTGCACATAGAAGTTTTCATTTAAAATGCTGGGCCATTCCTAAATTGAAGTTATTGTAATGGTTGTTTTAATCTCTTATTACTATATAATTTTATTAAATAGAAAGATTTGAACTTAGGATTTTTACTCTAATCAATCATCCACTCCATCACAGCCAACCGATACACATGACCACATACATGTAAAAAAGTTAAATTATCCTCTATAAACATATTTTGTTCAGGACCAGCACGCATCAGTTGAGCTAGATTATAATTTCCCCCACATATATACAATGAGTGTTTGGCTTACATTAAAACAGCACTTCACCAAACTTTAATGGACAGGTTTCAATGTTCTCATTCTTTCAACAATTCAACCATCCATTTCATTGAAAAACCAATGACGGAATGCTCAAAGTCCTTGATGAATTTGATATTGTAGTCATAGCCATGTAGACATTTCATCACTCTAACTCCTCATACTATCAGACCATTACATATCCATTTATATTAATAGGAGAAAGGTGGGTTGATGTATGTACCTATTTCCAAAGCACTATGTAGAACTATTTCCTCATATTTCATAATACCATTTCTCTAATGAATTTCATTTATTTCTTACTTTTAAAAAAAACTTTTCTTTCAATATCAAGAGATTATTTAATAATTTTAAAACTTTAAACTTTTTATATATCTTCTTGCCAATTCACTGTTATATTTTTTATAACATTTAACATTATTATTTGTTTTTGTCACCAGAAGTCAATATTCTAGGTATTAATTCTTTCTACAGGATCATTTTCGAATGTTTTCATTTTCCTTTTTTCATCCCACACATTGTTTTATGTTCATTGAAATTAAATGACCAATTTTTTTTTTGCACCTAGTAGAGTATCAAATATTTTCTTATTGATGTCAGGAAATTGAACCATCTTCAGAGTCTCACAATGTATTAAAAGAATTATCACGTTCTAATTTAAATTTATTTCAGTACTTCTGAGGGTTAGAAATATCAATTCTTATTAGTATTTTTTCAGTGTTTTCTGTTTTCTAGTTTTGTATTAATATGTATTTTAAATCTGGCTAATCAAGATTATACCCTGCCACGAATCTATTAAAAGTATGTACATTCTACAAAGTACACATTTCAGTTTCATTTAAGTGTTTTTATAACCATTTCTATTTAACTTTTTTAAAAAAAATAGAATTCATAATTCATATCTACACTTTTGTGCAATTTCCAAAGGCATATTGTATATCTATATAAAAATTCATATTTCATCACAATTAAAACTTTGTTAGGGTATTCATCTGAAACATCTGCATTTGACATCTTCAAATAAATTCTTTCTATTTTTTTGTTTATAAAAAATCCCACTTCACTTGTGTTTTCAATATCTGAGCCTTTATAATAATTGAGATATCAAATCCATTTTTCTTGATCTTTTATTTTAATTTCGCAAATCCACCAATACCCAATATCTTTTTTAATATTAGGCACATTTTTTTTTCAATTCATATTATTTTCCTTCAATTAAAAAAGATTTGCAATTGTGTATAACTAAATTAAAAGTCTCCATTATATAGTAACTTCGATCTACAATCAGGAGATTTTTATTATCACTACTAGCAAACTTGGCTGAAAACAATATAACATACTAGCAATAAGCCATTATTTGAGTTTGTTTATTAAATATTTATAAAAATCACAAAAATATTACTAATTCACAAATTCATCTTGTCTTTAAGAAATATCAGCTGCTGTTTTAATGAAAAGCTTTCAAGCAAGTAAGACATATTATGGTGATTCTTGATCATAAACATATAGATAAAAATTCAGCAAGCATAATCGTAAAAATACCTATCCTTATTTATTTACCACGTGAATGTCATATAGTAATAACAGCTGCAACGACAAAAACGTACTTAAAGGATTCTCCCTGTTCAGTTTCTTTAAGGATCAAAAAGAAATTAAAAGATTTTCTTTTAATTAGCAGCAATCGTCTTTCTGCAGCCACTTGTTTTTATATATTAATATTAAATTGTTGCTATATTTGGAAAGCATTTAATGAGGAAAAATGTTATCTACAAATGACTTTTATTTCAGTTTCCAAATTAAAAGACTTAAACTTTCATTTAAATATTTAATTAAACATTAATATACGTATATGTTTAATTATGATCTTTATAATAGATTACACTTGTCAAAAAAAATCTATAAAACAAATCATCGTAAAATTATTACCATTTTTATTTACTAATTAGTATTATATTATTCTTTGATAATAAAAGTCGTAATCACTTTAGCCTTTTTACAATAATAGTGGCATTCAATTTTAAATAAGAATATGAAATGTAACGAATAAAATGTTAGATATGAAATAAATATAAACCAAATGGATAGATAAATATCTAGTAGTATGTATAAATAATTAAAATAATAAAAAATTAGAATGAATGGTGACTAATATTTAAACAAAGACTTCATAAAGTTTGTCACACATCATTCTTCATAGACATTTCCATGCAATGCCATTTTGTTCATGTTATTAAATTAAAAAATATATAATGTCATAAGATTACTTTATTATTCTACTAAGTAAAGCTAAGGCTTATTAGCAACAAAACTTTACATGACTGTTCTTGCTTATATTAAATATAACTTTTAAAATTGTCTATTGTAAAATTGATAGTGTTATTTTATTTACATTATGGAGTAGACAGAGACTTGATGTAATAGAGTTTTTTTTAGACTTCCACCTTTAACTGGGTCATAGTATCAAGTTAGTAGCCTACATTCAAAAATACACTAAGGTTTCGACCCCTATGTTATTTTAACTAGTTATATAATTCTACTACTAGATTCATAATGATATGTTTTATGTGGCCATTTAGTTTACTCAAATTGTTATAAAAATTGGTGTCAAAATATGAAATGTGAGTAAAGAAAATTATGTGGCGTTTTCTTGATATTTATGGTATCATTTTCACCAAATAATAAACGATGTCTATAATTAACAGAAAATTGTGATTATTAAAATATATATTTACTGGAATAGTGTCTGTACAAACTATATATTTATTAACTTTGTCTTCAAAATCTTATAGAGTTTTATTTTAGATTAATATATTATTAGTATATAATAATTAAAGAGTCAGTATCTTTTATGAGAAGTATTCTGTCCAAAATAATAAATATTAGACAGCTACAATACAAAAACATGGTTGATAATACATCTTCATTATCATCATTTTCAAATATTATCGAATCCACTGCAGAATGAAAGTCTTTCCAAGTTCAATCCATCTTTGATGTTATATATACATATATAAGATATATATAAAAGACATATTTTGTGTGTTCATCCGTGTAAGATATAATTAGATATTCGAACGTTTCTACTTGATGATACAAAACCTCAACTGGGAAATTAAATACTATATAATTGTAGAGACGCAAGTTCCATAACTAAAAAAAAAAACAGGTGCACAAAATTGAACAAATTGAAAATAAATAAACAACAAATAAAAATTTCGGAGTTTTCAGAGTAATTTGTTTTTTCAAAAAAAAAAAAATTTAAATAGGAAGTATATATGTGTCATCTCATTTGTTGATACAATTTGGTCTGTTTAGAACACCAATAGCTTCTCTGATATTACATTAGTGTACATTTTTACATCTAGATATAATTCTGGTCTTAAAAAAATCACTATTGTGACCTGAATTCATAGAATAGATTGAGAGTGATGATGATGATGAATGTTGCTTCACTGCATTAGTAAGTTTATCTTTTCTAGTAGTGATGTGATGATTGTTCATATCCACATAAAAAGACTTGCAAATACAACATGAAATCCCATAAATTCCTTGAGCCTCAAAAGCATTGAATCTTTAGGCTTGGTTAAAAAGTTACTAATTTTTTGATAAGGAGCTTATGCTGTCTTTATGTTGTAACAGTTTTTATTTTATTTTTAGTATTGCTAGCTTGAAATAAGACTCAATTTATATAATCTTTTTATTATGACCATTTGCAACAATACATTATTTATATGATGTATTTTTTTTTTTAGATATATATCTGAAAAATTAATTGTTCTGGTAACTAGTATTTTGGCTACAAAAAAAATCTGAGCTGGATGATGATAAAAAGAAAATGTTTGTCAGTATGTGTAGTTTCTCTGAAAACTGAGAATGATAAAAAATATTTTGTTTCTTGGTGACAAGAACATCAAGAAAGGAAAGTTTTTCACAAGATTCTATTTCCATTATAAATGTAATGTTTAGATGGATATTATTTAAATGTTATAAAAAAATCTTCCAATTTATCTTTACCATATGGCCAGATGACAAATATGTTAATTATATATCTCAGCCAAACAACATGTCTTAAATGTGCTGATTCTAGAGCATGAGTTTTTATATTTCCATAAACAAATCAGCTATTACTCCTGAAATAGGAAAAATCATAGGAGTACCAAAAGTGTGTTTATACTGTTGTCAATTATTTTTAAATGCGTTTGAAAAAACTGTTTCACTAAGGCAAAAATATAATCAAGCAAAATACATCATTGAGAAATGACATTCAAAGATTCATTTATTGAAATATTTGTAAATAAAGTGCCATATCTGACCTTGACTTCAGAAGTGGACTAATCCAGATTCCTTCCTTATCTAATCGGATTGAGCACTCATTGCTACTAATCAATGTGTAAACATGGAGATAAGCAATGTATAAACATAGCCAAAGTATAAAACATAATTAGGGATAATGCATAAACATGTGTATAAAATCCTACCATTGTTAGTATGAGTCATTAGGCAATGATGCTCTCTGAATCCTATTGCTGCCAGTAAGACAGGGGATCTGGCAATAAATAGTCAGCCTTTTTTGAAGGCAGTTCAGAGAGAGAGATAATGTCTGTCTCACCTGAACAACTGAACATGCTTTCAAATAAAACCACTTTTAACTGCAAAGGTGTTTCTACTATAGTCATTACCAATATTTTTTTGCAATGATGCAAGTCCATGATAAGACTAAAAGCTGACTATGCCAATTTGAGGCAAGATGTCCAGTAAAGCCAGAAGAGTCTTGACTAGAACTCATGAGGCGAGCTAATATATGCAGCTGGAAATGAGTTCAGTCATTCGTGCACATCATTCGTGCACGATCAGCTGATTATTGACTATGTTATACATAAAATTATATTTATTAATGGTATAATATATGTTCTAATAAATTATACATATTAACTTTGTGAGTGTTCATATTTTTTTGATATCACTTTGGTTTGGGTTTGAAACCTGCAATTCAGCCAAACACAATAGATTTGATGCAGTCAGACAAAAGGAAAAATTTTCTCCACTGTTGGAAAAATAGTATAAAATATGCCAAGCACAACAGATTTAGTGCAGCCAGACAAAAAGGATATTTTTGACTGGAAAAATAATAGAAAGTATGCTAGTTTCGAAAGATTAAATATGTGAGTGCAGTCATAGACATTCATCATATTAAAATCACAATTCTGCCTGAATAAAAATAAGATTCTGCAGTTTGTAAAAAAATATGTGAGTGCAAAGAAAATAGATTCATCCTATTTTCAAAATGGTGATAAAATTCTATCACTTAGATCTGCCCAAATAAAAAACAGATTCAGCAGATTTATAACAAAAATGGACCACAAACATAATAGGCATGTCAATTAAAATCATAAACCAATCACTAGTGTGTAACTCACCTTAAAGTTATAGAAGGTCTCCCTAGTGGGTAGTTAACTTCGTTGGGATAGTGGCAAACAGTTGCTGTCAAAATTTAAAATCTCACAAAAATAAAAATCAGTGCTTTGTTTCTCTTACAAAGAAACAAGGAAATTTTAAAAATGATTAATTCTATTGGCTTCATGAAAGTTTTTGATCCAGCCCATCCTGAGGACTGGACAAGTTAGAGCTATTGATATTTTACTTACAAGCTAATCCGATAAAGAAGCCTGAGGTAAAATTAACCACATTAATGATCATAATAAGTCCTCAAATTTATGAGATACTCTAGGGCAGAAACACCAGCTGACTGACAAAATGTTAACAAGGGTCACACATTATTTTTTTCCTAAATCCTTGACAATAATGCAGAGATATTATTTCAACCTCTGCATGCAAAAACAGGAGAAAAAAGCCAGAAAGTTCACAATAAGAATCCAATCATTGGCTTTAAAGTGCAAATTCAAAGATTTCCTGAGTGAAGCACTTTGTGATCGTTTTATTTGTGGCATAAATGATGCAAAACTTAAAATGCTGATGATACTGGATTTAGATTTTGAAACAGTTGTGGCCCAAGCCGTACCAGCATGATCAATAGCTAGTCAGGCAAATCCATTCCAAAAAACAGCAAAAGCAATTCTAAGAAAAATAAACAAGTTGCCTGTATAAATCATATTAAAGGCGATCAATCTGGAATTATACATAGTATTAGAATTAATGATATGCCAGTTACAATGGAACTGAACAACATTGATACTCACCAAAATATCAACTGTATTAACTTTAAGATTTTTTAAAAGGGAAACAAAATATATTGAGTTTTTTATAATATAACTTAATGGATGGTATTATTGGTTTTATCAAATCAGATAAAAAATCTAGAAAAATTGTGAATAGGAAATCCTATTGCACTTACTATTGAAGGAATGGATATATCTGCTTTATGTATTTTAGGAAGTCATAGAATATTTTTTAAACAGAGGCAAGATTTCTCATGAGGAATAATTTTATTTATTATAGTTTTTTTAAATTTGTAATTTACTAATGATTGTTTTACTTGTTTTTTCTAAATAAGTTGTATGATCTTTTTTAAATTTTATATAAATTTTATCATTTAATAAAAGCCATGAGTTTATTGTTATATGTATCACAATCCATGACCATAGTAGCATTATCTTTATCAACTGGAAGTATAACCACTGATTTATACAATTTTAGTTTTTGTGAAGCACGTCTTTCTTTCTTTGACATGTTATCTCCAGGTTAGCTTTTTAAAAAAAAAACATTAGGAATTTCTGCCCTAGTTATATCAGCTGATGAATGATCTATTTTTTCAAGAGTCAATTCAACATCACAAATATTTTTTTCAAATGGTATCTGGGGAGGTATTGTTGCAAAATTAAAACCTTTCTCTAACATTAAAAATCTTATCTGTAGAAAGGGTTCTGTTTGATAAATTATAAATGGTTTGTTTGATTTTGGTTGGTAATTGTTTTTTAATTAGGCTTGTAATTTTTCTTTTGCTTGGCTATTTTAAAATTTGAATCACTTATTATTCTAAAATTTGCAATGTAATCAAAATTATTCCATAGTAATGGATGTATCCTATTGCTATGAAACAGACGTAAATCCAGTAGTAATTTATTAATTTTGTCTATTTTTTATTGAGTTTCTTTAATGAAAGAAATTAGAATAATTTTGCTCCTTCTCTTTAAAATATTGTTAATCCTGTAATTTTCCTTATGAAATGTAATTTTACAACAAGTGGGTATAATGTTTTTGTTTCTACACATTAATAGAAAAGATAAATCACATAGTAACTTATACTTTTTAACCCTTGATCTTTCAAAAATTCGAAGTTTTTTTTATATTTCCTCCCATAGAGATTTATTATGTTCTCACAAATGTTTTCATGGGTTACAGATGTAAGACATATTTTGCTGGTTTATCCATGTAAGGTTTTAATTAGATATTTCAACATTTTAACTTGACTACACATGGCCTCAACTGGAAAATGAATACTACATAATGGTAGAGATGCTGTAATTCCCTTCTCAACATCACCCAGCTCAGATTTTTTTCAGTAGCCAAAACACTATTTACCAGAGCAATTAACCTTTCAGACATATCATATCTAAAAGAAAAAATACATCATATAATTAATATATTGCTAGCAAATCATTATAATAACAATAATAATTATAATTATAAGAAGAAGAAAGTTGTATTATTTCTATAATAACAAGGTTAAATCATTCTCATTTCAAGCTAAGAATACCAAAAATGAAAAACCAAAAGAAAAAACAACTATGAATTCCTTGTATAAAAGAAACCACAGATAGTATTGGTTGTATTCTAAATCACTACAACATAAAGATAGCATAAGCTCTTATCAAAAAATTAGTAATTATTTAACTGAGTCTAAAGATTCAATCTTTATTGAGGCTCAAGGGGTTTATAAGATTTCATGTGACATTTGTAAGTCTTCTTAAGTAGGTATGAGCATTCATCACATCAGTACTAGAAGGGGTGAACATGCTAATACAGTGAAGCAACTTTCATTAGCAGCAACACTCCCAATCTTGCTATGGATTCAAAACACAATATTGATTTTCCTAAAACCAGGATCATATCCAGATGTAAAAACCTACACCAATGAAAGATCAGAGAAGGTATTGAGATACTAAAAAGACCAAATTGTATCAACAAATGTGATAACACTTGCAAACTTCCTCATATTTGGGGAAAAAATTTGAAAACAAGTTACTCTAAAGATACTGAATTTTTTATTTGTGGTTTATTTATTTTCAATTTGTTTAATTTTATACACCTGTTTTTTAATACATTGTACAGGCTTAAACCTGCATTTATATGTGTAATATATGCGAGGTTCAAACTCAGACTTTCACACAACCCACCACTCTCAGTGCCATCTCAATGTGTGTATGATCAGGTGGGTCAGCAATATGAGATGGCACTGAGAGTCGTGGGTCATGTGAAAATCTGAGTTTGAACACCTGTTTTTTTTAATTGTGGAACTTTAACAATTATTGTGAACACTGTTAACAGCGCCTCTACAATTATATAGTATTCATTTTCCAGTTGAAGACCTGTGTGATCAAATCAAAACCTTGGAATATCTAATTAAAATCTTATATGGATGAATGTAATAATTCTCTCATCTAGAGTCTATTGGTTAATCATTCTTATAATAAATGGCTCCACAAAAGAGGGAACAGAATTGTTTCCAAAAGTAAAGATTTGTTTAACATTCTTAAAAAAAATTAATTATCATTAACACACACACACATATATATATATATATATTAGTAGTCAATAACGTATGTGTGTATTAATATAATTCAATGACAGTTAAATCATTATGTAGAATACATGTAATATTATAATAGTCATTTTGTAATTTAGCATAATATTAAATATATTTTTTTTTTATTTTAAGATAATTTTTGTATTAAATATACAAAATTAAGGGGGAAAATTGTATCATCATCATCATTATCAACCATTTTTAATCCACTGCAGGATGAAGGTCTCTCCAAGTTTAATCCATCTTCTCCGATCTTTAGCTTCTCTTCTCCACATCACCCCTGCACACTTTCTTATTTCATCCATCCATCTCACATGTGGCCTCTTTCTGAGTCTTTTACAATCTCTTGGAATCCAGTTTAAAATTTCAATTGTCCATCTATTATCATCTCTTCTAACAATATGTCCATCCCAACTCCACTTCAATCTTTTAATTTTTTCAATGAGGTCAGTAACACCTGTTTGTTCTCTTACCCATACATTGTGTTTACGATCTCTTCTTGTTACTCCCAACATACATCTCTCCATACTTCTTTGAGTGGTCTGAAGTCTCTGAATTGCTCTTCTATTAAGTGTCCAAGTCTCAGATCCATAAGTAAGAACTCGTAAAACACATTTGTTAAAAACCTTCCTTTTGAAACACATAGGCATATTTCCTTTTAGTATCAAGTTATTTCTACCAAAACCATTCCAACCAAGTTTAATTCTATGATTAATTTCCTCCATTATGTTTCCATCTGTATTAATAATCTGACCAAGGTATTTGTAACTGTTAACTTTTTCTAATTCATCATAATCAATTTTATTTTCATATTTAGAGCAAATTGATTAAACATTACTTTAGTCTTTTTAACATTTATCTTTAGTCCTACTTTCCTACTTTCAGCTGATAATTCCTGCAACATTTCCTGCAGATCTGAAGCATTATTTGCAAAAAACAACTACATCATCTGCGAAATCTAAATGACTTAAATAATCACCATTTACTTTCACTCCTTTAGTTTCCCATTTTAATCCACAAAATAATTCTTCATGCAGCACTGCTGTAAAAAGTTTTGGAGATATAAAGTCACCTTGTCTTACACCTTTCTCAATGTTGACTTTCCCAGTGTCATTATGTAATCTAATTGTTACTGTTGCATTTTTATAAATATTCTTTAAAATATGACAATATCCTGGATCTATACCTTGATGATCTAATGCTTTAATCACTGAAGAAATGTTTATAGAATCAAATGCCTTTTCATAATCTACAAATCCTAAGCATAATGGCAACTCATATTCATTTGTCCTTTCTATAACTTCTCTCAATACCTGGATATGATCTACTGTACTAAAACCACTTTTAAATCCAGCTTGTTCTCTTAGTTGGTGGAAATCCAATGTTCTCTGTAGACGAGTAGTAATTATCTTGGTAAAAATTTTATATAAAACTGATTAAAGGCTGATAGGTCTGTAATTTCTAATATCTTCTTTATCACCTTTTTTAAATATTAATATTATTACTGCATTCTTCCAATCATCCGGTACATCTTTATCATTTAGACATTTGGTATATAACTTTGCTAAAAAAATTTCTATTTCTTCACCTGCTTCTTTTAATATATTAATTATAATTCCATCATTACCCAGAGCCTTTCCTTTCTTCATACATTTAATTGCATGTTTCACTTCTTCATTTAAAATTCTGGGCAATTTGGAAGATGTAATAGATATAGGAGGTACTTGTTCTTTATTACTATATAATTCTTGATAAAAATCTTCTACCAATTTCATGATGTCATCTCATATTAATTTCATTCAAATCTGAATCATGTTCAAAATCTACTAATACTTGAAACCGATTTGTAAGTTCTAATTTAAATTCATTAGAATGTTTCTGAAGATTAGGAATATCAACTGTAAATATTGTTTTTGTTAATAATTTTTGTCTTTCTAGTTTTACATTAACATGTATCTTACACCTTACTAAACGATGATCTCTTCCTGTGTTAAATTTATTAAGAACATTACAATTTTGAAATATGTATTTGCTGTTAGTCAAAATATAATCCAATTCTGCTGTACCTTCATTTGGATGCTTCTATGTCCATTTCCTTTTAACATTTTTTTCAAAAAAAGAATTCATAATATGAAGTTTTTCTTTTTCTGCAAACTTCACAAGTCTATGTCCTCTCTCATTTTTATTACCATAACCAAAATTACCCACAGCACTTTCATCTTTCATTTTTTTACCAATTCTAGCATTAAAGTCTCCCATAACAATTTTAAAATGGTGTTTCCTCTGATCAAAAGCCTTTTGTACATCCATATAAAAATCTTCTACTACTTCATCACTATGAGAACTTGTTGGGGCATAAACCTGAATTATCTGCATTTGGTATCTGCTATTAAGTTGTATAACTAATCTTGCCACTCTGTCCGATACACCATCAATCTCCACAATATTGTTCTTCCACTTTTTATTTATAATGAATCTTACTCCACTTGTATTTCCAATATTTGTGCCTTTATAATAGAGTATATGTCCACTTTTTAAATCAATTGTCTCTTCACCTTTTCTTCTAACTTCACAAAGTCCAATAATGTCCCATTTAATATAAGAAAGTTCTTTTTCTAATTCTTGCAATCTTCCTTCACTTGAAAATGATCTGCAGTTGTAAGTACCTAAATAAAAAGTCATCATCAAATGGCAGCCTGGGTCCACAATCAGGGGATTCTTAGTAGCCTCCACCTTCAGCCACCAACCGCTGCCTTGGTTGGTGACTTTACAGCCGCCTGGGAATAAGAGCCATGCTTTATTTTTGTCTGTCATAATTGTATTAATGTATTGGGAAAATAGTTATCATTTACACAAACATTCTTTCTGCCTTATCAGGCACTGAGAAGAAAGAGCATGGTGTTTCTTGATCTTAAACTCAGAGGTAAAAAGCCAATAAACTCACCACACTTGCTAATGCATGTTGGTGAGCAGCCCATCCATGTTTGTATACTATATGAATAATCACATAGTAATAGCAGCTGCAACTACAAGAATGTATGGAGTGGACATTAGGAAATTTGCCCTGCTCGGTTCCTTTAAGGCCTCCAAGAGGAATCAAAGGGTCTCCTTTCATTTAATAGCAAAACTTCTTTCTACAGCCAAAAAAAATGGTATAATGGTTACTATATTCACTACTATGATAGTAATCGATATGGATTCAAAATCAAATAGACCTTTAAAAAACTTTTCAATTGATTGATAAGCAGTTACAAAAAAAAAAACTTTTATCCAATTGCTTTTGAGGGATATTTACTTTGTTTTATCTGTTATCTAAACAGAATAATTTATCAAATTATTATAATTATAATATTTAATCAATTACATAAACACAAATACTTTATTTTTACATATCATTCAATAAAAGTAAAGATATTAATAACAAAAATCAAAAAACTTACACTTGTAGTTAATGAAATAGTATATATGACACTTTTTTTTATAAAATATAGAATTTTATTTAGAAATTTAGTTACAATATATGATAATAGTTAAACATAGGATATATTACATGATAATCAGTGGGATGAAAGCTCACTATTGATATCTTGTTTGACACCAGTTAAAAGGACTAATATGAAGCATATCAGCAAGGAACGAGTCTGGAATAGTATCCTGTTGATATAGATGACCAAGCTTGCATGTCTCATATAGTTCAGCAATAGGTCTAATCCTTTGTCCATGCTCCACATGACCAAATTGACCCTTCATACCGGAGGTTACTTCCATAACATCTCAGGATCTGGGCAATAATCATGCAGAGCAAGGTAAGTTATCACAAAGGGATTCAGGCCATTCAGCCTCAAATTACTCTCCAGGGATGATTTCTATTTAGAAGTGAAAAGGATCAGCTTTGGGGGCCAGATCAATAACTTCCACGTGGAGTCATATATATATAAGAGGGGGCCAAATTCTGGTCCCTTTTCCAAATTTTTTCCATTTTGTTAATATAAGAGTTCAAGCGGATGCTCTAGTTCATGATTAAAGGTGAGCCAACACCATGTGTACCATAGCGAAAACAGTACAAATGTTGTTATTCGTATCTCTGGGATGGATCCATATAGTATATTGTCAATGAGAGTCGACAGGGCAGGCGTATTGTTATTTAACATGGAGGCTATAAGGACTCTGTAGGGGTGAAGGAAAACACAGTGGCAGAGGAGGTGAAGACAAGTTTCATCCTCTCTGAGGCATAGTGAGCAAGTAGACTCTATGTTTGAGAATCCTTGGTGATGCACCAGAAAGTGTTTAGTAGGCAAGGCATTAATATTTATCTTCATTAGGAAATCAAAATATTTGGGTTCAAGAAACCATCGCTTAAATTTCTTGATTAGCAGATGGTTTTTAAACCTGAGGATAGTTGATCCTGCAGAAACATCAGGATTAAGGATGTAGTATGCATCCCAGAACTTGATTTTCATTGAGGACAATTTTATAGGAAACATAGTATTATGTTTGGAGATAAGACCTGTGAGGGCTGCCAGCCAGTCAGTACCAATAGGGGGCGGCTTATCTGTGAGAGTGACCTCTCTAGAATGTGAGTAGTTAGGATATTGCAGACACATTCTGTAGAAAGAATTGTAGGAATGTTGGAATATGAAAGTATCTATGGAATGTAGGGATAATCCATTGAGTTTTGTGTGTTTCTGTAGATTTCTCAAGCTTATGGTTGCACTTTTCCCCCCTCTAATCAGATCAGTGCACATCTTGTGTATTTTCCTGATGAAGATTTTGGTAAAATTGACTACTGGGGTGAAATAGGATATTCTAGGTAATATTAGTATGTTGATGAGGGAGGACTTGGCGAACATGGACATGTAAACTTTGGATAGAGAGGATGTGATTCTCTGTGTGGATTGAAGTAGCTTTCCTTGGATAGATCTCCTCATGGCAGACATTGATTCAAATATAGGGAAGCTCAAGAAGATCTGAGGCTTTGCTGCACATGGTCCTGGAATGGTCTTACCTGAAGATATATACCAGGCAGATGACTTGGCCATATTAAATTTGAGGCCAGATTGATCGGAGAATTCTTTAAGTATTGATAAGAGTCTTGGAATTAATTTTTTTGATGGAAGGAAAATGGCCAAGTCATCCATATAGGTGATGTGATAAATTGATGTATTTAAAATTGGGATATGAATGCCAGGAAGAGATCTCTCAATTTGAAGAAGCAGAGGGTTGAGGTAAGTAATGAAAAACAGGAAACTCAGAGGAGAGCTAATGAAAAACAGGGAATTCAGAGGAGAGCCTTGTGGAATGGAGGATGTGGTGTAGAATGGGGGAGAAAGCTTCCCATTAAGTGAGATGCTCAATTCATGATTGTAAAAGAGGTTTCTAATAATATTTATGATTCCAGTAAAAATGTCATGCTCACCAAGTAAGTTTAAAAGGGTATTGCATTGAATAGAATCAAAGGCAGCTGCAATGTCGAGCTGCACAACCACTGGTCTAGATTGCCTGGGGGATCTGATGTGGTCAGTAATGATTTTAAAAAGATTGATAGCATTAGTGGTTGAGCTGCCCTTTTTTGCAAATTGATATTGCAAAATAAGAGGAAGAATCTTGTTTTGAATTTTGTCCTTGATGATAGATTCAATGACCTTGACCATCAGTGGAGTCATAGAGATGGGCTGCAGGTTCTCCAGCGGAAACGGAATTATGTTGCACTTTAGAAATGGCACTATTGCTATGGGATAAAGACCACTGATTTCATGGACACCAGAAGAAAGGTGATTAATCAAGTTGTACATGATTGGAACCGAGAATTTAGACAGGTCCAGTAGATGAAAACGGGGAATTGCATGGAGCCCTGGATGGGTCCTTTCAGGCATCGAGGTTAACTTAGTCAGAACATCTCCCTCCAAGATGCCATGGTCAGAGGGGGAAGAATCCCATATTGAGTCCTGTTTAGAGTCACTTTATTACAACAAGGAATATTTCGAAAAAAATGTAAAATTATATGAGTTATTGTCTGTAAACTTATAAAGTGAATAAAACGTTTAATCTTATTTACTTAAGAAAAACAGTAAACATAATTCATATATTTCTTTTTCATTATTTGGTAAGGATAGAACGTTTTATCAGTAAATAAGAAAAAATCTATTTACAATGTGTTACATTTTTGTAATCAATAGTAAAATAAATCTTTTTATTAGCCTTTAATTTTGAAAAAAAATATTTTCGAAAATATGTAATTTCTTTATGTCACTGATGTCTTAATTTTAAACTAATTTACAGGAATAATAATAATAATAATTATTATTATTATTATTATTATTATTATTATTATTATTATTATTATTATTATTATTATTATTATTATTATTATTATTATTATTATTATTATTATTATTATTATTATTATTATTATTATTATTATTATTATTATTATTATTATTATTATTATTATTATTATTATTATTGTTGTTGTTGTTATTGTTATTTTTATTATTATTATTATTATTATTATTATTATTATTATGTTGTTGTTGTTGTTGTTGTTGTTATTATTATTATTGCTGTTGTTGTTATTATTATTATTATTATTATTATTATTATTATTATTATTATTATTATTATTATTATTAGAAGTAGTAGTAATAGAAACAGTACATCCTCAGATAGCAGTCTTTAGATTTATCAATACAATAATCAATCTTATATATAATGAGTGTAACTTAATATGAAAATTAATTATTGTAATAATAAAAATCATTTTATTAAATAATTATTAGTGATCTATAAAGAAAAGTCATTGGATTATTTTTTTCAAAATTATTGATCACTGATGCTGGAGTAAATAAAAAACCTGATATGTGTTATGTAATTATAATAATAATCTTAATTCCCATTTTATTTTTAATAGAATTAAATAGCAACCAGAATATTAATAGTCTAAAATTACTAAACTGTTTTTATTATTTTTTAACTGTTTTAGAATAAAATTAAGTGGCCTTAGAGACATGGACTTAACCTACTACCAACTAATCTTAAAGACGTGGAAGTACTTTAACAAAAAGGCTTTTAATCACACAGAACAAGAACGATTAATAGACTTAGGGAAAAAAATGGATCGGTTAATGTCTCATGGTTTCAATTTTACAGGGTTTTTTGTTCGTAATGCTTTTTATTTAAGAGACCACAATTTTATAAGCTGTATGTTTGGTCGGGAGAAATGTAGTTTACAAGTAAGTAATGTACATGTATGTAAATGGTTAATACACTAATATAATTTTAATTAACACTTAGAAAACAACTTAAAGTTTCTTTAATAACCGGAATTCACCATTTTCACCAATAAAAATATATGTTTAATACAAACGCGCACGTAATGATATATATATATTAGTGGTAGCATTATTTATTAGCTAGTAATCAGAAAAGAATTTTAGAACATCATATTACTTATTTACATGTAAGAAAGTTATCAAAATTGAATAACAAGATCACAAAATAAAATAAAATATAGACACATTATTAAAGGAAACATATTTCAGAAGCGACGCATTTCATGAATATGGGGGTGAAATAAAATATATGTTGTCAAGCATTGGTGGTCGAGAGGTCAGCGACGGCTGCTTTACACGCAGTTGTCCCGGGCTAGCGGGTTCACTTACCAGCTGATGCTATGACACATGAGAAAATATATATATATGTTAAATAAACATAGGGAGGGTGTTGTAGTGTTGAAGTTTTTATTAGCTTTGCCAAACTGATTCAAAGTTATGACATGTGGTATTATAACATAAAAACTATGATATTTACATGTGTGTGCTATTATAAATGTATATGCTTATAAGTTCAAGATGCAAAAGTCAAAACATTAGGTCAACCAATTCAGAGGTTTGTGAATTACTGAAGTAATTGGAGTATTTAAATCAAATTTGCTGCAAAGTTTAAGCTGGTTAGTGATGATTAAAATATTACAATGTAATAATTAAATTCAATATTTATTTTGGTATCGTGCAAATAAGAAAAAATATCAAAACATTTAAAATAAAAAACATTTTTTCAGTTGAAAAATAAAAAAATATTATGTATATAATCTTAATAAATATCTCAAAATGAACTTTTATGTGAGGATTTGTCATCACAATCATCATCAATTTGTACTCACTATTTTTTTAAAATCGATTATACATTCTTATGATTTTTGAAAAATAATCAAAATTTTAAAAAAAAATCAATTGCTATTTTTTTTTTTCAAAATGTAAGATTGATAATGTCATGAGATAATACCTTCATTAAAGTAACTCCTTCCAAACATATAATGGTAATATTCATGCTAAAATTGTATAGTGGAATTTATTGATTATGTAGTATACAATATTTTGATTTAATTATAAAATTAAAATACAATTGATGTACTTTACTTATTTTTTATTCAATGATCTTTGAAGAAATACAGTACTTTCATTTACAATATATCCAAAGTAAAGAAGATTTCAACTTTAATAAAGCTGTTTTGATAAATGCCACAAGAAAAAGCATTTAAAAATCTACATCTGGAATTACCCCTATCCCCAAACTAGTTTCAAGCTATTGGCTATCCTCAATGAGGCACTAGGATATTCAGACACAACATTTAAAATACCTCCTCTATCTCAGAATTCATCTAACACTTAACTATTAAGTAGAAAATCTGAAACAAACTTCAGGTATACCATATATTAATAGCCTTAGTAGAGATTATTAAATACTTTCTCTTGCAACATTTATCAGAAAATTTTATTTAGAACTATTAGCATGTTCATTATATTACATTTGTAATATAAGCTTATTAAATTAAGTCACATGATGTATGACTTGATTTTTTTACTATTGTAGTTTGTATTTGAGATTTGGGTGATGTTATATTGCTGAGACTATTAAAATATGGTGTAGCTGAAGTTTGTTTAGACCCATATAGCTATTTAAGTTAGATATCTGGTTTTGAAGATATATAGATGCCTGAAAATTTCAGATTTTTCTACATAATAGTTAAGTATTAGATAAATGCTGAGCTTGAGGTGGTCTTTTAGATCAAATATTTTAATATCCTAGCCCTCATTAAAGATTTAAGAATGATCACATCTAGCAATATATTTTATCATTCTTAACAATATAGGTTAGTTAAAGTATTTTTTTAAAATAAACAAAATTAGATTATACACATAAAAGAGAAACATCAACCATTATGAATTATTTTATCAATGTAAGAGGTGCAGCTTCTCATGTATAGAGTTCAGATGTTCTTGCTTTTTATTACCTTCATAAAGGATTTTCAAATATGGCAAAAGATGAAGAGCAGTATGAAATGCAATGGTGATACATAGCTTTCATAGGCAGTTTCTTTGGAAAGCATTTGACTGAAGGTGATTTCTTATATTGGGATTGATAGCATGGCAGGTCAGCAGGCTAAATGTATGCATAATGGCAGCATCATTGGCACTGGTACAATGGTCAGGAGACTCCAGATGGGCAGGACTTCACTCACTCCATTGGGATTCCATCTTATGCTCCCCAGAGATAGTGAAGGGAAAGTGAACACAAGCTTTCTACTCATTAATTAACATAGTACTCAATATAAAAAAATATTCTTGATAATTACAATCTCGAATAATCTTCTTAGAAGAACAGAGAATCAAAATAAGAAAGAAAGAATAATCTTTAATTTTTTCTGAAGTATTTATGTAACTTTAAACAAAAAAGGATCTGAATTAGTTATAATTAAAATACATTTTTGCTGATAACAATTTTTATCAGTTTAAGACAATTTAATCTTGTATCTATTTTATTAATTAGTAATGTTTTTTTTTTTCAAATTCCTAATGCCTTTTGACTACAGCATTCCTGATAGAAATGAAAAATACATTAACACCTTTTACTGCAAGGTAAAATATTGCAAACATTCTTGTAAAATATAAAATACAAAGAGATTATTTTCTTTACTTAAATAAGATTTCTATACCAATTATAAATGTACTTACAGTCTATAATTAATCTGCCTTTAATAAATTTTAATGAATAAAATGTGTTTTTAATATAATTTTTAATAAATAAATTTCCCATAAAATTAAAATTATTTAATTATAATCGAAAGTTGCAAGTTAAAAAGAATTTATTTATAAGTTGGCATGAAAAATATAAATACATACATATGCAACAAAAATATACTATTTTTCTATACAACCAACTTGATACTGATATAGTACATGCTTTATGCCATTTTGAATTTTAAAATCCACCCAAAACCACTGCTGATATTTCCAAGTGATAAATGTCATTGATTATTAACATGTGGTTTTAAAAAATGGAGTTACAAAATCGCAAATTTCATCATTAATTAAAAAACTAAAATGCAAAGTTTGCAATTGTCATATAGTATTTAAAAATCAAAATATTAATTTTAATCAATATTTAATATTTAATAAATAATCAAATCATGTGAGTAAATACTTTGCATTAAGACATTATTTCAATTTACATAAATCGTTCAAAAATCAAAATGCAATTTACATTTATTTTAATAAGCCTATGAAAGAAATCAAAAGGCCATTTATATTTTCTATTTCAAAAAATAAAAATAAAAAACCTAATTAACATACTTTTCATTAATAAGCCAAAGAATATAACTTATAAAATATAAAATGCAGCATATTATTTTTACAAATAATACGATTTTAGTTTTTTGTTACAAGAAATTTTTGATTCGCTTCTGTCGATCACTTGAAATCTATACAGGCTCTAGAAATCAGTTTTTGCCATTATTTCACTTCTAATTTTAAAAAAAAAAACAATTTTCAAGGATAATTATAAAACAAAAGCAATAATTTTATATTTTTTCAAATTATGTGAGTAAATACATTACATTAACATATGTTACCACAATTTACATAAATCTTTAAAAAATCAAAATGCAATTTACATTTGTTATAAGTCTATGAAAGAAATCAAAAGTCAATTGATGTTTTCTGTTTTTAAAAATAATAAAAAACCTAATTAACCTACTTTTCATTTATTGATGGTATGCAATCCTTTTAAACAATTTTAACATGTTTTTTTATTGGGGGCTTATGCCCCCAAACCTACCCTCATTTTAAATTATTTTTGAGTATACAGAATCAGTAAAGCATGTAAATGTGAGTATAAATGAATGCAAGTACTTCTTTATGTGGGGAGCTCTGCTCCCAACACATCCCTTTCCTCACAGCTCTCTCTGCCCACTGAGTCTGTGATAATTATTAAATTTAGAGAAATGTATAAATTACATTTGTCAATATGCTTGTTTAATAATTAAACCCAGAGAAATCTCATATAAAATTTAACTGACAAAAGAAAAAAAGTAAAATTTCTAAAATATTGATTTTAGTTAGTTACTATGAATCTATGAGAAACCTGGCATCCTCTTAAAATAAATTAAAAACTGATTCTATAAATGGTAGTTTTGGAATGTCATGTAAAATTAAATTTAATATTCTTAACTTAAAATACTGTTGAAAGTCTTTTCTTTTTAAAATAATGATCAAATTTAATATTCCATTTTTTAAATATTAATAAAAAATAAGTTAAGTTTTTTATTTTTTAATACTTCATGAAATACTGTTGAAAATCAAGAGTTTTATTTTTTAAAAGTAGAAAATATAAATTGCCTTTTGATTTCCTGAAAATTTGTGTATATTGAACTATTTCCAGCATCTAATATGAGTATTGAATGTCTTTAGAAAAATTTAATTTTATTTAAATATTCCAAATACATTCAACTGTTAGTAATAGCACATCAAACAGGTTAGTATTAAATAAAATTAATTTTTTTAAAGACATTCAATACTCATATTAGATGATGGAAATAGTCCAATATAAAAATACAAATGCCTTTTGATTTCTTTTATAGGCTTATAGCAAATGAAAATTGCATTTTGACTTTTGAAAGATTTATGTAAATTGCAATAATGTATGTTAATGCAAAGTATTTAATCACATGAATTGATAAAGTATAACTGTATGAAAATAGCAATTTTTGATTTTTCTAATTATCACTGAAAATTGTTTTTTTTTATTATATGTAAAATAATGGTGATTTTATAACAGATTTCTAGAACCCATATATATTTCACGTGATCATCAGTAGCAAAGCAAGAATTTCTGGTAAGAAAAAACGAAAATCCTATTATTTGTAAAAATAATATGCTTTATTTTATATTTTATAAGTTATAATGTTTTGGCATATAGTATAAATCATATTTTAGAACCCCTTTCCTATGTAAGCTGGCTCTGTGTATTTGCAACAATGGTCTTCCCCTTCCTGCAAAGTATGGTGCTTTGCACTGGCATTATTTATTAACATTCTTATTTTATAAATTATAATTTTTGGCATATAATGTAATTAATATTTTACAATTTATAAGGTTTAAGTATTTGGAATTTGTGACCTTGGTTTGATCTATTTATTAATTAATATTTTTTCCAATTTGTTTGTTTTTTCTTTTACTTTTTTTTTATTTATGTATTATAAATTCATATGCAATTGGTGCCATTTTGAATTTTAAAGGCCACCCAAAACTACTGCTGAAATTCTTTTATTTTTTAAATATTGATGAAATGTAGTTTTTTTTATTTTTGAAATATTAATGAAAAATATGTTAATTAGGTTTTTATTTTTGCTATTCCACGAAATAATGTTGAAAATCAGGAATACTTTTTTAAATGTAGAAAATGTAAATTGCCTTTTGAATTCTTTCATAGGCTTATAGCAAATATAAATTGCATTTTCATTTTTGAAAGATTTATGTAAATTGCGATAATGTATGTTAAAGCAAAGTATTTAGTTACATGAATTGAGAAAGTATAACTGTAGAAAAATAGTGTTTTTGTTTTATAACTATCAGTGAAAATTGTTTTTTTTATTAACATTCATATTTTATAAATTATAATCTTTTGACATATAGTATAATTCATATTTATTAATTAATTTTTTTTTATTTTTTTTTATTTTACTTTTTCTGTTTTGGTACCACAATTTGGGTCTGATGTAATAAGCACTTGATGCCATTTTGAATTTTAAAACCAATCCAAAAACATCACTGACACATTATTTATCACTTGGATGTTTCACTGGGGGTTTGGATGCATTTTAAAATTCAAAATGGTATCAAGCATGTACTATCTCAGCACCACCAATTTATATACATATATTTATTTATTTATTTATTTATTTATTTATAGGATTTTGATATCTCTATTTCAACTAATAGAATTTGTTATTCCTTCAATTCCACTAAAAGAAACAAATGGTTACAAAAAAGGGCAGGATTTGAAGATGGACTGGAACTTATTTTAGATTTGGAAAGAGTAAGTGAATTTGATCTTACTACTTTTAAAATATGTCATTATCTGAAATCTAAAGTGTTGAAAACATTTGAAAGCAATTTTAAATTTTAAAAGAAAAGCATTAAGAGAAGCACTATTAATAATCATCAGCACCATTTTTAATTATTGATCATTTCATTGCATGATGAACATCTGACTAAGTTTAATCCTGTTTTTTTCATCAATAGCCAATAAGGAAGAATGTGTATTGATGAAACCAGTTGTCCTATTGAAAAGTGATTGCAAGAGCACATGCTAATAACTAGAAAAGAGAAAAAGATGTATCTAAAGTAGCAGATTATGTATGTACCAATTAAAATATGTTCAATTGATAAAATATAAAAATATTGGATGTAAAGGAAAATGTATAAAAAGGAAAATTAAAAAAACTGCTCACATGGCAGTAGTAAATAACCTCATAAATCAACTTAATGTAACTATACATAATATATGGAAACCAATATCATAGACAAAGTTTATCAAATTTCTATTATTGTTACCTCTGGGAGAATGGCCCAGTTGATTAAAGCATTACCAAAAAATTCAATATTCAAGAATCTAAGGGTCCATTTCCAATTCCCATACTAGTACTGTCACTGGGCAGGCCAGGAACCCCTGAAGAAAAGAGAAGAAGAATATCTCTTGAAACATTATGCATGTATTAATGTGTGTTTTATTACTAACAGTTGAATGTATTGGAATATTTAAATAAATTTTTCTAAAAAAATTCAATGCCTAATATTAGATTTTGGTAAATGTCCAGTATATAAATACATCTAAAATACCATGCACAAACCTTCAGGAAAACACTTAAGTATTTAATATGAACCCAATACTATATCAAACTTTAGACATTATGAAAAAAATATGTCTGAAACTGGTCAAATTAAAAAAATCATTTGAATACATGGCATTCCACATGCAATGTGATTTTCCCACATTAAATTACAAAATGTTTATTATACCATGCTTTCACAAACATGCAGGCCTTAAAGCCTTTCTATATTATAATTTTCATTTATGCAAGTTTGAATTGAACAGGAAAGACATATATCAGCAAATGCATATCTGAACTACATAATGTTGGATATAAAAACTATTTACTTTTACAAACTGCCAGAAACTTTTACCAAAGAACATGACAACCCTACTCCCACCAACCCTAAACTCTGAATGTCCCCTCTTTATATATTTAATATAACTCATCACATTACTAAAATTATTACTATCAAGTCACTCTACATACTGCACATTCATTGCATCTGCTTAAGTTGTTTACAAGATCAAATACCAGGAATATGTCTGCTCCTTCATTTACTATGGAAAATAGCAAGCAAACCTGTCTACACATATAGCCCAAGCACAATATTTTTGGACATTTTTTATAACTCATCACCCCCTTGTTTCTACATCTATTAACATCATCTGCACTGGATGCAGCAACTTTAAATGAAAAATTAAAGAAACATGGCATGTCTCAAAGGTTTTTCAAGTATCAAACTTTGTATTCCCTTAATAATGTAGAATGTTTTCTAAAAAATAAATTTACTAATGAAGACAACACAAGAGTTTTCCAAGTTTACATTATATGGAATAATAAAAGAATGCAAAAAAAAAAAAACCTTGCAAAGCTACATAGACATATCAAAAGTCATAATGTACTGTAACGATATATAAATATGTTGTTACATTAATTTCAAATAAAAACTTAAAAGTTCGCAAATAAAAGTAAAAAACTAAATGCTAAAATTAAAATGTTGGTTAAACGTATATACATTCGCACAGAGGCCAAACTTTAAAAAATATTTTTAAAAAAAAAAAAAAAAATAAGTATTTGAACGTACTTTTTTATAAAAAAGTACAAGATTTAAAAATAAAAACAGGTATTAATTAATGTAATCTGTAAATGGAAATGATTGTTTATGAATTATCGAAACCAAACTGGCCCTTGGGCTCTTGTATAATTAAAATGATCTGATGAAAGATAGATAAGAAAATAAAGAGAAATTAGCTTGACCAATGGAAGCACTAAGCCTTGGCTCGGACCCTAACGAAAGTGATGGATTAGTGATGTTTTGTTGATTGAATCTGTGTGGATAATATAAAAAGGGAAATACAGTTTTTTCTGACAGTTCCAGTGTTTTGTGTTTGAGAGATGTGGTAGGACGCACATACCACACTCTCTATAAAAAAAAATGAAAAGACTGTGATACCTTGAACCAGCTATTGCCATCTCCAGAACATTATCTTCCAATGGAGGCATCGTGGGAATTAAAAGCAGAAACCTGGACTCTTCTACTGTGAGCTATGAACTTTACAAATTAACAACAACAACAAAAAAAGTAATTAAGAACTTTCGTCAATGGTTTTTTTTAAAGATTCAGCTAATTTAAATTTTAAAATGAACTCTTATTTGATTTTCAAATTAATAATTGATTGTTTAAATTTATATAGTTAAGTTTTGCTAAAATCATTTCCATTTTATTATTATTATTTGTAGTAATATTTATTGTAGAAATTATTAAATGCATTACATTTAAGTTGGGTATAGACATTGCAGAGATTCGTTAGTGGTTGATTATGTTGTGGTTTTCACAGTCAATTAGAATATATAAGTCAACGATGCCACTGCGGTGTCTTATGATGAACACCAAAGGGTCTCCTGTATTTCCTCAGCAATTGACATTATCGATTGACTTTGTATTTTGATCGGTTGTGTTTAATTTGGAATGTTTTTGACAGTGGAATCTGTGCAGCCGATCTATACTCGACATTATACAACAAATTGTATAAAAATAATCTGTGCAAATGTATTTAAATGTTAAATTTAAGTCGAATGTGAATGGCTATATAGTTTTGTAAAGTTATATTAAGGGAGGTAATCTTAGGTTATTCATTTTGTAGTTGAATTGGTTCAATGGATTGGATATATTTGTGTAATTGTAGATGTAGTATGAGATCCACTATGGGCAGGATTATATATATACACCACACATCTTCTGTTTGCCTATGGATGGGTTTGTAAGATGGCAAAGGACCGCAGTCCATTCCTATGGAGTTTTATGTTTATTGTTCTACTCACCAACAGATGTAACATTCCTGTTGGTGGAGAGACAATGTCTTCTCTAATTCTACTTACTGATCAGATGTACATTCCTGACAGTATAGTATGTTGTGTTGTCATATTTTCATGCTACATTGAATACATAAATGTATCAGATGGATTGGCGCCGGTTTGATTGCGAAATTTGTTGCCTAAGGTTAAATCAGGAAAGAATATTTTCTTTTCAAATGCAGATCTATGTAGTCTATTCATACTCGACTCACTAAATAAATATTAAACTCATGGTTGTAATTTACTTAAATGTAAAACTAAAGATTAATAGAAAAATCTAAAATGTTGAATTTATTCCTCAAAATTTAAATGTTATTTTATATGTGCGTAAATAAATATTTTTATGTATTAATTTCTGGCAGTGGCTTTTATTCTTTTATATTTAAGATATAAAATTTATATTTTATTATCTCTGCTACTCCACTGAGCTAGTGACTTGGGCTAATGATCTGAATATTTAAATAAAGTGGAATCTTAACAGCGCGTATCTGCTACTCTATAAATTTTTCTAGGTTTAAATGCCTAGATGGCGCCCCGTAGAGCAGATATCATAGTTTGCAGTTAGATTCGATCTTCACTTTGCATTTCGATCGTTATAATTGGCATCCCAAGTGTGACCTTACCTCAGAGATTGACCCTGAGAAGGGGAATTGATGATGATGAAATTTTCTATCTTTAATAAATCACGAGTGCCATGAGAATTTTAAAAGTGAATCATGTAAATAACATTTGTTGTTTTTTCTGAAATAAGTATATTTCTGTATTAATGTAAAGTTATAGCCAGATGTTTAATAAACCACTAGTACTTTTGAAAATAAATCATGCCCATAATATTTTTTTCTGAAATTGACATGGAGTTGCAGATTGAAGTTTTGTTTAAAAAGTGCTGCCAGTAAGAAAAATTGCGCATATGTAGAGATAAATTCGAGGAATAAAAACTAATAAATAAAACATAATAATAAATATAAATCATAATTTTTTTTAAAAAAAGTCTTGTTAAATTAAAATCTAATCGTTCAACTTGCCTAAGTAATAGTTAAAGGTAGGAGAAATGAAACTTGGAAGGGAGGGGGCAAAAATTTAGCAGGTAATAGGGAATCAACAATCAACTTTTTTTTAATCATTATATTTGTGTGTAATTACTGTTTTGTCTTGTAAAAAAAAAATTTTTGTCCTTTTGAAATTTTCATATATAATCAATTTGTGTAACGTAATTACTAACACTAAGTAAATTTTTTTTTTTAATGTTTTTGTTTTTTGAGGAAGTTTACTGATATGTAACGATATATAAATATGTTGTTACATTAATTTAAAATAAAAACTTAAAAGTTCGCAAATAAAAGTAAAAAACTAAATGCAAAATTAAAATGTTGGTTAAACATATATACATTCGCACAGAAGCCAAACTTTAAAAAATATTTTTTTTAAAAAAAAAAAACAAATAAGTATTTGAACGTACTTTTTTATAAAAAAGTACAAGATTTAAAAATAAAAACAGATATTAATTAATGTAATCTGTAAATGGAAATGATTGTTTATGAATTATCGAAACCAAACTAGCCATTGGGCTCTTGTATAATTAAAATGATCTGATGAAAGATAGATAAGAAAATAAAAAGAAATTAGCTTGACCAATGGAAGCACTAAGCCTTGGATCGGACCCTAACGAAAGTGATGGATTAGTGACATTTTGTTGATTGAATCTGTGTGGATAATATAAAAAGGGAAATACAGTTTTTTCTGACAGTTCCAGCGTTTTGTGTTTGAGAGATGTGGTAGGATGCACATACCACACTCTCTATAAAAAGAATGAAAAGACTGTGATACCTTGAACCAGCTATTGCCATCTCCAGAACATAATGAAGGTGTTGCGGGAATTAAAAGCAGAAACCTGGACTCTTCTACCATGAGCTATGAACTTTACAAATTAACAACAACAAAAAAAAAGTAATTAAGAACTTTTGTCAATGGTTTTTTTTAAAGATTCATCTAATTTAAATTTTAAAATGAACTCTTATTTGATTTTCAAATTAATAATTGATTGTTTAAATTTATATAGTTAAGTTTTGCTAAAATCATTTCCATTTTATTATTATTATTTGTAGTAATATTTATTGTAGAAATTATTAAATGCATTACATTTAAGTTGGGTATAGATGTTGCAGAGATTCGTTAGCGGTTGATTATGTTGTGGTTTTTACAGTCGATTAGAATATATAAGTCAATGATGCCACTGCGGTGTCTTATGATGAACACCAAAGGGTCTCCTGTATTCCCTCAGCAATTGACGTTATCGATTGACTTTGTATTTTGATCGGTTGTGTTTAATTTGGAATGTTTTTGACCATGGAATCTGTGCAGCCGATCTATACTTGACATTATAAAACAAATTGTATAAAAATAATCTGTGCAAATGTATTTAAATGTTAAATTTAAGTCGGGTGTGAATGGCTATATAGTTTTGTAAAGTTATATTAAGGGAGGGTAATCTTAGGTTATTCATTTCATAGTTGAATTGGTTCAATGGATTGGATATATTTGTGTAATTGTAGATGTAGTATGAGATCCACTATGGGCAGGATTATATATATACGCCACACACCTTCTGTTGCCTATGGATGGGTTTGTAAGACGGCAAAGGACCGCAGTCCAGTCCTATGGAGTTTTATGTTTATTGTTCTACTTGCCAACAGATGTAACATTCCTGTTGGTGGAGAGACAATGGTCTTCTCTAATTCTACTTACTGATCAGATGTACATTCCTGACAGTATAGTATTTTGTGTTGTGGTATTTTCATGCTACATTGAATACATAAATGTATCAGATGGATTGGTGCTGGTTTGATTGCGAAATTTGTTGCCTAAGGTTAAATCAGGGAAGAATATTTTCTTTTCAAATGCAGATCTAGGTAGTCTATTCATACTTGACTCACTAAATAAATATTAAACTCATGGTTGTAATTTACTTAATTGTAAAACTAAAGATTAATAGAAAAATCTAAAATGTTGAATTTATTCCTCAAAATTTAAATGTTATTTTATATGTGCGTAAATAAATATTTTTATGTGTTAATTTCTGGCAGTGGCTTTTATTCTTTTATATTTAAGATATAAAATTTATATTTTATTATCTCTGCTACTCCACTGAGCTAGTGACTTGGGCTAATGATCTGAATATTTAAATAAAGTGGAATCTTAACAGCGCGTATCTGCCTACTCTATAATTTTTTCTAGGTTTAAATGTCTAGATGGTGCCCCGTAGAGCAGATATCGTAGTTTGCGGTTAGATTCGATCTTCACTTTGCATTTCGATCATTATAGTACCAAGTTCTAAACATCTAACTGATGCTAAAATTTTTGTTTTCAAAAAAGCATTAAATTATCCCATCACACCATCTACTATCCTTTATTAGATATAATGGTGTCATTGAATATGTCATTTAAAACTGTAATTAGAGGAAGCATCAGAATTACATTGGATAATAAAAAGAATATTTGAGAATCAACAAAAGTTGAATTCAAACACATCCTATGAAAAGAGGAAAGGAATTAAATCTCTCAAAATATATAATCTATCATTACTTTTCCTTATTACAATGGCAATGCAGTAATTATAATGAATACAACTAATTATGACAATAAAATATAAGAACTTCTCACATCAGACTGATACAGAAAAGTGGCAAAAGAATCCTGTACCAAATACAAAAACAAAGTTACAAGCATTACTTAGAAAGCATCACAGGTTCTATAGTGATTCAGAAAAAAGGAAACTAACATCAAGTGTCAGCCAAATTCCTTATCTTTAGGGTCTGCCTAAAATCCACAAAGAGCATATTCATTTTAAGTCTATTGTTAGTTCTAGAAATTTCCTTGCCAAAATTTGTCAAGATTTCTTCTTAAAGTTCTTAGTCCTTTGGCATACAGACTCATATTTGGTCAGGGATTGTGGCTACTTTATAGAATTAATTATGAATATGAAAATTTAAAGAAATTGACATAGTAATAAGCTTTAAAGTTTATTCTCAAATGTACCATATGAAAAAGCATTATATATTTTAAGAAAAAGATAAAATGGTGATAATAGCTTCCAACCAAGAACAACTCTTTCTATTGATAATATAATGGAACTATTAACATTCTGGATAACAACCACATACTTTCAATACAACACAGATTTCTTCCAAAAAAATCAAGGAATAGCTATGGACTCACCATTGTGCCTGATTAGTAATATTTACATAGAAGATCTTAAAACCACAGCCATAAATCCTACTTTATATCCATCTAAAGTTTGACTCCATTATGTTGATAATACATTTGTTGTATGTTCACATGATGAATCACTACTACAAACCTTCTGGAAACACATCAATAATATTTTCCTTTCAATTAAATGTATAATAGAATCAGAAGAATAAAAATGTGCTCTCTTAAATGTTCTAGTGACCTGTCTCCCTCATGGCAAAATCAAAACTATAGTTTACAGAAAATACATACATACAGGAAAATACTTATCATATACATCCAATTACACCAGAAACACAAAACATGGAATCATACTATTACTATGTAACAGAGAAGAAGTTTGTTCAGAAATCAGTGACTTAAAAAAGGAAAAATCTATAGAACAAACTATTATGAACAATGGTTACCCATCAGCTGTTATTAAGAAAATCTTAAATAGACAATAAAAAGAGTCATTAAAAGAAAAAAACAATTGTTGGTACTGTAGTGTATCCATATCAAAAATAGCAGACAAATTAAGAAGTCTGCAATCTGTATAACATCAGAACATCATTCCATAATCATATTATACTATGAAGGATTCTAACATCTATAATGCCTAACCTTGAAATGCTGAAAAGTAAAATCTTCATCCATAGAATACTATGAGAATGTGGAAGAATGAATATTGAAGAAACCAGTCACACTATTGAAAAGCGATTGCAAGAGCACAGACTGATGAACATATGTTCATTGGGATAATATAAAAATATTGGATATAAATAAAAAGGTTAAAAAAATTCAAAGAAGCTGCTCATGTAACAGTGGTGAATAACCCTGTAAGACAACCTAGTGTGACTATACATAATATATAAAAACCACTATTCAAATTTGTTCTTAGGGAAAAAGTGGAGAAACAGAAGGAACCTTATAGATGAATATATGAAATTTCTATGATTGTTGCCTTTGACAAGATGGTTCAGTGGGTTAAAGTATTACCTTAAAATTTAATATTCAAATTTGTAAGGGTCCATATTAGATTCTCATGCTATTAGTGTCTCTAATCAGGCCAGCATCACCTGAAGAAAAGAGAATAATATCTTTCAAAATATTGTGTATATATTAACCTGGATGCTATTACTAATGGTTGAATGCAATTGGAATATTTAAATAAAGCTAATGTTTTTTAAAGACATTCAATATTTAATATTAGATGAGGGAAATAGTTCAATATATAAATACAACTGAAATATTATCACCACTTTTCTTCAGGAAAACACAAAAACAATCTACTTATTTTGTCCATCAATCACCATGTATCCAATTTAAAACATTAACTGTCTATTTATTATTTATTATATTTTCTAGATATATATATTCAACTCAGTTCCATGTCAGTCTGTTAATTGCTTCAATGATGTTAATAATACATGTTTGGTCTCTCACATATATTTGATGTTTGATCTCTTTCTGTTACTCCTAGAATACACCTCTCCATACGTTGATAAGTGCTCTGAAATATCTGTATTGTTTATCTGCTAAGTCTTTAAGTCTCATATCATAAGTAAACACTGGTAAACCACATATATAAAAAATCATCCTCTTTAAACACATAGGCATAATACCAAGTTACATTATTAAAAATATTTCATCTAAGTTTAATTCTATGATTAATATCATCTATTATGTTTAATATGTATTAATACTCTGACCAAGTCATTTGAAGATGCTAACTTATTTTAATTCATTATTTTTTTCAGAGAAAATTTATTGAGCATTCTATTTTTTTTTACTTATTATTTTGCAACATTTCCTAAATATCTGAACCATTATTTGAAAAAACAACCACATAATCTATAAATTCTTTATGACTTGTTTAGTTTATAAGATTTTTTACTTTTTTTTACTTTTTTTTTAGTTCCCTAGACGTGTTTCTTTTTTAATTACACCTCTTGAATAACTTCTTATTGTATGTGCTTAACTTCTTGGATTAATTCTTTCTCAAACTCTTTACATCTTAATTAGTAATACAGCATTGATACTTATTAGAAAATTATTTCTCGATTCATTTATCTTATTATTTCTATTATTTTATGCTAAGCCCAAGCTGAATTATTTGCAATTCCCATTTGTGATACAATAATTTTACTTGCTCTGCAGTCTCAACCTTTTTTTTTACATTTTGGGTTAAGGATTAATAAAGTATATAACTTTGGGAGGGGGTCAATTTTGTAGCATTTCCATATATCAAACTCTTAAAACATTTATACATTTTTTATTTTTTATGTTAATATCACTATTTAATCCATTAATGCCTACTACATTATTTTTGTTATCATTCTTTTTTGGTGTAAATTTTTTATTGTTTTCATATTGTTATGAAGGTTCTCTATTTTGGTGAACTCTCTTTATTTAATTATGTGAATATTCAAAACCTCCCTGTCTAGTTTTCTTCATTGCCATCAAAGTCATTCAAAAAAACTTTAATGTTTCAGGTATTGCATAGTTTGTTAAATCATTGTGTGTTCATCTCACTGTACTTTTTTTAGCATTCTACTCTTTTCATGTCATAAATTCTTTCCAACAATAATAATTATTATTAACAATATCACTTTTGAAAATTTTGAATAGAATTAAGGTTCATATAAACAATAATTATGCATTTAATAAAAAATATTAATAACGAGAAGTTATATCTCTAGTACTATAATTGTATAAGACAAAAAAAATGTACTTTCCAATATACAAAAAGTATCAGATAAATACACATCTCTTCTCAAATACATCTATATATGAATGTCTCATATTCCAAAGAATAATAACTTTTCCAGATAAAATGCTTTCAAACAGATTTTATTTGTCTTCATGACAAATGATTTAAAAAACAAAACACTTCTTATTTAACATTTCAAACTCAAACAATAAGTTTATTATTATTATCCATTAAATTAATAAATTTTAAATTCAAAATAATAGACTTATTCACATATTTTTATTTTACACATTTATCTTGAATCATGACATACTATGGTCTAATAATAAAATACACACATATTCTAAAAATGATTCACTGGGACCAAGTACTAAAAATCTACTTAAATTCTTCAGAGGTTAATTTTATCATGCTTTTTAAATTTTCTTTTATCTATCTGGTTTATCAGGCTTTATTTTTTGAAGCCCATCATGACAGCATTTTAAGAATGATCAATCTTGTCTGATGGTATATTTTATTTTTTTTAAAAACTTGTTTTTATCATATAAACTATTATAACAAATTACATATATACACCAAGTATCTAAAGTTTCTACTATATCACAGAGACTTTATCTAAATTTATATATATTTATTCTACCGCTATTGCTAAAAGGTGGTTGCCTTGACAACAGTTTGAAATTCTTGATTGTTATCTATATTGGGATTGTCTAAGTGTTGATTGGTTTCTTATGGTTATATATATATATATGTGTGTGTGTGTGTGTGTTGAATAATAAGAGATTTGAACTCAGACTTTCAAGCTCCCTTCAGCCATCCACTCTATCTCAAACACTGATACACATGACCACACACATGTTAAAAAGATAAATTATTTCCAAATTATGTATTTAGTGCTGAACCAGCACTTATAAGTTAATCCAGATCATCATCTCCCCGACACATATATAATTAGTGCTTGGTTTATATTAAAGTTAATGGACAGGCTTCAATCTACTCATCCCCTCCAACTACTCAGCCATCTATGCCCAAATCTCTTGTTCTTACAAATATTATTGTCATGCCCATGTTGATCTCAAGTCATTCTGACCACTCATGTATAGAAAATTGTCTATTAAAATACTGCATTTAAATATTATATTTAGACTAATATTTGTATTTAAAATATTACAAATTTATTCTGTATCCTGCATCCATCCCATTGCTCTGTATTTAAATGGACATATTCTTATTTATGAGAGGTCAGAGTGATTTAAGATTGACCTGAGCATGGCAATAATATTAGCAATAACAAGGGATGTGGGCATTCCATCATCAGACTTTCAATGGTATGGATGTCTAGAGTTGGAGAGTGGAGTAAATTGAAACCTGTCCGTTAAAGTATAAAGACTTTTTTTGTAATATAAATCAGCATGGAAGTACTGATATATATATATATATATATATATATATATATATTGTGACGACCATGTAAAGTCGTTGACACACATATATATTTATTAATAACATTAGATAAATTCGCTAACAAGAAGTAATAAAGGTGAAATAAATTAGCTATTAAATTTTTAAAAAAAGAAAAGAAAAGAAAAAATTGAAATTCTAATGTCAAAATTTACTGTGGATTTGTAATAGTAAGAGAAGGGGAGGGGGTGCATAAAGAAATGCGTCTCTTTCTCTCTTGTAAGTCAAATGCTAGAAAGTTATTTTTGTTTATTGTGGGAGAGGGGAAGGGGATGCATAAAGAAATGCGTTTCTTCTCTCTCATTAAAAAACTATATAATAACAAGTTAAAATAAAATGTAAAACACAAATGTGGAAAAAAAAAATTGTAAACTTTAAATAAAATGTAATATGTGATATATAAAAAGAAAAACAATATGGCCATAGGTGTGAAAGTCTGTTGGACAAATTAAATTTCACGAACAAAGAAAATGTTAACAACGGAAGATCTTTGCCTGATCTGTTAAATTAATTGGGACTTACATTCCAGCCACTAATTAAATAAAGAAACATAATGATAAGAATTGGTTGGAAATCTAAGTCTTAATTAAAAATTTTAAAAACAATGAACAAAAGAAAGAGATTAAGAAAATTACAATTTTTATCTGGCATTGCTAGTAGAGACTTTGAAGAAGCAACAGCTCAAAGAAAATGAAAGAAGTGCATGGCTAGTGGCGTTAAAGGGATGTGGGTTCGGATTCAAGCCATCTCATCACTGACTCACAATGTAAGATCTTTGCCTGACCTGCTAGAGGGACCGCCGCTTCTGTAGCTGTCAACTGAAACTCAACCTAAAGAATCAACAAGCAAAACTGGAATGAGAAATAACCCCACAAACTGAGGAAGTTAATCAAGAGCGCTCGGAAGAAATACCCATGGGACAATTACAACAAAGCCTAGGTAAAAGCATGCATGCATTTTAATCTGTTTACTACTCATAACTAAATACACAATTAATAATTTGATAAAATAGAACTCTATCAACAGGACTTTAAGAACTTTAATATTTGATCTGTTTTCATATGTTTTATTATAGCCATGTATTTTATAAGTGTGTGTTTATTATTATTATTATTATTATTATTATTATTATTATTATTATTATTATTATTATTATTATTATTATTATTATTATTATTATTATTATTATTATTATTATTATTATTATTATTATTATTATTATTATTATTATTATTATTATTATTATGTATTTTTTTTATATAAAGTGTGAGTATTATTATTAAACATATTTATCATTAAATTTTGTATCCTTGCTTTATTCTCCTATCACCAAGCTACGACAGGGGGGAAACTGTAATTAGTGATTAAAGGGGCATGCTGATTTGTTTAAGGTATTCATGTGCTGCTTGTTTGTGCGAATTCCCAATTCTAAAAAATAAATAGCAAGCGCTGGACATTCGTTAAATTTCTTTGAAATAGTTTGCTCTGTTCAGCAGCCGAGAGTTCTTGGCCGGGAAAAATAACGCCAAGATAATATGTATGTATTGCCTTGGGGTTCAGTCAAGGGTATAGATATGAAGTTAAATTTGTATCTGTATTAGCTCTCTGCTTGTATTGTAATGGCAGTGGTTAAATAAATAAACAATCCATTACAGTTGGAGGCTAAGCTGGAATATTTTGGTTAGCAAAACTGTTAGTAAACAAATAAGAAATAAATAAGAAATAAGAATAAGCAAATGTAAAAAAATAAAGTATAATAAATAAGTCTAAAATATAATTGAAAGTATTAAAGATTTAAATCAAATCAAGCAACCATCCAAATAACCATTTCCATTATAATTGGGGGCCAGAGTCCGGGATATTTTCACATTTACAAGTTCAGCTCATTTGAATTCGAGTATAACAAAATTAATAGTTTATGCAATAATTAATAAACAAATCAAAAAATAGCTTGGTGGTAGACAAAAGCAAGAAATAAAATAAATATTAGAGGGTAAAAGGAGAGAAAGAGAACGTGATATAATTTGGCAAGTTAGGTTGTAAATTGGAGACAGTTGTGGAGGGGTCTTGAAGGCAGGTGTGGGTGAGTGATGATTAGTGAGTGAGACGGGGAGAGTCGAACAAACGTAACTAGTGTCAGTGAAATATAAAGTTAGTAAAGTAAGATAATCCTATAAGGATAGGGTTAGAATAGTAAAGTGGTAGAATAAAATATAAGTGATTAATTAGTGTGTGTGTGTTAAATAAATTTGATGCACACGAGATCAAAAACAAAAATGGACGCTCTAGTGGGCGAAATAGAAAAAACCTCCGAAGAACTAATGGAACCATCCGGAGAAATAGCTAGTGAAGGAGATATAGAAATTAGAAAGGGAATGGAGACAGTGGTTGATGATAAAAATAAAATAGAAAGCTATAATATAATGGATATGTTCACGAAATTAATGGAAGGCCAGCAAAGGTTGATTATAGAAATGAGGGGAAGGGATGAAAGAAATAGTAGGAGATAGAAGAGTTGGATGAACCACTAAATAAGAATTTTAGCCAAAAGGTTGAAGAAGTGAATGAAAAATGTGAACAAACCTCATACCAAATGAAGGTTGCAAATGAAAGGTTGAATCACCAGGAGGAACTACTGGAGAAAATAGAGCAAGTTAAATTAGAGCAAGGGGAGAAAATTGAAGTAATAAAAAATGAAAACGAAAAGGCTATAGAAAACATACAACTAGAGGTAACTCAGTTAGCGAACACAGTTGAGGAGATAAAAGTGAGAGTAGAAAGGGGTGAGAATAAAATATAAAATATAACAGAGATAATAAGAGCTGACAGTAAAGAGCAAGAAAGCTTGAGCAAGGGCTTGCAAATAAATAGTGAAAGTAACAATGTGGAGCAAATGCTTATAGGCCCAGAAGGAAAGACTGTCAGACAGGTTACTGAGTCGCTAAATGTGTTTGACAGCACTAGGTCTAATTACAAGGTGGAGGATCGGGGATTTAAACCTCAGCCCAACAATCCACACATAGGAAAGATGCAATTCAATCCTCACCATGATTATTGGGAAGGAAACCAGATGTTTCCTAATAGATCAGAAAGCGCTAAATTGTCCGAACAGATCGAAAGAGGTTCAAATATAAATTACCCAGATAAGCAAGCCGACTCTAGTGGACATCAGAACATTGCTTCAGTCCCAAGCAAAAGTGGAAATATGTATGGTAAAAAGTATAAGAAGCCTCCAGACAAAAACTAATCTGAAAGAAAATAAACGGACGGATATGTCGGTTTGATGAAATGGATAATGTCTTGGAATCATGAAAAATAAAATTGTTTTTTTTAAACATATGACAGGTGGGGCAAATCATCTCATGACAAATAATTAAAGTCACTATAATAAAAAAACAACAAAAAAAAAGGGTAGTATTCACGGAGTGAAATTAATGATAAACTTAATGAGTGTTTATGTGCAGTCAAGCACAGCAAGACAAATGCAAATAAAAGTAAAAAAAAAGAGAAAGAAATCTATAAATAATTTGTTCGTATCACAATCTGTCAATTATAAATGCAGATATAATTAGCAAATAAATAAAAGTAAAAATAAAAATAAGAATCGTTTAGACTCATTAAAGAACAAGTTAATAATTAATAAAAATAAATAAATGAATAATAGTGATAATGCCTAAATGACAGATATCACTAGTAGATGTATGAGGTTGCAGATTGAGGCATATATGTGTGTGTGTATGCATTATGTTTGGGTCGTATTTCGAGCTTGATTCAGCCGTCTCTTCGCACTTTAGATTCTCATGGCTCTCGGTGGTTAAACTTTTAAATGAAGCACCAGTAAGAATCCTGGACTCATTGTATAATAAGAATTAGTGTCTCAATATAATAAGAATTAGTGTCTCAAAATAAATAAATGAAGAAATAAGAATTAGTGCCTCGAATAAAATAAATAAAGAATAAGAATTTGTTGTTTGCGCAAGATGAACAGGCAGTAGAAATATCCTGCTGTTCACATGCTTTAAACCTTTTATGTTTTGATAGAGTTAAGTTATGCCATGGTCTCGTATGCGTAGAGATTAAATTGGTTGATCAGCCAAAATCAATGGGAAAGAATTGTGTAGTTTTACCTAGCTGTCTCTCTGCAGTCATCCTCATCATTTTCATCACTCATCATGATAGAGTGGAAAAGTCTGTAATAAAAGCAGAAGTAAGGGTTGAAAGCAAAGAATTAAAATAAGCTCTCATCTCAGACTAAGATTCGACCCGATTTTAATTCTCAAAAACGGGCGGAGTGTAATGTGACGACCACGTAAAGTCATTGACACACATATATATTTATTAATAACATTAGATAAATTCACTAACAAGAAGTAATAAAGGTGAAATAAATTAGCTATTAAATTTTTTAAAAAAAGAAAGGAAAAGAAAAAATTGAAATTCTAATGTCAAAATTTACTGTGGATTTGTAATAGTAAGAGAAGGGGAGGGGGTGCATAAAGAAATGCGTCTCTTTCTCTCTTGTAAGTCAAATGCTAGAAAGTTATTTTTGTTTATTGTGGGAGAGGGGAAGGGGATGCATAAAGAAATGTGTTTCTTCTCTCTCATTAAAAACTATATAATAACAAATTAAAATAAAATGTAAAACACAAATGTGAAAAAAAAAAATGAATTGTAAACTTTAAATAAAATGTAATATGTGATATATAAAAAGAAAAACAATATGGCCATAGGTGTGAAAGTCTGTTGGACAAATTAAATTCCACGGACAAAGAAAATGTTAACAATGGAAGATCTTTGCCTGATCTGTTAAATTAATTGGGACTTACATTCCAGCCACTAATTAAATAAAGAAACATAATGATAAGAATTGGTTGGAAATCTAAGTCTTAATTAAAAATTTTAAAAACAATGAACAAAAGAAAGAGATTAAGAAAATTACAATTTTTATCTGGCATTGCTAGTAGAGACTTTGAAGAAGCAACAGCTCAAAGAAAATGAAAGAAGTGCGTGGCTAGTGGCATTAAAGGGACGTGGGTTCGGATTCAAGCCGTCTCATCACTGACTCACAATGTAAGATCTTTGCCTGACCTGCTAGAGGGACCACCACTTCTGTAGCTGTCAACTGAAACTCAACCTAAAGAATCAACAAGCAAAACTGGAATGAGAAATAACCCCACAAACTGAGGAAGTTAATCAAGAGCGCTCAGAAGAAATACCCATGGGACAATTACAACAAAGCCTAGGTAAAAGCATGCATGCATTTTAATCTGTTTACTACTCATAACTAAATACACAATTAATAATTTGATAAAATAGAACTCTATCTACAGGACTTTAAGAACTTTAATATTTGATCTGTTTTCCATATGTTTTATTATAGCCATGTATTTTATAAGTGTGTGTTTTTATTATTATTATTATTATTATTATTATTATTATTATTATTATTATTATTATTATTATTATTATTATTATTATTATTATTATTATTATTATTATTATTATTATTATTATTATTATTATTATTATTATTATAATGTATTTTTTTATATAAAGTGTGAGTATTAAATTTCATATCCTTGCTTTATTCTCCTATCACCAAGCTACGACGGGGGGGAAACTGTAATTAGTAATTAAAGGGGCATGCTGATTTGTTTAAGGTATTCATGTGCTACTTGTTCATGTGAATTCCCAATTCTAAAAAATAAATAGCAAGCGCTGGACATTCATTAAATTTCTTTGAAATAGTTTGCTCTGTTCAGCAGCCACGAGTTCTTGGCCGGGAAAAATAACACCAAGATAATATGTATGTATTGCCTTGAGGCTCAGTCAAGGGTATAGATATGAAGTTAAATTTGTATCTGTATTAGCTCTCTGCTTGTATTGTAACGGTGGTGGTTAAATAAATAAACAATCCATTACAGTTGGAGGCTAAGCCGGGATATTTTGGTTAGCAAAACTGTTAGTAAACAAATAAGAAATAAATAAGAAATAAGAATAAGCAAATGTAAAAAAATAAAGTATAATAAATAAGTCTAAAATATAATTGAAAGTATTAAAGATTTAAATCAAATCAAGCAACCATCCAAATAACCATTTCCGTTATAATATATATATATGTAAAATAAATAAAATATCCGTTAATTAAAAACAATATTGTAATTATAATTGAAATAATATTTTTAACAGTTTACAAACAATTACAAATAATCTTTAAATCCGCAGAAGTACTTTCGGTTACTTTAAAAATATTATTTCAATTATAATTATATATGTGTGTGTGTTTGTGTGGGTGCGTGTGTGTGTGCAGATGATAATCTGGACCAACTAATGAGTGCTAGTTTGACACAAAATATGTATACTGAAGATTATTTATCTTTTTTAAATGTATGTGATCATGTATATCAGTTGTATGAGATTGAATGGATAGTCGATGGGAGCATACATGTCTGTTTTTCAATCCCATATTCAAAGAAGTGCTGTTGAAATTAATAATGGACTATTTTTTTAAAAAAATAGTGTTTTTTTTAATCAGAATTAATAAAATACATTATGCTGACAAAAAAGTCCTGGTCCTTAAAACCTACACGTTAGTTTTTTTATTTCACATTTGTTAAAATAAATAATAACATTCAATACAAATTGTCAGTACACTCAGTGAAGCTCATAATAATCATAACTCTCTTATGCTGATCTTCACCGAAAGTACCCTCAACTTTAGATTATAAAGAGAGGAAAAACACTTCATCACACAGATGAACAAACATTTACAAATTTCAATTACAAACACAAACAAAAGGGAGAAATCAATATCATTTAATAATAAATTGGTGTGATCCTCTTTCTTTTTAAACTCGCAATTGTAATGAGCACAAATGTGCTTTTACTAATATTTTAGCTATAGAAATAAAAGTTGTTTTTATTTACTTGTTGTTGCTTCTTGCAAGATATTCTAATAAAATATTACAAACAGATATGTTGGAGAAATAGTTTTAAAAACCTAAATCAATTATGCATATTAAATATCTATTACAATCTCTTTTTATATATGTGTGTGAATGGTGAACTTCACTTTATTAAATGTAAAAAGCTTTTATTTTGACTTAATTATATTTTTTAGGATAAGTTTTCTGGGCTTTTAGCTCCTTATGTAACTTCCCAAATTCATATTCATTCAGGTGAAGATCATCTATATCTAAGAGATAGCGGTTTAGTTGTTTCATCCGGTTTAAGAATTTTTATTGGGTTGACGTTAACTGAGGTAAATAATTCACTTAATATCTGTCTTATATTATTAATATATTTAAATCATTATATTCTATATACATATTGATAAAAGTGCATGAATGTTGTGTGTATGATAGAAAAAATGTTTAAATAAAAAAATAAAAAATAATAGAAATAAAGAAATATTTAATTAAAATTAACAAGATTTGAGTATACAAAATAAAAAATTATTGGGTAAACTAGATAAGAAATAACTATTGATAAAATAAATTGCTGTAAAGAGATATTAATCTAAAAATCTATTTATTTGGTTATATTTTGAAGTCTAATTAGAGTAAGTAGTAATTTAATACATATTATTGATTAAACTGTTTAATAAAGGTTGTATAAAATTGGTTACTTCAAAACATGTTTTTCTTTAATACTTTGAAAATAAACCATAATTAAAGATTAACGTGATCAATTTTGGAAATCGATTGTGAAAAAAATAATGTATTAAAAAACTTGTTTGATTTGGATGTTTTATAGATGTTTTATTTAAAAAATAAAGGTAACTAAAAATGCTAAAATATAACATGGTTTTAATTTCTCCTTATATGTAAAAACAAAAAATACTTAATTGTAATTATTAATTAGAGAAAATATAACTTACTATTAAAAATTTATCGGCTGAACGTTTTCGAGGAACCATGCCTCATACTCATAGCCTTCATGAAAAGTGTAATAAATATATGCAAATGTAAATATTCAAATAAGCTACTGTTACGTAGCCCATTTTTTCGAGATCTCGAAGCATGTGTCCTTTCTGTTAATGGTACCTGCCAACCCCATTATTTTATGTTCAGAGCCAAATGATTACAGGAGAAAAATAAAGGAGGCATTCTATATTACCTGCCAACCCCATTATTTTATGTTCAGAGCCAAATGATTACAGGAGAAAAATAAAGGAGGCATTCTATATTAATAGAGACATTCATGCCATTAACAGAAAGGACACATGCTTCGAGATCTCGAAAAAATGGGCTACGTAACAGTAGCTTATTTGAATATTTACATTTGCATATATTTATTACACTTTTCATGAAGGCTATGAGTATGAGGCATGGTTCCTCGAAAACGTTCAGACGATAAATTTTTAATAGTAAGTTATATTTTCTCTAATTAATAATTACAATTAAGTATTTTTTGTTTTTAAAATATAACATGTAAATGAAATAATATATTTACTAAACTTATTTTATAAAATGGCAATGTTATACATTAAATCAGCATTTTCTAATAAATACAAAATTATTGTTGCCATATTATAAACTGAAATGTACAGAATTTAAAATTTTATGTAATTATACAGCATGCTATTTTTACAAATATGGATGGATGTATGGATGAATGAATGGATGGACAGATGGACAGACAGAACTAATCAACTTTTATGGATGAGAAAAGTCTTAGAACCAGAGAACCAACTTTAGTGCTTCCTAAAGTACTTACACCTATTATAATGAAATGAATTCACCACTATGAATAATATCTCTCTTAAAATGAACAATGAAGTCAGACAGCAGATGAAATGAGTTATATATATATATATATATATATATATATATATAACTCATATTCAAATACTGTGTATTATATATATATATATATATATATATATATAATACACAGTATTTCAATATGAAACAGAGTAGTTTACTTCTCATGTTGATTGCATTAAAGTTAAGATAAACTGATAAATAGGAGAAATGCTTATTATGTACATTAACAAATTAGGAAAGTATAAATTTATAAGTCTCTCTTTATGTATTTACCATAAAAACTTCACTTTAACTTTTAAACAAATTAAATTGTTATATGCATAATATTTTATATACAAATGAAGCACAAAAAAAATTAACTGATATGTATTATATTTTTCATTTAAAATTTCTCAAAAATTAAAAGCATGAAAATAATTTACTTACATCAAAAATCAATGGAGCATTAAAATAAACATGAGGATAATATATTTCATATTATAGCACATTCATAGCAATTCAAAAAGTATGTATTCACTAAATATGATCAACTTAATCATTCTGTAAGAAATTAAGGAATTTCATAAAATATTAAATTATGAAATAAATAAGGATTTAATAAACACAATAATGCAAAAAATGTCATCCATAAGATTGTAATTCTTGCCAATAAATTCATAAAAGTTAAATCATAAAAAGTGTCATATACAACAAACCAAAATGTATGTAAAATGTGAACAGACTATTAGAATATTGTGTTGGAAATAACAATGTCAAAACCGATTATTCATTTAATATTATATGGCAATAAAATTTTCTAACATGTTGACAGAACACATAGAGAAAAAGTAAAATTATGTTATTAGTCATATGGTCAGGCACTATTAAAAGTTGTAATGTTATAGCATTACCTAGTAGTGCTATATGAAGGCAATGAACTTACCACTACAATTTCAATAAATGCTTTACATTTATGTATTTTGTGGTTCTATGTTCTCAATTTCTCCACTTTTTGGAAAATATTTTTTTATAAAATTGCTTTTAGCCTCATCATTAAAATTTCTATTTATTTTCAGGATAGTCATTATCAAAAATTTAAATTTCTGTCCTTATACTTTTTTTTTTGTTATAGAACCATTTTTTTGACTTTTAATTTTTTATGAATTTTTTGCCATCAATTACATACTTATGCATTATTTGACTTATTTTTTCGTATTTTATGCTTATTAAATTCTTATTTATTTATCTCAATCCATGGACTGATTTTACTGGATGCTTGTATTGATTATACTGATTGAATGAGTATGTATTTTATAATCATTGTATATTACTTTGTTTATTAGACATTTGGTAACAGAATTGTGAGACGCTTGTTCATTTATTGTTATAAATATTAATTTAAGAAATGATTATTTGTTCATCAATGACCAGAGTGACTCTATACAAGATAGAAGGAGTGTTTATAATCTAAATTTTATTCTATTTCATTATAGCTGCAGATAATGATCAGATTGAAATTTACATCAAATACAGATCTCATTCAGATTCAGTGCTATTTCCTCATCATTACCCACCCCATATATATATATATATTATTATTATTATTATTATTATTATTATTATTATTATTATTATTATTATTATTATTATTATTATTATTATTATTATTATTATTATTATTATTATTATTATTATTATTATTATTATTATTATTATTATTATTATTATTATTATTATTATTATTATTATTATTATTATTATTATTATTATTATTATTATTATTATTATTATTATTATTATTATTCTGTAGTTAGGTATTTAAACTAATTTTATCAGCAATGCTAAATCAAAATATATTTTACTGTTGATATTTAAATAAAATACTTATCTGTCAGATGAGAATGATACTTTTAAATAATAATAATTTATTTATTTACAACAACAAAATGTAAACAATTATTTTTTATTATATTTACATAATCAACAAATTAATATATATATGTGTGTGTGCGTATGTGTGCTCTTCGCACAGATAATGAAGCTATTAAATTGTCTGAGAAATTATTAAAATTTACCGCCAAGTGCTTTCGGGACAGTTTATAGTCCCATGTTCATGGCGACTTGTGTTCGATTAATAACTATAATATTAATGCAAATTTTATGCAAATTTATATGCAGTTGTTACATGGACCATTTTCGAGATAGGGAAAAGCAGGCCTCTCTTAATTTATTTTAAACGTTAATGAAGTAAAATCTTAACTATAATAAACAAAATAACATTTACATAGTTCAGTGTCCAGCAGCACTCTATTGCTCGCTGGATTGCAACTATCAATAACACAATATAAAATAATTAATGAGGCAGACCGGCAAGTAGGTTTAAATAATGAAGATTTATTTAAAGGTTTATATATATGTTAATCACTATTAATATATACAAAGTACGAATAATATATACACGCTAATATTATTATATATAAATAACAGGCCCGAAGGCAGAGTAAAATAATAAAGAGATCGGTACGACCTGTTATAGTTCCCTAGGTTTACTTTGGCACGTCCGGAGGTAAACCTCTCCGCAAGGCTAGGTGAAGCAAAGGAGCTGACTGGAGCACCTGAGGAAATGGCACATCTACCTTTCAAGCGCTTCACCTAGCAAGTGTCCTCTCTCAGTTCAATATTAGATCCATTACTTGTCACGCCTTTATTTTGGAGTAGCCTCCCTTCATTGGCCATCTGCTCCACGTGGTGGTCATCTCTTTAGTTCTTATAGGATCCCTGATTAGATAATGTCACACCTTTAATATTGTCTATTCTAAGCAATAGCTTTGTTTATATTATCCAATCCTTCTTGATAAATTACTTTATAGTTTAGCGCTAATATCATTTAATTATTTACAAAACACAATTAGCGATCCGTTAGTTTTACATTTATTTTTATTATTAGTTAAACGTACTTTTTTCTATACATGCACATACACACACATGTAGCATACCTCCCCCAAGTTCAGAGATAGCATTTTAGTTTGTTGATTTTTTTTTTCTGAACTTAGCACATAATCACTGAGGTGGGAGGGAATTTTACTTTCCCTCTTAGAACGTTGGGGGATGTCCAATTCCGCGTCTGGAGCGTCATCTTTTCTCGGAAATGGCTGCGGCATTTGTTGTATACTTTCGTCTTTATGCAATTGATTTATGTGTTTGCGTAACTCTCTTCCGTTCTCCATTCGTACAGCAACCACTTGCTTACTTAAATGTCGCACAATTTCCGCTTTAATCCAGAATCTATCCTGATTATTTCTAACCCATACGCAGTCTTGTGGTGAGAATTTATAATTTCTGCCTGAAGGTACTTCAGTGTCCTTCGTTGGTATAATTTTGTCAAGCTTTGTTCGCAGTCTACGACCTAGATATTTCTCTGCGGGTGATTTACCCGACTTAGCTGTAGGCGTAGAGTGTTGGTAAAGAAGTGCGTTAAAGACAGCTTCGTGCAGACTTTGTTTTCCCATTTTATTGATGGCGGATTTTAAATTCTGTACAGTTTTTTCAGCCAGTCCATTTGATTGGGGGTAGTAAGGTGGAGTAAATATGTGGTTAATTCCCCATTCGTGCATCGAGTAAGCAAACTTTTCTGATGTAAAACCTGTGCCATTGTCGGATACTAGGGTTTCTGGGAGACCGTGGTGTGCGAACATTTCCAACAGTTTGTCGATGGCTTCATCCGAACCTGTGTTTTTAACTATTTTATATTCGGCCCATCCTGAATAGGCATCCACTGCTACTAGAAATAATTGTCCTTGAATAGGACCGCAGTGATCTATATGAATTCTCTGCCATGGCTTGTCTGCTTCTTGCCAGGACTCGAATTTGGCTGAGGGTGCATTTGCACATGACTGGCAGTTTGTGCAGTTTTTTATGCACTGTTCTATGTCACTGTTAATTTTCGGCCACCAGACATAACTACGAGCTAACGCTTTCGCCCTTACAATGCCCAGATGACCTTCGTGCAATAAATTAAGTATTTGCGACCTGCCACTTACGGGGATAGTACTTGGTCGCCTCTGAGTATACAGTCTTTGCAAATGGACAGTTGTTCTCGAGCTTTCCATAGCTCTATATGCAAGAAAGATGGTCTTTGTTTTGGCCAACCTTTGCTGATTTTTTCCATGATCCATCTGTAGCCAGCGTCTTCTCTGGTCCAAGCAGCTACCTTTGCGCTGTTAAGTGTCTGGCTGTTTAGTGCGTCGATATAATTAATTTCTACTTCGTTTACTTCTTTCTCGAGCTGATCTGGCATTCGCGATAATGCGTCGGCATGACCGATTTTCGTGCCTTTTTTGTATTCGAGATTATAATTGTAACCTGCTAGTATGTTAAGCCATCTCAACATACGAGGGCTTAAATGTTCAGGCATCTGTTTCGTGCCTAGAATTCCCAAGAGTGGCTTATGGTCGGTTATTAATTGGAAAGGACGTCCATATAGATATTGGTGGAATTTACGAATTCCGAACACTATGGCGAGGGCTTCCTTGTCTAGCTGGCTGTAGTTCTTTTCCGCTTGGACAAGGTGCGTGACGCGTATGCTATAGGATGTTCTCCAGAGTGGGATGGATGGCATATCACTGCCCCCACGCCATTTTCTGATGCATCAGTTGTCACGGTTACCTCACGCTCGCTGTCATAATGGACCAGTAGTTTATTTGATGTGAGAAGGGCTTTGGTGTGGAGAAATGCTTGCTCTTGAGCTGCTTCCCAATTCCATTTCTGGTTTTTTTTTAATAATTCGTATAGCGGCGTCGCTATGTCTGCTTTGCCATTCAGGAAGTTTTCAAAATAGTTCACCAGGCCCAAAAAGGCCTGTAGTTGTTTTACATTATTTGGTCTTCTGGCGTCAGATACTGCTTTGACTTTTTCAGGGGAGGGGCTTATTCCTGAGTTTGACACTATGTGACCCAGGAATTTTATTTCAGTAGCCTTCCAAATACATTTTTTCGCATTTAATTTTGCTCCAAATTCCTCCAGTCTTTGGCAAACTTTTGAGATACGAGTGCTCAATTCATTTTCTGAATTAGCAGTGACCAATATATCGTCAAAGTAGGGAATGACGCCTTCGAGTCCGTTTAGAAGAGTCTCCACTTTTGCTTGGAATATACTTGGTGCTGAAGCTATTCCGAATGGTAGACGTTTGCATCTAAATAAACCTATGTGTGTAGTGAGTGTTAGAATGTTCGCAGCTTTGTTGGTCACCGGGATTTGGTGGAAGGCCGAGTTGAGGTCTAATTTTGAAAAATATTTAGACTTTTGGAGCGACGCTATGATTTCTCTTGAGTTAGGAACGGGGTATGCGTGTTTGTTTAGTGCTTTATTGACTGATACACGGTAATCGCCGCACAAACGTATTTGTCCATTTGGCTTGGTTATTACAACCAGTGGGGTAGCCCACTCAGCTTCTTCTGTTGCTTCAAGCACGCCATCTTTAACCAATTGCTTTATTTCCTCCGCTATTTTTTCTTTCTGGGCGTACGGAATCTTTCGTGGTCTACAAATTATAGGCACTGCTTCGGGTAATAATTCTAATGAAACTGGTTTTGTTTTTATCCTTCCCGGTTTTCCATCGAAAAGTTTAGGAAAACACTGTCTGATGTTTTTTTCAATGTCAATATTTTTGACCCAAGCAATTTTTATTCCCAGTTGCTGAAACCAATCACGGCCAATTAGAGGATTTATAGGGGCGTGTACTATATATAACGGCAATGTAACTATTTTTTTCGCATTGTTTGAAGTAATTGGAGCCTCAATTACTCCTTTAATTTTTATAGCGTTACCATTGACGTCTCGAGCCTTCAGATTCGTACGCATCAGTCTAGGTGGCTGTCTCATATCTGCCACAATGGTTTTCCAATCTTTAATGGATAGTAACGACACCCCACTACCGCTGTCAATTTCCATCGATAGGGGTTTTCCATAAATTTTGACAGTTATTTCGAATTTCTGTGATTGGTCCGAAGACACATTATTAATTGCCGAAAATTCCTCTTGTTTATTTTTTCTCGTGACGCTCTCTTGGCTGTTATTCTTTGTATAATTATCGTATTTTTTATTTCTGCACATTTTTTCCCAGTGGCCGAATTTATTGCAGTGTTTACAGCGTTGGTCTTTATAAAAACAGTCACGTGCCATGTGACCTAGTTTTCCGCAGCAAAAACACTTAATTCGACTTTTCTTAATGTCTGTTGTTCCACTTTGATCAGGCACCCTTCTATCTGGTTTGTCTACTTTGTGGACTTCATAAGGATCGTTGTCCGCTATTTTCATGGCCGCAAATTCCTTTGATTGCTGCAACACGAGTTCGTGAGCAATACCACGTTTGATAGCTACTTTATAGTTAATATCCATATCTGCCAATAACTGCTGTCTCAGACTATCACTGCTCATTCCACATAAAAATTGTTCGAGGAGGGCTTCCTCCAGGTATGAATCGTAGACGCAGTTTTTTGCGAGTTCTCGCAGGGCAGTATCATAATCTTGTGTCCGCTCGTTCTTGCCTTGGCGGCGATTTCTAAAGTGGAGTCTGGCAATGTGTCTAGACTCACGAGGATTAAAATAGTCGGTCAAATGATCTTTGACCTGTTCAAATGTTAATTCTTCCGGGGTTTTAGGTTCACAGAGCCTATTTGCGATCTGGATTACTCCTTTTCCAGCGAAACACAATAAGGTCACTGTTTTGCTTTTATCGTCTTTTACTCTGTTAATAATTAACAGTTTTTCAATTTGTTGGACGTACAGGGGCCACTCACTTGCCTCTCTGACGTCAAATTCGGATATTGCCGGCTGCATTATGGTACTTAGTCAATTTAACAAAAATATAAAAATTTTACGATAACTTAGTCAATTTAACGAAATATAAAAATATTTTTCTTAGTAGTTTTATCTCCTCACAAAATCAAATAATTAGATGCCAACGTATTCGGCTGTCGATGCGTTGATTGTTATTACTGAGAATTACACCGTTGAGGTTTGTAATCAACTGTAACTGCACCAGTTCAGTGTCCAGCAGCACTCTATTGCTCGCTGGATTGCAACTATCAATAACACAATATAAAATAATTAATGAGGCAGACCGGCAAGTAGGCTTAAATAACGAAGATTTATTTAAAGGTTTATATATATGTTAATCACTATTAATATATACAAAGTACGAATAATATATACACGCTAATATTATTATATATAAATAAGGGGCCCGAAGGCAGAATAAAATAATAAACAGATCGGTACGACCTGTTATAGTTCCCTAGGTTTACTTTGGCACGTCCGGAGGTAAACCTCTCCGCAAGGCTAGGTGAAGCAAAGGAGCTGACTGGAGCACCCGAGGAAATGGCACATCTACCTTTCAAGCGCTTCACCTAGCAAGTGTCCTCTCTCAGTTCAATATTAGATCCATTACTTGTCACGCCTTTATTTTGGAGTAGCCTCCCTTCATTGGCCATCCGCTCCACGTGGTGGTCATCTCTTTAGTTCTTATAGGATCCCTGATTAGATAATGTCACGCCTTTAATATTGTCTATTCTAAGCAATAGCTTTGTTTATATTATCCAATCCTTCTTGATAAATTACTTTATAGTTTAGCGCTAATATCATTTAATTATTTACAAAACACAATTAGCGATCCGTTAGTTTTACATTTATTTTTATTATTAGTTAAACATACTTTTTTCTATACATGCACATACACACACATGTAGCACATAGCAAAAAGAAAAACTATGTAATATGAATCTAAGAAATGAAGCAAGTGTATGTCTTCAATTTTTCCCAAACTTTACCAGTTTCTAATCCTACAATTAATAATAATAGCAACAAATTTTATAATATTTAAAATAAATATTTTAGATTCTTCCATAATATATATGTCTTTAACAATATCATTAAGAAAGACCAATGTTTTAAATTTTAATGCAAGCAGAAAATGAATATTTTGTAAATATTTATCATAAAAGTCATTTAAAATAACATTATCAATTTTTTTATGGTTTTGTCTCTTGAGCTTGAGATATATACAATGTTTTTTTTTGTCTTTTTCTTCACATTTAAAATATTAACTACCTAATATTGAAATCTCTGGCCTTTATTTACAATAAGTTTATTTTAGTCATGCTTTTGGTAAAGAAAACCAAATAAATTCTTAATAAGTGCATGCCTCTCTTCTTTGGTATATTATTTCATTTTGTAATCATGATTGACTTCTTTTTTGACTTTTTTATTTTATATAACTATGCGGTTTTTGTTACAGTGTTGCAAACAAATCTGACAATAGTAAATATAACTAGGTGTGTATTGCCAATATTTAGGCATCACATAGTTTTATAAAATGACTACATTTTCAGAATGGTGGAATCAGCACATAACTAGATTTCTATCCCAAAATGATAAATAAAACTGAATAAAAGTGTATACAAATCGGTTTCAAATCTGCTAATGTGTGAGCAGTACTTTAAGCTGGTAAACCAACAGCTAAGGCTGATTGAATGCTTCTTTTTTGCTTGTTATCTAGTAACAATCAAAATCTCCATAGCAACTATTATACCAATAGAATGCCCTCCCATTGTCCGTGTGTTCAACTGTGTTTGCTTTTTTATGATTATTATTAACATTTAATATTCTGACAAACAATTTTATTTTTAAATCAAATTTGAAAAATGAACAAAGAAACAAACTTCATTTCTTACCATTTTTTTTAATTCGTTAACACATTATGATTTGCATTTTGTAAAAAAAAAAATTAAACTTTTAAAAATCTTTAAACAAACAGTAACACTAATATTTATTTTAGAGATTATATATGTCACTCATGACAGGAAAGTTATATTATTTATATGTTTGTTTTCTAGGTATATTATTTTTATGTTATATTAATTATTTTCATGGTTTTTTTTTTTATTTTTGATAACTTGATTAATTTAAAATATTTAAAATAACTTTTTTTCATTGTTTCACCATATATACACTACATCAGCTACTAGCATCTAAAATTCTTTTAAAAGAGTTTGATAATATTATGATAAATCCCAAGGCTCTTAATTGATATTTTGATAAGATTTTATTCACTTTCCTCAGAGATACTGTCTTTATGAAAATTGTTGTAATGACTTTTAAAATGTAAGGATGTATTTTATTGTTCTTTTCCCTCATTCATTTTTTCTAGCATTTTAATAAAAACATATGTAAGCAAAATTCCAATTTAAAAATATATTTGACTGTTTTAACAAAGATAATAAAATCGTTTTAGTTTATGAACAAAAAACTTCAATAAGATAACTCTATAATTCAAAAACAAATTGTTTTCATTTTTGATGAAATTTATAATTTTCCAAATTTTCCAGTCTTTTGTATAGTAAATTAATCTTTTTTTTTATTTTTTTAATACTGTAGTACTATCAAGTTTTAAAAAATATTGTACATTTAAAAATATAAAACTACGGTGGATAAATATAGTTGATTTAGAAATGAAAATAATTTCAAATTCATTAATTCTATTGTGTAATTACATAAGTTATAAAACACTATTCTACATTTTCAATACAATCTTTATTCTGAACAATATAAAAATTATGATTTACGTATAATGAGAGAAACTTAAAAAAAGAATATAAAAAACAGACAACTTAAAACATAAAAAAAAAATAACATAACATATTACTATATTTTGAGATTGTTCATTTAATCTTTTTTCCCCCAATAAACAGTAATTTGTTTCAGTTTATTGGAGGAGAGGGACTTTTTTATAGTAATTTTATTATTTATGATTATTTGAAAATTATGATAATAACTAACAAAATTTAAAAAAAAACCTATAAAATACATACATTCTTATTATTAGCTTAGAGATCATCTCATGAACACTTTAGTTCTGAAGAAGATGATCAAACCTCATTTTCACAATAACTAATTACATTTCTAGATAATTTTTCTAGCTTATTAAATCAGAATCTTTAATACATGGAAAAAATTGCTCCATTTTGAGCATTATGTGAACTAAAAACTACTACTGAAAGTTTCTACAATGACTTACCAAAGCCTTTATTTTAATTCAGTTTTTAATTATGAGAATTTTTGCTGAAATTTGTATATATATCCAAATATTCATAATGCTATGGAATCATATGAAAATTTATATGACTCATTCAGTGGAATTTCTTAGAATAAAAAGCACACATTGTGAACAGACAAAAAATGGAACTTAGAACAAAAAAATGAACTGAATCTAAATAGGCTGAGTTGTAATAGAGCTATGATCAAAAAATTCTTTATTTTATATCAATAAACAAAATTGCCTAATATTCATATTACTATCATTTATATTCCTTTAATTAATTATATAAAAAAACTGTGTAAATATGTGTACCATTATATAGCAATCATATATTAAATGTCATGCAAATTAATATTTAAATTTATTCAGCAATACAATCTAAAATACGTATTTCAAATTATAAGAATCAAAAACTTAAAGCCACTTCTTATCTGACATTAAGATTTTATATAGTCAGCATCTAAGAATAGTGGAAATAGTAAGAGTGAATGTAAACAAGCCCCAATGTTTCTAAAGCACTTATTGATAAACTTTCTATTTTATAAATTTGGGGTTTGTAATCTAGATAGCATTGGTGAATAAATTTACATAAGTTGTCATGACATTTGTTATATATTTCTTTTACATCTAATTATGTATAATTGGATTTTTTATACAATTAAGAAAGTTTTCTATGCTGGTGAAAACTCATCTTGCCTCATAAATATAAAATACATTTTGTTATTAAAAACAATACTAATCTTTTAGTTTGTTTTGATTTGCTCCTATGATTTGCATTGCTTTTAATTAATGTCCATTTGAAATTTTAATGGCTGATGAAAAGTGATTTCCATTTTGCATCTGTTGTAATTTAGATATACATATACACAAAATATAAATTACTTTAATTATATTCTATATTAAAAAATGTAAATAAACAAATACCATATAAATAACCAAAATAAAAAATAATTACATTTCATAAGTATAATAAATTTTATGACATAGTAGCAGTTATATCTTTATCTCAGAACAGTATCACTTAATATAAATTTTCAAATGTTAGAATTTAGATATATGTGATAATATTTATTAGTAATATTTTTAAACTTATTTTGAAAACATATATGTTTTATCCTATTTCCATGTCTAAAATTAAACCTTCAAAGAAAAACATTAAATTATCTTTCTCAAACAATAAAATGAAAGTTGTTGATTTTGTAATGGCCAAAATAACCTTGTGTTACATTATCATATTACTTGAAAAAGTTTAATGTTTGTATAAAGCTTTTACTCTTGTATAACTGAAAATGTAAAATGGATAACTGCAAATAGAGAAGTCTGTATGGATTCTAAAATTAATACTAATTTAAAAACATCAAACAACTGCAGAAGTATACTGCTATCACATTTTCATAGAGAAAAAAGATATTAAAAAGGGAGTGTCATACAAAGTATATTTAATTGGATTATTTTGACATACTAGTGGCCTGAGAAAATAAAAGAATTCCATTTAGCTATTCATTTTATGTTAAAAAATACAGATATTGTACAATCAATTTTTATTACTTTTATTTTCTGAGAGATGTGAATAAATACACACATGTAGTGAATATATGTAAATGTGTAATCTCAAATTATTACTAATATATTATTTTTAAATATTACTTATATTAAAATCTTAATTTTCATATGCTTACCATATAGCATAAATAAGCATCTGCATTGCATGAGTTTTTGTATATTGAAAACTATTATCCATTTTTAATACCATAAACAATATGTATTGCTCTTTAATCAAGGTTTATCAACAAAATGTACAATACTATAGATAATGTATAATGTATGTAGGCAATCTTAGAACAAAATATAGTAGACAACCTAGCTCCTGAAAATGTCATTTAAGTAATGTTAATATTATGAACACATTGATAATGATAATAGAAGAGTGAATATATATATATATATATATATATATATTGTATGTATATGACTCATTTCAAACACACAGATATATTATTTAATTAAAAAAAAAATTTCTTTTATATATATGAGGATTTATATATGTGTATTTATTATTATAAATTTATAGATAGTTAATGAATAAACCATTATGTAGAGGGTAATAATATTTGGTAATGATTTATTATATATATTTTTATTAAATAAGGTGTCATATTATTTAACTTTGGTTTTATTAAAATAGAGTAGATCAGAAAAGTGTAAAATAAGGCGATGGAGATTATTAGATTAGGAGATAAAAAAAATGTATACGTGTGAAAGAATGAATACATCTGTACAAACACAAAGATGCTTTTACACCTATTTCTGATGGCTATAAATTCCAGGTTTGTTGTTGTCTATGTCTTAAGATTATTTTTACAAAAAAAGGTGCTTTGATGTAGATAACGATAGCGATCAATTTTAAGTCTTTATTGATTGTGACCGACATCAAACTTGTGAAGCTTTGATTTTTTTTTTAAGATAAGGTTTCCAGATGTTTTTTTTTTCTTTGGTTGAAATTTGCGATATAAATGATTGAAACAATTTTTTAATCAGTTGGTCATTAATTTTTTTTTTTAGAGAGATGATCACTTAGTCATTAATTTTTTTTTTTAGAGAGATGATCAGGCAGTACGATTTTATTTTTTGATCAGTTAGTATGATTTTATTTTTAGAGACTCAATATGAATATTTTGGAGAGACAGTCACTCAGATTATTATTATTAAAGTGAGATGTAACTCAGTGATTATTATTTTGAGACTCAACTCAGTAGGAGAAAAGTAAGCGATTTGATTTTTTTTATTCACTCTTTAAAAATTGAGAAAAGAAATGAAGTATAAGACTCTGCTATAAAGTCAATATAGATGAAGATGTGTGTCTATATAAACAATTTCCAGCAATATTAAAGAAGAGAGGAAAACATTGGAACAAGATTGAATTTAATAGAAGTTATTAGCAATTATAAAAATATGATATTAACATATTTGGCTATGCATAATACTATGCCTCTGCATTGCTAAACCATTTTTTTTCTGCTTCCTGGTTAATACAGAATGAGTTAAAATTGCTGATCTGTCTATGGAGTCATGTATCAAGTAATAACCAACAAAATGATAGAGTTTGAAGCCAACCACACAAGCTATATGGAATGCTTTGTTTCTAGTTCCTGGCTTATTAAAAGCTCATTACCTTCGAATGAATGGAGAAGAGGAAATAGGAGGAAAAGAAAATTTATAAAAGCCATGTAGAACCAAGTTTGAAGCCATGAATCAAATTTTGTTAGTTTACCTCAATCATCTAAAGTGTCAACAGCAATTATTTTTTTTAAAGGAGAGAGACAAGCAAATCCACCGGTACCTACTTATTCAAAAGTACTTATAATAACTTTTTTTTAAAATGGTAGAAGGAAGCCAATCAACAATGAATAATAATAGAATTGAAGAAACAAGCAAGTCAATTGATTCAGCATTATCTTAAAAGTATCTGCAATAACTTTCTTTTTTGTTGTTGTTGTTGAGCAAAGAAAAGCAGTCTGAAAATTCAAACTCAGGACATTAATAAGAAGTAAAAAAGTAAATGGGTAAATATGAACTTTCTTTAACCGATTTTATTCTTACTTATTAAAAGTAAACCTTAATTTACTGGTCAAAGCAATTTTCTTTTTTGATACAGAAACATTAAAGACTTGTTTATCTATAGTTATTTGCAATATCTCACAACATAGCACAAACATAGTTTAAACCTTTAAACTTAAATTTTTCATTATTTTTTTTATTATTTTTTTTATTATTATATATTGTAATGTTGAAATGTTTTTTTTTAATTGTTCTTCAGTTGTTAATGATAATGAGCAACCTATAAATATATGCATTTATAATGTTTTTTTTTATTTTTATTTTATCTTGTTGCATATTAAAAAATTAATATCATGTATTTTATTTTCTTTCGCTATAAGGTTGCAAAAGAAAAAGATATTTTTATATATGTAATTTATGGGTATACATTTTAAACATATATGTTAACATTACCGAATGCGTGCATGTGTAACTGCTTATCCAAACACATCAAAGAATAGGTTATATATGATTAGTTTAAAATGGTAAATTAAAAAGTAGGGCATTACATTTGAATGGAAGTGAAATAACATATACAAGTAACACCTGAAATTTATTTTATGATATGATAAGTAAGAAAAGTCTTAAATAGGCATTTATAGAATATGTATTTTTTTTTCTAATATTGATTTAAGTTGGCTTATTTTGAGATATCAAAAAATGATAAACCTATATGTTAGATTTATTTGCTTATACTTATATAAATTTTTTTATATTAATTTTTGTATTGAATTAATATGGTAATAAGCCATTTATTTAATTGTTGATTTGACTTTAAAGAAGGAGAGAAAGAGTAGTAGTGTTAATAAAATATAATTATATATCTTAATTGGTTTCCGAGTTATTATTAAGAATATTGTGTTGTTGTTTTTTTCTTGTCTTAATTCTATCATTTTAATTCATCACTATTGCTCGCAGTTATTAAGTATTACCATTCGTATATATTGAGCAATCACTGGCAAATATTAAGCATCCGCAAAATAATAGGTAAACTAGAATGTTGATATTTAAGTATTTAAGGATTATGCTTGAGAATAACCAAATTTTGATAATTATAGTTCAACAATAGAAAGCTAAAATTGTGTTGTGTCCATGAATTTTGATCATCCTCATCAAAGATGGATATCATGTTATTAGTTTAAAATGTTTCAAATAATACTATATAAAAGTTATGATCGCCATCAATCATCATTAATAAATTATAATCATTAAATTTAATGTTTAGCGTAATTAATATATTTTAGTAAATAGGGGTTTATAGAAAATTGAATATTATGCAAAGATATTCATGATGATCAATCATCACCACTAGTATTATTAAATCCCAGTATGAAATAGGATAATTTTAATAGATGCCTATAAGTTTATAAAGATGAATTTATTGTTGTGAGTTTATTAATAAGCCATGGCTGGTATCATCATCACTATTATAATCATTATTATGATATCACTATTATTATCATTATTATTATGATATTTTTATCATCATCATCATTATTACCTTTATTGTGATAAATAATCTAGTTAAATGGCCATCAATATCAATAATGGTCTTCACATGCTTGTTTGGAAGCCATTAATAGGATTATACATGTCTGTTCATCAATATACGTAAATGAGCTAGCAATGTCTATAAGAATCTTTGATCTATAGTATAAACTTTGGTAATATTGGGATCTTGTAATTTTATCAATATAGATAAAATGTAAGAATGTCATTTTTTTTCATTAGTCATCCAAGTCATGTGTAATAAAAATGTACTGAATGAGTTTGAACTCAAGTACACTATAAATAGATACTTATCTAGATTGAAAACAATCTAGTGGCGCTCATGGGAAAACACATGTACTTAGCTAAACTGAATAAAGAGTGATATCATCCCTTTCCAACTTTATAATATTAGTTTTATAGAATATATATATTTTTTTATAAGTTGTCATGAATAGCACCAGTGTGTGCATATGACCATGAATGGTCTTATATATTTGGAAAGAAGAATAGGAAGGATTCTTTGTTAGAAGAACCTAGTATTGGAGATAAGCATAAGGCACTCCAGGAATTTCACAGTGGGTACTTTTATTCAGTTGCTATATTTAATATTATTTTTATTAGATGACAATGGCCAGTATGCTTTATTGTTTAAATGACTGCCTCAATATATAAATAAATACCAAGAATCTTTAATGCTGATATTTTCAAGTGGCACAGTGATTCTATAATTTCTTTATCTATGCTATGATGAATTAATATAGTTACAAATGGTACAGATTGGATAGGCATATATCTAATAATTAATAATTTCCCCTATCTAAATATTTATTATGGTTACAAATGTGACATATTAAAATAGTTACAAATATATTATATTAATTTATAAATAGTTACAAATTATAGTTACAAATGGCATGCCAAATAGGGATTGAAATATGCCACACACCTGAGAGAGGTGTATTTCTATATTAATTTAATTAATATTTCTATGTGTTAATTTAAATAGTTAATATATATATATATATATATATATATATATATATATATATATATATATATATTAATGTGAAATAGTTGCATATATATATATATATATATATATAAATATATACAATATATATATATATATATTATTAAAAACAATCTCAAAAATTAAATATGTTTTGCTATTTAAAACTGATCTTTCCTGTGAATTTTACCTTATCTATTATCAGTAGCAGTAATAATTTTGTTACTAATAATATTTAGAGATCAAATATTAAAATATGTAGAGTCATTATTATAAATACTTCACAGAACCATTATGTCAAAATATGTTACTAGGGCAAATTGCAAGCAGATTCTAAAGAACCATTTAAAATAAACTTGCAAATGTATTTATTATTTGTATACAAATGCCAGTTCATTTTTATAAAAGTTTTTTATCTCTCTTTCAACTGTATGTATTGCAAATAAATTGCTCTATAATCAAAGTTTATCAACAAAATAAAAACTACTATTTATAATATATATATATGGAATCTTAAAACAAAATATAGTATTTCATAGCTTCACTGTACAAAGAAAAATATGCATACACCATTTATAATAATTATATTATAAAGTGCATACTCATTACATAAAGTAATATTTAATAAGGCTATAACCTTAAGACTGTGCACCTGAAATTATGAGTACCTTGATTATGAAAATAGAAGAGTGAATATAACAATCATTAAATAAATCTTAGAAATTAAATACATGTTGCTATTTGAAATTTGTTTTTCATTTAAAGCTTTCATTATTTATTATCAGTATATTTTATATGTTTTATCATATTCCTTACCTTTATCAATGGCAGTCTTTTTATTTTGATACATTATCTGGATTGTAAATTTGAAAACATTTAATTAAATTCCTGAGTTTAGTGAGTCTTGAGGTGATAGATTCCGATAAGGAAAATATATAAATACTCTGTATTTTTAACAAGGGAAAGACAGCCATATTGTTAGTGAGAATTGCAGCCAGTATTCACAATTGTTAATGTTTAACATGTCCGGCTAAAAGCGGGCATCTTGTTGCTGTTACTCCGTGGGTGAATGGGGTTTCTCTCATCGAAATGCCTAAACCACCATCATGCCGATAGAAGAGACAAGCCTAACATAATGGGAAAGATGATGCCATCAGCCACTGAGTCAAACTCACCAAACCTACAGCAAGAACTTGCAATCCAGATAAATATTACCGGTACCATTTTATTTTTCAAACCGCAGAGCTCTGAGTAAATGTATATATTTATCTATATAAGTTAGCAAACTCTCTTTTAAAATAATGATAAAGCTAAATGTAATCAAAACTTAAATCCATTTAATTAATATTTTAAATATGTCAATTGCTATCCCAATTTCATGTTGTTAAAGTTTAAATAATCTGACTAATTTATATTTTCCTTTCATTTAAAGTACATTATTAGTGTCTAATTTAAAGTTATATCATTGCGGTTGTGTCTATATCTCTTTGCTTATTTTAAATGCTTATTATATTTTATATGCCAATATTGCGAAACAATGGGCACTTAATTTCATGTTTTTAAGAAGATATTATTTGAAAATCTTCGTGTAATTTGTTTATAGCGTCAACTTTCTGCGCTGTTTCGAAATCCTATTTTTTATTATTTAAATGATTTAATATGTGAAATGTGGCTCTTTTAAAATCAACCATTTAAAAACTTAACTTGATAAGTTTATTTTAGAGTTAAATTTAGCCTTGATCGTATTTATAAGTATATTTGTCATTTAAATTCTTAAGTCCATAGAAATATACTTTCCCTCCTTAAATATTTATTATCTATAAGTAACTTAATAGATCGAGCATGTCAAAGTACAGATGTATTAATATCCCCTTTTAGTAGCATAGACATTTATTATCAGGCTACACAAGAGTTAGTCCCAATTTGATAGAGCTAATATGCTATTAACTTGTATTTCATAGTATGAAATATACTATTCTTTGCTTGGCGGATGTGATATATTACTTTATAAAATTATTCTCGTTTTGCTGCTATACGTAATATACGTATCTCAAGATGGAGCCACAGCGTTACCAGCACATCTTCTCTTATAGGGTAGAGCAGTAGTGAAGCCTGAGACAAGGCCAGGTTAGCACATAAGTCCCCCGCCATTCCTGAACATAATGTTTCTTTCACGCAGCATTGCAATCGGTTACAGGGTACCGGCGTTTGTCACAAGAATCCTGAAGTTATTTCATCCATCCGCAGAGTGACTTTTCCTATTATTGTTTACCTGTGCCATAGCGCATTGGTAAAATCTTATTTCAGCCAACTCTCCCACCATAACATAACGCTTTCAGCATTCTGAAATTTTCTCTCAAAAGCCATGTTCGATTGATCATTACTTGAGCTGGTTTATGCGCTCGTGATTAAGTCATATTGTATATTTTAGTAAATGAATTCATGATCAAAGTTCAATATAATTATTTATATAACAGCCACAAATGTAATAGGATTTGGCTTAACTAGATTTATAGACATAACGTAGTGAATACAGGCGTATGTTAAACCCATATATGAAAATTAAATGAAATTATTTAAATAAAGCTATTTTGAATTGTATATAAAAAGAGAATATGTTCTCTTATCCACCCAATGTTTACTACATTCGACGCTGAAATGTGTAAAACTTATCAATTTCATGCCAATTGTAAATAAATATATAATTAATTTAATGTATTTCATTCTCTGTCTCGTTATTGATCTAATTCAATCCAATTCTAATTATTATTTATAGCCTATATATGTGAAAACTATGCATTAAGTTAAATTAGATTGGTGATATATTTTAGTCGATTAAGAACCTCTCTTTTAATTATCAGAGTCTTATTGCTTCTCCGTGACCTATGTCGGCCGTGTAGAAAGGGGTATACTACGTGTAATTTCAAGGTGGTCATTTGTAGAATCTTGAGTCTTGGAATCCTGGCTTACGAGTTGAAGTGTGGTCGGACTTGGGATGTCACAGTCCTAGTCTGGTCCGCTTCGGTCTCTTTTGCTTGGATTCTGAATTCTGTTACGCGAATGTACAAACTTGACTGTTACAATATATATATTGTAAGTACACAGATTGACTGTAAGTCAAAGTATTAAAATAAGATAATGAAGTTTGTTGATCTTGCTTGGATTTTCATTTCATTTGACAAATGGATAATGAGAGATCTTGAAAACATAAATTTAACTTGATAACCATGGTGACCCAAAGCTTTTTAAATAATATTTTTTACTCATAATTCTAGTTTCAAAATACTAAATTTGTGTTAATCAATCTCAAAAAATATATAAACAGGTAAATAAATAAAGAGATTTTAAAAATAATTAAGTGTATCACAAAAGATTACTTGACTAAAATCATCATTGTTATTAAATATTACTCATTTCAATTTCTGTTATTGCAATCACTATAGAAACACATTACAAAATTAAATGTTTTTTTTATGTTTTACATATATTTGTTTGTAAATTAATTTGAGGAAAATTATTATTAAAAAAACATATGTAAAAATATTTATATCCATTAGAATGTATCAAAATTGTAATATAAATTCTTTATTTTGGTTTAAAAATGAAAAAGCATATCAACTTAGATTTCATTTCAATGTATCCATTTCTCTTCAAACTTCCATTGCACTTTCAAAAAGAAAGGAAATTTTTCTGGAACAGATCATTCATCATCGAGTTTTATTTGAGTGATTTTCAACAGATTTTATGATAGCAATAAAGTCATCAAGAATATCTGATAAATAAAACTGACAATGTAATTTGAGTCTTTCTTATCATATTGCCATCGCATAGGATAGATACATTTTTTCTGCCTTTAAAAAATGTATCAAATTTTATCATTTCAAAGAGTGATTTATAAAATCATTGAAGAATTAAAGTTTTAATTATCAGCCCATTCTATGAAGCAGCTTGCTAAGGAAATTCCACAGAAGACTGCAACAAAAATGTGAAAGAAGAAAAACCTATAAAAATGCTTTATATTGCAGATCAGCTATTTAAAGATATTCCATGTTTACAAATCCAAGATTGCATTCATTTATCTGTGATGGTTGTAACTACCATTATATTCTATGGATACTGTATTTCAAATAAAGAAAATCTCCAAGATTTATCAATTCAATTTATATTATAATAAGCAATGTTAAACACCACTCTCATAAGTCAAAAACAAGGAAATAAAAGAAAAAGCTAGTAAATGCTTCATTTAATTTTAACAGGATTATGACTTAAAGAAATTCTATTTGAACATCATTGCCACTGAAAAGGAAATTGAGGTTAGTGATGTATAATTTCACACCCATTGTTTTTGAAAACTAGACCTATATATTTATAAGAAAACATCTTTCTAATCAAGGACATAAACTCATCTCTACATTTTAGGATTGAGAACAAAGAAGCTACGATGGATCAATAGTTTATGAATGAAATGGACAGACTTTTACTTATGGTATGTTTTTTTTACACACAGGTATATATATTAAAAGAGTTTATATTTTATTTTAAATCAGAAATAGTGTATATATAGGTGTAATAGGATTTATGCAATGAAAGGCTCAGAGAGATTTCTTTACTGATTATTTAAACTCTTATCTGATGGTGTATTTTAATGCGACCCGATGTTTTTAGATATTCAGTTTGATTTTTGTAAATGTCCAAAATTTAACTTGAAATATCAGACAGAAAAGAGGTTTAAATATAACGCCTTATTTCATGTTTTTTTAATTATTATCATATTAATGAACAAATAGAGTTCACTTTTATTTCATTACATATACATTTTGGTATCTGTTATTTAAGAATTTTCATTAAGATATTCAAAATCTATCCTTCCATTCATTTTTTATAATGTCATTATTGTTTCACAGCACATTTTAGAATACATCTTATCACTTTTATTAATTTCAATCAATTAGAAACATCATTAATCTTCTGTTGTATTTTGTTACTAATGTTACCAAATTTTTTATAATCCAATAAATTGAGTTGATTTAAATGCTACAAATCTGTTTAATTCTTTCTTTTGATTGCATAAGATTATTTTGTTACTTGAAATGTAGTTTAAATTCAAACTCATTTTGGTAAGTGAATTCGAATATGAAATATGGTATGTTTTATACATCAGCATTTTTTTTATCTTATTACATATGAAATTTAATATTTATTAATGCATTCAAATAATTGTTTATTTATTTGAAGCAATGTAAAATAATTTCATTTGTTTATTTTGTCCACTTATAAAATCTTAAGTGATTGTGCTCTATCTTTAGTCAGAATGACTTATCTTAATTACTTTTTTTAAATTTCTTTGAAGTGGAGATCATAAATCTCATCAACTAACTTAACTGAACATTATCATTAGTTTGGATGACTGTCAATTATTGTCATATATAGCTTAATTATTACAAAGTCCATTTTATATTCGATTGACTAGAGATTTAAGTGGATAAATAATGTCAGAGATTATAATTCAGTAAACATCCAATGGAAACTTGGAGTATATTTTATATAATGTGATAAAATGTGAAATTAGCTAATAGATTTATTGATAATAAATTCTAATGGAATATTTCATTTTAGAATATAAATGTAGCAATCATTGCATATCGCTCTACTGTAGGATGTGAATGAAATGTTTATGTTATATTTAACATTTTATTGAAAAATAGGTGTACATTTGAGTAAAGGATTATTTTGTTTGAACATTTAAAATAGTGTATAGGTTTATAAAACATTTTCCAAAATGTACTTATAATTATTTTAAAAATTATTTTATTTAAATAAAATAGAATATCATTAAATATTAAGATAAATTTGAATTACTAAAAATAATATTAAATTAATAAAGTATGTCCGATTTAGTTTTATTCAATTGTCAATTGAGTAGATATCTCAAGCACTCATCATTTTTAGGGCAATGATATATGATTTTACTCAGGGCCGGCGCTGGGTACTAGGCGCCCGCATGCAAATTTGATTTTGGCGCCCCTGTCAATATGTATGTTTACTAAGGTGACCCGACCGTGTCCCGTGGCGTTTTAAAAAAGTCATGATTTTTAGAAAGAATGCACGATGTAATGCTATTTTTGATATCAAAAATAGCATAAAATTGATTGTTAAATTATATATTATTTCATACAAACGGTTTGTATGAAATAATATATAATTTAACACGGCAAATTTAGATGTTAGAAAAATTTGCAGAAATTTTAAAAATAATGTGTTTGTTAAAAATAGACAGAGTGATTCAAATATATATATATAATAAATTTAAAAAAAATAATGTTTGAGATTAAAATATTTAAATGTTTAAAATAATTTTCGAAAAACATTTACATATTTTAATCTCAAATATTTTTTTTTTTTTAAATTTCATATTTATTATTTGCGTCACTGTCTGTTTTTAACAAACCCATTATTTTTAAAATTTTTGCTAATTTTTCTAACCTCTAAATTTATGCAAATATTAGCAAATTTAATAATAAATTTACAATTTATAAATGAAATAATTTTAAAAAGATATAATATTACAAACATACATATTTAATTTATTATTATTAATGTACGCTATATCTATATAAACGCTCCATATAAACCAAATTTTTAATCAGCCCCCCCCCCCCCGGTCAATGGTGTCCCGTTTTACCAATGTTAAAATCTGGTCACTTTAATGTATACCACCTACATGTTATAAATATTAGTGTACAAAATCTTTCTAAGGGAAACAAACAAGGCAATGTAAATAAATAATTTTTAATATTAAAAAAAAAGAAAATACAGTTAAAAAAAGTAAATGCATTACAAAACATGTTATAATTATAATAATTTTATACTCCTTGACTTCATATTAATAAACCTTGATATGATTGTATTTATTTCCAGTTCTGCACAAATATCATTTTCAATAGCAATTAATGCCAAATTAACAAGCCGTTTTTGTGACATAGTTGTTCTCAAGTAAGTTTTAATTAATTTTAACTTAGAAAAAGAGCGTTCACCGCTTGCAACACTAACAGGTAATGTTAATAATATTCTTAAAGCTATTGATAAGTTTGGCATAGATAAATTATTAGAAACTATAAAATTAAGTGTTTCGAAAGGGTTTTGAGAATTTAAAAAATCCTTTTGAAAAATATCTCGAAAAGCACATAATTCGTCGAATAAATCTGTAGCATTAATATCTTTACTGTTATCAAATTTCAAAATATTTTCTAAATCTTTGCATTTTGCTTGTAACTCGCTCTTATTAATTTCTGATATTTTATATAGAAAATTGAAATTATTATAACATGCTTCGAGGAGTTCAAAGCGTTCTGTTAAAGAATTAATCGCTACATCTAAAAGTGTAAAAAACATGTTTATTTTAAATTTTTCTTCAGGTATTTGAGGTGTTTCGTCCTGATGCTCGTAATCAACTTGAGGAGTTTTTTTCCGTTGTCGAACTTCTTTGGCAGTTTTAAATTCTTTCTCTCCATCAACCTCTTCGCTAAGTTCATCTGCAATTTTGAGAATGTTTTTGAAATTTGAATCTGATCGATATTCTCGTAAAAATTTATTTAGATTTGCGATCGATTCTAAAGCAAGTGAAGCATTCATATTTACATTTTGGAGCATTTTACTGACAGGATTTATTCTATTTAATATATCATGCCAAATTATTAAAGAACAAATAAATTTGTAATCCTTAAGGTTAGTGCAGAGTGATTGAGCTTCATGTTGAATTTCTCTATTAAAAGATTCGTTGTTCATTATTTCATAGAGTGCATCATAAATTTCACCCAACTGATACCGTAGAGGCCGGATTGCATCAATTCTGCTTTCCCATCGTGTTTCTGATGGTTGTTTTAGAGTTAAAGTTTTAATAAATTTTAAAAGGATTGACCACCGTTTATAAGATGATGAAAAAAAATTGTATATTTTTTGAACAATTGCAAAAAAACCAATTGTATCTACATTGACTTTGGCGGCATCGTTTATGATTAAGTTTAAAGAATGAGCAGCACATGGTACGTAAAATGCACGAGGGTTTTTGGTTAAAATCAAATTTTGAAGTCCAGCCTTTTTGCCTTTCATGTTGGCCCCATTATCATACCCTTGACCACGCATGTCTTCAATGGGAATCTTCCATTTTTCCAGTTGTTCAATTATTGTTGTACATAAACCTCGTCCAGTGGAATCTGTTATATCTATGAAACCTAAAAAGTTTTCTCTAATTTTAACCGTTCCATTATTACAAAAAACGAGCGAATAATTATGGTCATTTGTTCAGTTTTACTTGCATCTGGTGTACAATCTAAAATAATAGAATAATATTTGGATTTCTTTATCGATAATAAAATTGTTTCCCTAATTACTGTACTTAAAATTTCCAATAATTCATTTTGGCTATCTTTGCTCAAATAATGTACTCTATTGTTTTGATCTAGGGCCCTCTCAACATGATTTTCCATAACGGGATCAAACTTCGCAAATAATTCAATTAATTTTAAAAAATTTCCGTTATTTTTTTCGTATAATTTATCAGATGATCCGCTAAATGCTAAATTTTGACTACCAAGGAATTTGATAATTTCAATCAGCCATTCCAAAACACTCCTCCAATGTTTCTTTTCCATTTCATATAAATTTTGAGATTGACAATCAATAGTAATTTTGTTTTTTAATCTTTTCTCAAGTTCATTCCAATTCAATAAACTTTTCATGTGATCCATACTAGTTTCATGTCTGTGTAAAGCTGTACTTAAATTTCTCCAATTATTGTATCCTTCTATGAGGCTAGATTCAGTAGATCCAAAAACTTTGCAACAAAAGCAAAACACAGAGTTCAAAATTTCGGAATAAATAAGCCATTTTCGAAAAACTACTTCTCTGTTTTCCATTTTTCTATTATAATATACATCAGAAAATTTACGGCCATGTACATCGTTCGGATATATAATATCTTTCTTTTGAACAGGCCCCATTTCTACTAAAATAACACGTAGTTTGTCATCGATTTTATTCCATTCAGCTGGATCTTCTAAATTTGTACACATTTGATATGATATTGGCACAATGACTTTGTTGTCACTTAACTGTTTCTTACTAAAATCTTGTTCAATATTTTCAACAGTTCCCTGTGAACTAGATGATGTGCACGGTTCTGGTTCTTGTTGAGTATAAGCTATTTCAGAAGCAGTTGATATTTTAAGATATTTATTAAGTGATCCACTTTGTTTTTTAATGTTTGCTATTTTTTCAGCTTGGCGTTTACGATTTTGTGCACCGGATAGTTTTTTCTTAGTTTTTGATTCCATATTACTTTTACTCATGAACGCCACTTTAAAATAATTTTCAAATGTAATAAATAAATAAATACGGACTCTAATTTATATATTTACATCATGTATCTTAATACTTAAGATTATATATCGCTAATTTAGATGTCCAACACAAATTACTTCTTGCGCCAAAATACAAAACTCTATACGCGGAGGGGAAGAAGTTGTTTAACTTGTTTACCTAAAAAAGGCAGCTAATAAATTGGAAATATTCAGCCATTGACATTAAAAATGGTCAGGTTTTAAAATAACTCAAGTGTCCAGTTTTTTACGCTTGATTGAACATTTTAGTTTTACCATTGGCAAGATTTTCTTTTGTTATCATATATTTTTCTAATTAACACAGGTGGCCTGCCAGGCCTGATTTGCGATTTCAATAGAAAATTTCCTGGGATTATAATTATTGTTTACAAGTTCTTACTAAGATTTTAAAATTTGCGATAAACATCATAAGCAAACGTATGTAATTAATTTGCAAACCTAATTAGTATGCAGAAAAAATAGACTTTTGACAACGATTAAAATATATAAAATAAAAAGTAAACTGAAAATTATATTAAGTTTACTGGAATTATACCTATAATATATATTACATACACGTTCGAATATTTATATCAAATTATTATTTAAATAAAAAATTAGAAAATGTTTTATTTTGCAATATTATAATCGTTTCTTACGATTTCAAAATTATGTACATGATCTAATATATATATATATGCATATACATACATAAGTTCTAATTTATAATACTTTTAGTGTGTGTTTATTTATATATTTGCTAGCAGAAAGTTACTTATAGTTTACTATAAGCAGTACTATATATATATAAACATTACAATATGAAATTTGTAATATAATAAACTTTATGTTTAGTTTATTGTTCATGATAAATAATAGATTTGATTGTTTTATATTTTTAATATTAAGCAGAGCTTGTGTGCAGGCCTGCTTGTGTGTGTCATTTAATAAGATATAATATGACTTCATATGATTTTCAATAATCTACTCTCAATAATTTTTGTAAATAAACATTTGAGAATAATATTCTTCAAATGTGAGTATTTTTGTTAGTAGAGTTTTAATTTCTCAGGGATGGCGCCTTCTTTTTCAGATGCTAATCTCTCAGTGATGGCACCTCCTTCTGCCAGCGCCCGCATGCCCACTTCCGCTGGCCCTGATTTTACTTATTATAGTTTACTTTGTAGGTGTGATAGATTTATTGATGTTTGGAGTAGTTATCTAGTTGGTCTACATAGGTCAGAGTGGTTTGAGTTTAAATGAAAGAATAAAGGTTCATAAAAGTATAGTTAAAAATAGATATCTTAGTTTTCCTTTGTATGTTCATGAAAAAATTACAGGCCACAGTATTAATTTTGATGGAGCTATGGTTGTCTTCATTGAGAGAAATGAAATCAAAAGAAGAATTAAAGAATCTTTATTATTGAAAATTCATTATTCTGAAGCAATTAACTTATTTAAGAGTTCTTTTAATATTAAGGGTGGATGGCAAGTGAATGGATTTGTGGGTAATGTTTAATATTTTATATATTGGGTAGTTTTTGTAGTTCTTTGTTTTTGAGAAGTCTGCTTGTAGCAGTGAAATCTTTGGTTGTGTTTTAATATTATTTTTTCGCTGGTCTGGTTGAATTTTGGATTTGGGTAATTTTAATAATATATATATAGTCACAATTGATAATTAATTTATTTTTAATAGTATTCATCTTTTTTTAATTACAAATCCATTTCCCTTAAGTTATACTATTTTTTCATCCCACTTTAATATCATCAGGTAACTTGTTTTATCAATATCTTAAATACACCCTCTGAATATAGAATTTAAACCCAATTCCTATTTTCACGCACAAGCTTCACTTTACTTATAGTTATTATTGTAGTAGCAGTAGTAGTAGTGGTGGCAAATGCTGTGGTAATGCTGGTAGTGGAAGCAGCAGTGATGGTCATAGTCATAGTAGAAGGCAGAGTAATAAAAATAATGGAAGTAGTAGTAGGAAAAAATGATATTGTATTAGTAGTAGTCATTATTAAAACTAAACTTTTTATTAATATTTTTGCCCTTTTTTCCTTCTATATTGTATCTTTGTTCAGCTTATATTTTAATAAACTTCTAGAAGTGGATTTGTTGTGAAGAATATTTGATCCAAAAAGCTATTTTTTGCTATATATATATATAATCAATAAATAATAAATTAAAAATTGCAATAGTGTTACACTTGATAAAAAAATACTAATAATGTTTATATATAGGGTATATGAGCACAGACTTTCACATGACCCACCACTCTCCGCACTATCTCATAACACTGATACACTTGAACACATATACCCTGTATATTACATATATAAACGCAGGTATATAATAAGCTTGTGTGTTTCAGTTAATAATGTTTATGTAATTTGATTGCAAAACATTTTTTTACTTCTGTCCTACAAAAGATTTTTACTAAGGTTGTAACCTTATGAATAAGCATCTGAAAAATTCGAAGGTAGCGACATCTACAGGTCTTAGCCACAAGCTTATGCTTTCTTTTTTGCAATGTAGACATGGTTGAGTGTACTTTCAGTGAGATCCACCAGAAGCATGGCTCTTGTAGATTGATTATGTTTGCTGCTCTATTTAAAGAGTGAAATGATTATGTAGGTACTTTATTTAAATTAGAAAATTTACATATTTCATTTACTCTATAACTGGACACTGTTTTTTATTATTATGTTTTTATATTTGTCTATGAATCATGCCTTCTTAACTTTTCTTTTTCTGTCATCCCATTTAATGTAGACAAGATTACCAATATGTGGGTCAAACACATGTCCAAAATTGAGTTCATGCTCTCAAAAGGTCGATTTATATCCAGAATTATATTTAGTGTGCCAATATAGTTATTTATGTTACACTAGTCTTGTGGTATTGTTAGCTCTCAATTTCCTGTAATGTATGGCAGTACAAGTTGGTTAGCTTTTAGGGATTTTATACATAATTTGCAATATGTCCACCTTTGGTAATTTATCCTTAGTGTTATGAATTAATCTATTAAGATTATAGGAGGATGGGAAATCGAATGTTGAATGTTGGGCAAAAATCTTTTTTATTTTTTTTATTAATTTAGAGATATGTAGCATGCTACTCATGGTTTAGTTTTGGTGTGATATGGGCAGGATGTTTTATATTTTTATAAAATTGTTTGATATTTATTATAATATATTTGCCATATACTATATTGTATAGATCTTTAACATACGAATCTGTATTCATTTTTCTAACAACTTCATACTTGCAAAGACTTAGATTACGTTTTAAGAAGCCTTTGAGTCCAGCTGATTTATCGCCTATGGCTATTCAGGATTGTAGATGAATTGCATCTTAACATTAAATGGTTTGATATTCATTTTATAGTCTAACTTATTTTTCTTTCTCTACATTAATAAATCTAAATACCATAAGTGTTATGAGATGTTTCTATGTTTGGGGGTTCATATTAAGGCCAATTCTTGTGCTAATAATTCGTGCATTTGAGTAATGGTTCCTTCAGAGGTACATATCAGCACATTCTTAACATATAATTTATAAAAAATCTGTTTTTCCCATAAAAGCTACTATATTATTCCTCAACATCTTCTAAGGTTAAACTACATATGATACCACTAATGTTTAGTCTCGATGGCCATATCATTTTCTTGTTTAGAATTCATTGTTGAATTTTGTTGTAATGTCTTTGTCAATCTAGTTGAGAAAGTTAATGATAAAATTACATTTGTGAGAGTTATAATCACTACTCAATAACAAATTTTTACAATATTAATAGACAATATTCACAGCATTGAGCCATATAGTCTGTTGATGTCTAATGAAGCTAATTTATAAGAATGTAATTAACAAGAAAATTGTCCAGTTATCAAGCAAATGGAATATGTAAATTTTCTAACTTGAATAAAATGCATGCATAATTATCTAACTGTTTAAATAGAACAGCTAATTTAATCAATCAATCAATCAATCTATGAGAGCTATGATTCTGGTGGACCTCACCAAAAGTGCATTCAATCATGACTAATTTGCAAAAAGGAAAAAAAATTCATGTCACAGGTATGAAAAAAGTTTTGCAATCAATTACAAATACAAATGAAATAGAAATTTAATATTATCTTTATGTAATAAATATTTTTGTAAAAATATAAATAATGCTATTTAAAATAATACACATTTACATCAATTATAGACTAAAAATGCAGAACTCCCATATGGATTTTGTGATCCAAGGCGTACAGTGACTAGGTTTGGAAATTATACCGTTAGCAACTGTGTAATGGATTGTGCAATTTCAAACATGGAAACTGGATGTGGTTGTTCAGAATTTATTTTACTAGGTAAATTTTATAATGTTCATATTATATAAAAGTATTTCTGACATTATAAAATTTTTATTAATAATATATCTATAATCTTATTTTTAGATTCCTTTCAAAATGAAAACGTTTTTAAGAAAATGTGTCGTCCAGTTGAAAAATATTTGTGTTATTTAAATCCAATTGGTAAGAATACTATATACTAAGTAAAAAAAATTAAACATTTTTAGTCCGCATTTTAATTAGGAACTAATATTTTAAAAATTTTATAGGAGAAATGTAATTTTGAAAAATTATAATGCTTTGCTAAAAAAAAAAAAAATGTCAATATTGCATCGTTCTAGCAACTTTAAACCAAGTGGAGAGGTAGACCAAACATTAAAAAAAAAAAAATAGAAGTAATGAAAAAGGAGAATTATCACGATTAATTATTTATACTTTGTTAAATCTGAGTACTGTATATAATTCGAATAAAATGCTGTAGCAATAATAATAGTTTTATTCATAAAAGATATTTTCTGAAATAAAAATATTTGTAAAAATGTGTGCATAAAAAATTACCCGTATAGTTTATTCAAAGAATGTTAGAATGGGAAGGAGGGGGTAGAATAAATAATTTATTTAAATAAAAAATGTATAAGATTAAAATTGAATAATTTAGACATAATTTTTCGAAAGTTAAAATAATTTTTTGTACTTTAAAAAAAAAAAAAATTGTAAATTCACTTAATAGTTTCATTAGAGTTAAATTCAATAACATGATATAGATTAAAAAGTAACTGATTAGACATAATTAGCATACAATGTAAAGCAAGAACAAATAAAGAAAATAGCAATAATAACAACATGCTGAGGTTAATGAAAAAATATGCTCTCATTGTGCATTGGTAATAGCTATATATATATAAAATAAAGATTTCTATTTATAGCAATTATCTTTCACTGTACTAAATTTGTGACCATTATTTTTCTTCAAAGAATATGGTTTTTCATTGCTAATTTAAATGTATATATAATAGTAAATGTCTCTATGATGAAAATAATAAAAACCATTTGTAAGTCAACAAAGAGCACCCGTTGAAGACTGAATCATGCAATTGTTCCAACAGTGTAAAATGCCTGTAGTTAGTCCAAAACTTGCAAGATGTAGTTTTTGCTTGCTTTCAGTAAAACTATTTTTTTATTGTTTACAATTGCATAGCTCTCGTATTAAAAAAGAAGACTACTACCACTAAGACAGAGTAGGTCCATATCAATTAACAGATACAAATTTAATCTTAAATGATACTGGAACTTCAAATTACTTTAAAATTTTATGTTACCGATGAAGATAACAATCATAGCAAGAATACTGAGTTATTATAAAAGCCATGTTAAGACTTTACAATTAATATACATGCAAATTTGAGGCTTAATAAATTAAAAAAAACTTTATTAGGATATTTTATAATTTCTGTGTATATGTAAATATTGACATAAATTTACATATATTTTCAAATTTTATTCTTATCTTAATGCATCTTTCATCTTAGCTTAATCATATCACAGACATTCATCAACGTGTGTATATATATATATACTTACGGACGCTAACATTATAAGATAAATAGACATACTTTATGTGTATAGTTACTTATATTTATTTTTTCCATTACTATTATTATTATTATTATTTATCAATAAATTAATATTAATATTGAAGGCAAATTAAATATATTGAGAAGGAAGGATTTGTAAACAAATGGAAGATTAAAACTTCTCTGAATTTTATTAATTTTTGTCACCTGTTCTTTCCAATATATGTGCCTCAAAAAGAGTAATAGTACATAAAAATACTCAACTTCAATATTCATCAAATGAGATTGTCTTAAACTAAAATTTTATTATCTAAATTATTTACTTATCTGAGCCATTAATAACTTATTGGTCACATTCCAAATCTGTGCATGAACAATTCAATATAGATCCTGAGAAATCATATTCTATATGAGGTAAATGTTGGGATGTCATAAGGGAAAACTGGAATAGTATTGTCAGATAATAATATGTCAATGGGTGTTCCATCTGAGTAGAAAATGGCAGCCATATTGATCAGTGAATATAAACTAAATCTCTTATATAAAGCACTGGCATAAGTGATATTATAGTTTCATCATTTATATTAATTTCAATTCTACTTAATAAGATAAACTTAAGGTTTTATTATTCTTTATTAAACAGTCAATTCATCATTTTCAGCTAAGATAATCTTATCATATGTTGAATATAAACATCTGTATGTGTACATGGGTTATCAGAAGAACCACCACCATCTGGTTCTCAATAATATGTATATACCTGTGTGAACAAAAGATTTTCTAACATTACTATTATTACTATTGCAGTAGTGGGAGGAGGAGGAGGAGTAGCAGCAGCAGCAGCAGTGGTAGCAGTAGCAGTAGCAGTAGTAGTAGTAGTAGTAGTAGTAGTAGTAGTAGTAGTAGTAGTACATCCTTTCTCCACCATAAATGAAAAGCCTTGAATTTCACTTCCTTATATACACAGCATCACACACAACATTACTAAAGTTCTCAAGGCTACACATCAAGCTGTACTTTGCAAATTACCACACCTGCATTGTTTATTCAATAACTTGAAGAACAGACTGTCAATGGGGTTCACTCTCAAATAGTATACAAAATTAAGTGCCAAGATTTGTCCTGCCATTTTATCTACTGTAGAGAATCTCAGGCCAACTTATCAACATGTATTTCTCAGCACTTTTATCTTTAAAATAAAGCTAAAATACATGCTGATACTTGTTCAATCTTCTTCGAACATTTACTTACAACTTACCATGCCTTCAAGCCCACTCGCCTTAAAATTGTCTGCACTGAATGCAATGATTCCAAACTCAAAATCAAAAAAGCATGTCACATTTCCTTGGACAAACCCTCCAACAACAAATGGGAATCCTGCATCCTTCTTTTCAATAAATGGTTTATCTAATCTACATAATGTAAATCAACCTACTTGAAATATATATGTACCCAAAACTCCCATTACAATTACAGATATGTTTATGACTTAACTAAGTCAAAAGCATGCTACACATCATGCTTAATTTATATTATTAAAGCTTTGCTCTATATGTTTTTGTATAAGTATGTTTATTACATTATAATAACGTATTCAAATTTCTACCAATTGCTGATATAATATTCTTTCATAATTATTTAAAGTAAGTACTTTTAAATATTTTCATTTTACTGAAGCAAGTTTAGAATTTATATATGAAAAATATTTATATCAGTGAGTAGCAGAAACTTGAATATAGTATAATTGTAATATTTTAAATAATTAATTAAGTAAAAATATATTTAAATTCATTAATTATGGGCATTTATTTGAAATTTTTCATTATTAAGTAATAAAAAATTTCTAATAAATGTTCATACTTTATTGAAAATAACATTATTCAAATGTTACAATGAACAATATTTTCAAAGTTTAAATTTTTATCTTTTTTTAAGATTTTATGCAATATAAATAAATAGTATAATGGTTAACAGCACATAAAGTAATATCATGGATTAAGGATTTCTTCAGTAAAATAATAATAATTAATAATTAAACATCACATATTTAGGTAAAAAAAATTACTTAAAAGTCATTTTTATTGATTATTCTATAAAAATATTTTAGTAAATATAAAATAAGCGATTTGTTATGTCAATAAATGGTAAAAAATTCAATACAATATTGTAATAAAAGTTGGAATATTTTATTTTATTATTTCTTCAGATGACTGGATGTAATATTATGAATTATATTTGTTTAAACAATCTCCATTAAATAAAAAAGATTGTTGATCTATAGACTGAGAGATCATAATTACCAGATAAAAGATAATAGTTTGTTTTTATATATATTATAACCTAACAACTGACCGCCATAACCGCCAACATTCACCATCTCTCGCACAGACCGCCTCAGGATCGATGACGATGGGACATAGCATATTAACAATAATTGCCAGGGCGCCAAATTGCAACTTTAATGAGACTTATTTATGCTAATCATTATTGATCAATAATTTCTTTAATAATTTATAATGATAGCTAATGAATGGGTTAATAACTATTTATGAACGATTAAAACACTGAGAACGTTTTATAAATAATACTAATAATCTCATAAATTTTGTATTTATTGGAGAGGAAGAAAATTTAAGCTCGACTCTCCATTGTAATTTCCATCTCTCAGTATCCTCCCATCCATTTACCATTAAAGTCACAATTAAAATTTTTTAAAAAAAATATTCATATGCCCATCCCCATCCTCCTGATCTATCCCTCCATCACATTCGCACTCATAGGTCATCTCTACTCCTATTCCGCTTCAGTCTAAAAAGTTACCTTCTTGGTAGTTCTTTTTCTCCATTGATCATCTCTCCTTAGGACTTTAGAATAGTAAGGCATGAAAGTTTACATAGTTTGCTACGAATTATTGATGATAGATAAATACTCTCCCAGTGATTACATCCATAGTTGATCTTGGCTGAATCTAGCATAGCCAATGTCCACTTACTCTAAATTTCCAATAATTACAATTAAGTTTTTAAATATAATTTTGAAATAACGCATTAGAAACACTGTGATAATTAAAGAAAATTATTAACAAGTTCACCTGGGAAGATATTTGAATACAGCAGATGGATAGAGGATTTTATATTCACCACCTGCCCTCTCTATTACACAATAACCCGACCGCGCATACTATACATCTTTAATCTAAATGGGCTGAAATTTTAATAACGTTCTAAAATTGTGATTTGAATTCTGCAGTGTTTAATAACTTTATAGAATAATATTTTAAGTAAATTTTACCTGTTATGATTTAACAAGGTAAGTTATACTTCAGATTTAAGAGATCGAGTATTTATGCATGATTGGGATTTCCAGAGTTATTATTCCACAAAACAGTGAGGCATAGAGAAAAGTTTAATTTAAAACAATAATTTTATTAACAAATATCAACTTTAAAAAAAACATATTTACACATTTCACATGGCTCTCCCCTGTTCTTCAACCGTATATAAAAAAAAAAAATTCATAAAATAAATAGCTGATTTTGCTACGTTATAAAATATTTAATATTATTTAACTCTTACAGACTGGGGTTTATACTGGCCATGGAATAATACTAATAAAAAAAGATTCTACTATTTGCTTTAACAAAATTTTAATATTAAAATATAAGAAATTGACTTTCTCCTTATATTTTATGCCTTCAATAAATAAACGATTTGTTTTATGATTAGAAAGATTACTTACAAAGAAAACTCTTCATATAATAAGGAGCTAGTAAATCGCATTAATTATTTCAACTTAATATGCATGCCTTAACTTTGTGCTTTCAATTGAAGATATTTTATGCATTGCTTACCCTCTTGTGAATCAAATAACTATTCAAGTGTTTAAGAATCGATGCTTAGCTAGATCATTTATTTACATGCATACCATCACATACTAATGTCCTTACAATAATAATAATAATAATAATATTATCGTTGCTTTACCGTTCCAGCGATGTTCTCGGCTGCTTGCAGATATAACTATAGATACGCGCTGCTTATTATAATTACTCCCTTTGTTTTAAACTCTTAAGTTCAATATTTAACTAAATTAATATTATTGACTCTGATTAGAGAAATAAAGCATTTAAACAATGCAATGTCTTAGTACAATAAATTGCTAATTTAATCCGCACTCATTAAGAAACATCGAAATAGTTTTACGATCCTGTAGACAACATTTATAACTGATACTTTTCTGTGCTCTAAATACATACACCCTTAAAGAAACGAAGTAAGCATTAACATGCAGATAGGCAGAGTTACGAATAAGATAAAAAATATCTTTTAATTTAGGTTTGAGGTATGCTACGAATTTATCGCTAGTAATACAGGAATAATGGCCATCAATAAAGAAATCATCTTACGGTGTAGAAATAGCTAAGTAAGAAACTCATCCACAGCATTTAAATACTTTATAAAATTGGATTAAACATCTAAGTGAGCAGCTAAGCTATGACTGCTGTACTAGGTGGTGACTCATTAACCAACCACATATACAAGGATCTCACACTAATTTGTACACATATAAAATTTTACACTTGCTCTCCCCTTACGAAATATTGTTCTAATACATGAGCCAACAATTTTCCAAGCATCAATTTGCTTACATCTAATTTAATTTAACTTTTACTATAATAGTAAATAAGAAATGAGTATCATCTGTCAAGTCATCTTTGGTGTTTTATCACAACATACATTCTATCTCTAAATATAATGTCTATAAGCATAAATATTTAATAATATCTGATCTCTTAAAACACTCCATATAATCAACGTTCTTACTAATATCTCCCATTCTTTTTTTATTAAAGATAAAACATTAAATTAAGATTTGAATAAGGTATATTTCAAAAAAAAAAATTATAATAACTCAACTAATAAAACAAACTTTTAATATAAGTTAAATTCAAACTGAGATATACGATTAACTTTTTTTCTATTTAATTTTTCAACAAGTAACAAAAATTGTACTTATATAATCCTCCCACACGTCCTCCGGATCTCTCTTACATTTTCCTGCAAATCTCATTTAGTTGGTGTTTTGTTATTTTATTTGGTTTCGTTCCATGTACACACGTATTAAATTATATAATCCGTTGGGAAATTCTGTTACAATTTAAGTGAATCAATCCTTGAGGTTTTTTATTTCCATTTGAAGTTTTAGCACAAAATCCGATTTCTTTTTAACTGCATAAAACATTAATCCCAGGTATTTATTTTAGGAAATCATTTTAGGTATTGATAATAAGTTATAATGGATGAAATATTTTTTCATTTCATTTAAACTCTTTATTCATTTAGGGGTTTTTGTATAAGATTATATTTTATAGTTGAAGATAACCAGCTTTTCGGTTTAGATGTATAAAAGTAGGTCTAAGGTAGCTTCACTGCAAGAAGTCTATTAATCCACTTATTATCATAATATTTCTTTAATTTATCCTAGGTTGTTAAGATTTTTCTTTGGTTAATAATTATTTTTCCTTCTCCTTTATAAATTATTTATTTTTCATTGACAAATAATTACTTGAATTTATAACGATACTGTATTTCAAATGGGATTTAACTTATGTTAGCATCAGTCAGATTCACACTTATTTTTAACAAAATTAACAATTATCTTCTCTCGTAATTTTGGATAATATAAATAATTAGATCCGTCAGTTTCAATAAATTCAGGTTTGAAATAAAGATTCATAGAATACAGTGTTTCCTCGATTTTACCGAGCAAAATTCTCTCTGCGGTTTAAGCTTCATTGTTTGCCGATTGCTAAAAAGATTGCTTATATTTGTACGGGAAAAGATCATGATGTTGGTCAACTTCTACAGAAATAAATATGTACTTAATATAAAAGTTTACTCAATGGTCATTTCAAAATATTATTAATAATTTGATAAAGTTTTTCATTCAGGAACTGAACCAGAAAAAAGTAATATCAAACTTAAAACTTTATAATGAAAATTGCTAATTTAACCTGATGCGGTTTCTCTAGCTAGTTTAATGATGAATAGAGCCCCTCCTAAAGGGTGAATTGGGTTTTTATACTGTCTAGATTCCCTCTTTCAATTCCTGAATGATTGACTTGCCAAACCAATTATATTTAATTTTTAACTGGTTGATTACAATTGTTTATAAATTATTTATTCATACTTTGTACAATTATCACGTGGTTTTTATTAAAAAATTTCCCGCAAGTGGAAATCTCTCTTTCCTTAATAAAAAAAAAAGGATAAAATGAAAGTTTTTAATAAAAAATATATATAATACATAGCAGCCTGATTTTAAACCTAGAATTTTGAATTGGCTGCTATGAATGAATTAATGACACAAAATAATACTTCTTTAAAAGAGCTTTTCACTGATACCCTACATTATTTTCCCTAATTAGTAATTAACTCTATAATTAAAATTTATAATAAATTTTACACCTATATACTTGCACATACACATAAAATTCTATTTAAACCGATTTCTTAATACTTTGTTTGATTTTTAATCTGTTCTTTGACATTTTACTTTTATTAAACCATAGCGTTGTAATTCACTGTTATAAAATACGACCGTTTACTATTCACCCTCTCAAAGTTGACTTTGTAAATTCTAACGCTCCTTCTTTCTTTTCAATTTTCCAACTATTAAAAATAATTTATAAAATATTTTTAACAAATAAATTTCTCAATTACGATTGTTTCTATTTTAATAAAACTTTACTAAATGACACTAAAATAAAATAATCTCTGTTTTATAAACTTTATGAATGAATTTTTATTTGCGTGCTAAGTAAATTATGTAAAGCTATTGGACTTGATTTGAACTTCGCACTGGATAGATAGCTTAAATGTTACCCTACAATACATTTGATGAGGAAAATTTTACTAAACACTGTAATAAATAACTTAGTTTCAACTCTAATGGAGCTTTGATTAAACCCAAAGGCTACAATATATATAAAACTAAGTAAAAAATAAAAGTAATATTTGAATGTGTGGTCCTATTTTTTTAATTTTCTGTTCAATAGCATTTTAAATAATGCTTATTTAAAGGTTATATCATCAAGTTGTTGTTTTTTTAAGATTCTTGTCACTGCATATTTATAGTGGCTTATAAGCTGCCTAGACCTATAACTAAGTACAGTAACTTCTAATTTCTCAAAGAAGAAATCATTTTACATCATATAAAATATACTTTTAATCCATACTTTGTTGCTATTAGCAACTGAGAAAAGTGAGATATTTAAAAATATTTACATAACAAATAAGTGATACTGTAAATATAAAATTATCATAGTATATTATTAATTGTATACATAAATATAACAGTATGTATCCTTATAGTATTGTATATGTACATATATTAGTTGCAGATTTTCAAAGAAATAAAGGACATCGATGTTCCTGCCCTATAAGTTGTCATAATATTCAATACAAACCACGTTTAATTTTTACTGGAAATAATGTTGATGCAACCAATAAATTATTGTCTGCAAAATATAATATGACTCCAGAGTATGGCCAGTAAGTCTTTTTCAAGTACTGTTGTTAAATTAATATTAAAAAGTATATAATTATCATTATCATCATCATCATTGATAATAATAATAATAATAATAATAATAATAATAATAATAATAATAATAATAATAATAATAATAATAATAATAATAATAATAATAATAATAATAATAATAATAATAATAATAATAATAATAATAATTAATAATTTAACTACTTTGTTCAAATATTTAGGACACATTATATATTTATGTAACATTTATTTATGTAGCATGCAGTATGCATTATTATTATTATTATTATTATTATTATTATTATTATTATTATTAGTAGTAGTAGTAGTAGTAGTAGTAGTAGTAGTAATAGTAGTAGTAGTAGTAATAGTAGTAGTAGCAGCAGCAGTAGCAGTAGTAGTAGTAATAGTAGTAGCAGTAGCAGCAACAAAAGCAGCAGCAGCAGTAGCAGTAGCAGTAGTAGTAGTAGTAGTAGTAGTAGTAGTAGTAGTATTAATGTCATTACTGTGTTTTAATGTTCAAGACTTATGTATATTATTGCTATGTGTAGCTACATCATGCATTATATGAAATGTCAAATATAAAAGCTAAGAATCATCTGCCTCTTCATTCTAAAACCTTCATTAAATAAAGTGTTAACATTGAATATAACATTATTAATTAATAGCAATTTAATTCTAAAAACCTTGATAAATAAAGTGTTATGGTTTAATCTATGTGTAGGTTTCATTAAATTATCTCTCAGTCTGTGTTCATATACCTTATATATTGCATATATAGACACAGGAATATAATAAGCCTGTGTGTCTCAGTTATTATAAACTGATTGTAAATATTAGTTTTGGAAAGTAGGATGGGGAAGAGAAAACTGCTTCTTAAAGTTATCAAAGCCATGATAGAAGTTAATTAAATTTCATTTAAATTGCAGAATGAATTTGTATAACTAGAAACAAATAATGAACAAAATATTTTTTCTCTGTTTTTTTTATTTTCAATCATGATTTGATAATCATAATGTTATTCTTGTAGTATTTATCAAAAGACAGAACTTGACAATTGTCTTAAACTAGGTATATAATTAAGTTGTTTATTAATAAACATCTTATAGAGAGTTGAAGTAATTAAGTTGATAACCTATAAAAGACTGTCAGTAAAAAAATTAGGTCAATCAATCAGTCTATATTAAAATCAACGACTTACATATATAAGTACTACAAATTGGAAAAGCCAAAAAAAAATTGTGCATTATAAATCATATGTGCAAGCTAAATTCTAAAAAAAATGGTTTGCTGAGAAAACATTGAATGGTCCAATTCCTTGACCACATGGCGTTTCATGAAAGAAGAAAATGAATGTGCTTATCATGAAGAAAAAAAATAATTGCTCCATTCTAGCTCTACCATATATGAATAATTAAGTGTACTTTACCAAGGGAGATGAAAAGCATATTTTTTGAGAATTATCAGCAAAACATGGACTGAACATTGAAGAAACACTAATATACATCCTAGTTAATTGGCAAAATCCATATTTTTTTAAAAAACGTGGATAAAATTATGTAATTATAAAATTCATAAGAGTAACTTAAGCATTAAGAAATGTTAACACTCATTTTAAACTCAACTCATTTTAAACTAGTAAATGAGAATTATATTTTAAAACTCTGTGAACTATTGGGAAGTAAGAAAAATCATTCCAAGGATTATCATCACTGGACCATTTTTTTTTTTGGAATTGCTATATTTTGTTGATGAAGGATAAAGAAAAAAAGTCAAAGAACAAAAGGAGAAAAAACTTATAAAGTTATCATTTATTTCATCACTATATTTATCTGGCCTATATAAATATTGTTTTTTTTTCTCAGTTGCTAATCGTTAACCAATATCATTTTTTCTTGATATTAATCCACTTACTCTAAATATTATATATGTGTTTACTTTAGAGTAAGGTGTGTATTTATATTTTGTATTGTTTTATGCGTGTGCATTATCTATTTTCTAATACAATTGTAATTTTACTTTTTCATGTATATAATTTCAACCTTGATATGGCATCTGGGTAATATATTATAAATATATTTTTAGTATGTGTATTAAAATAATATATTATTATTATTATTATTATTATTATTATTATTATTATTATTATTATTATTATTATTATTATTATTATTATTATTATTATTATTATTATTATTATTATTATTATTATTATTATTATTATTATTATTATTATTATTATTATTATTATTATTATTATTATTATTATTATTATTATTACCTAGTGATCAAAATCATCAATAGAAACTTTTGAGAGGATGTAAAGACAACTTGCTTGTTACTACAGGAATAAGATTATTATAATTGTTATATCTGTTTGGCCTTGTTCACTTTTCGTTTATGCATTTCATCAACTTAACCAAGTAGTGCAATATTATTAGTCAGTTTCATGAGCTCTAAAACTATGATCCAGAGCTAACTGGATCACTTCAAAGGTTATAAATTTAAATCTATGTTGCCATTGGGGCGATTTTGGGTTTATAATAATATTACTAGCCAGAACTAATAAATATTCTAGAAACTTAAGGTAGCATGGTTTATATTTATATGATAAGCAGAAAATGTTTTTGTATGGAGTTAATACTATCAGCAACAGGTTTTAAGCTAATAATGTCTCTCAACATGCTCATTTTAGTGTATGATTGGCTAGTAAGGCTGTCACAGTTGTGACAAAGTGTAGCCTGATCATGGTAGTGTAGAAGAGTTCTTGATTAGTGATGAAGCATGATTTTTTACTGAATGGAAGTATACTACATGATCTTTTTATAGTGTTTTTATTTTACTTACTGCATCTGAGATTATTGACATGGCACAAGGTTGTACTAATTATTATGCCAAAAGAATCATTATATATACAAGTGAAATTATTTATAAGTAATCAGATCTTTTCAAATCATAAGCTATCATCTAATGCAATATTTCTCAGATTGTTCTCATTCTACATATATTTTTCAGATAAGCATCATTCATAAGATAAGTTAATGATTTGAAAATTCGAAGCATCATCCAAAATGATAATCCAACTTGTATGTATATGACTTGTTTGTGACATGTTTGAATTTAGATTTTGAATGTTTTAGCAATCAAGCATAAATATCTATGAATTCTATTACATTAATGCTTCAATGTTCATTTCTCAAAATGATTATAGATTATTTATATGATAAATGTTAAAAAGCATAAAGTGATGTTCAATGGATTTTCTTAAAAAAGGAAAATAAAGATTGATAATATTGAACAACTACAAATATCTTGGTCAGATTATTACTACAAATGAAAGCATAATGGAAGAAGATAATCATAGAATTAAATTTGGTTGGAATGATTTTGGCGAAAATAATTTAATATTAAAAGGAAATATGCCTACTTGTTTGAAAAGAACGGTTTTTATTAAATTGTGTTTTCTGTTTTTACTTACAGATCTGAGACTTGTATATTTACCATAAGAGCAGTGGAGAGATTTCAGATATTCACTGAAGTATAATGAGATTATGTTAAGAGTAACAGATAATACTGATATTATTTAAAGAATTAAGAGAATAAAGTGTAGATATGCTGAACATATTATTAGAATAAAGGATAATAGATAGTCAGTTAAAATATTAAATTGAATTCCAAGAGATTGTAAAAAGTCTAAAAAAAATTCACATGTGAGGTGGATGGATAATGTAAGGAAGTAGGTTGGGACGATGTGAAGAAAGATTACAGATTGAAGATGGATTGAACTTGGAAAGACCTTCATCCTGCAGTGGATTACTAATGTTTGAAAATGATGCTCATATATATACATATTAGTTAGTTTATTGTTTCTGTGTTCAATTGTTTCAAAAATCTAAATCACGTGACCAAAGAAGGATATAAAGTATTTGTATAGCGAAGGAGAATGTTCTGAGAAATTTTACGTAGGAAGTAGCTAACAATTTAATGATAGTGGCTGCCACTGTGGAAAAATTATGTATGTGTTAATGTTTTTTTATTTAATTAAATATTGTAATAAGTAAAACGTTGAATACTTTACTCCACAAGAATAAATCAAATCCACTACAAATTAAAGAGAGCTGTTGTAAAGACAAATGTATTAAGAAAAAATATTGTATGTACAGTTTCTAAATTTATTCACAAAAAAACAAATTATAATAAAATTTATGATAAATATTATAATATTTATTTATTTATGTTTTATTTTATTTAAAATTAATCATGATTTTAAAACTTTATTAATATAACAAATATTTTTTATTTTTATTTAGAGCAAATTTACTTTTAATTTCCGTCTATTACGAAACAATGACATCTTATGTAATCACGGAATCACTGGCCTTACCTGTTACTTCGTTAATTAGTAAGCATACATTTAATGTTACTATACAACGAACATTTGTATCCACATTTTATAACATATAGTTTAGTTTGTAGTCCATAAAAGAATTAATATAAGCCTTTTTGTTACAGTTTTATGTTATAGTATTTTCATTATCTAATTAAATTGTTTAAATGTTTTTAGAAAATTCAAACTATATTTAAACTTTTTAAAATATATTCTACTATTATTAATAATAATGCAGAAGTTAGTATGGGCTATAATTTGGATATTAAAAAAATATTGAAAAATAAAAAGTATAGATAAAGTTTGATTTTTTTAAAAAAAAAAAATTTCTCTCATGAGTCATAGCATAAGCAGGGAAGCGAACCCGCTAACCAGGGACAACTGCTTGCAAAACAGCTGTCGCTGACCTCTCAACCACCTACTAAAGCAGATAATAGAAATCATCATAAACCTTTAAATAATCATGAAAATGTTTATATATATATATATATAAATTTATGTCACCTATATAGAATGGAAAGAGATTATTTAACACGACAGGGTACTAGCGTTTTCACTCAATTAAAAAAATGTGAAATCGTTATATATTAATCAAATTTGTAAAATCGTATACCAATAAATTTTATTATTTTAGCTATAATAAAAAATTCTCGATGCACAATACCCTCACATAAGAATCTATGCATCATCATGCTATAAGCTTTTAATGATATACACTGAAAAACAATTAAATAATAAAATGATTAGTATCAATAAACATGCAATATATAAGTGTGACTGTACAAGTGCTGGTATTTAATGTTGAAAAATATAAAGACTTACCTATAACCCTGGTGTTAATCAAATTCATTCACAAGCAAGCCCATGCCTAACCCTATATTTTATTTCAACTTAAAATTAAGCTAGTAATATTTCCCCCTCCATTTCTATTATATCAAAAATATGTAATCCCATTAATCTATGTAAAAAAAGAAACTATATATATATGAAATTAATCCTGTGATATCAGCTTAAAAAACATCAAAAGTCTATTAAAGAAAAATGTCCTAAAAGATTGATGCATATTCCTATTTCTCCAATTCATGATCCAGTTGTTTGGGTTTGAATATCTTGGACCATGTATAATGGTAATTTGAATCTATATTCCAACCTAGTAGCTTTGAATGGTTAAGTTTATGTCTGCAGATCTAAGTAGTAAAGTTTGCAATTGCCTCCAGCATAGGAGAACAGATGCTTCTTGAGTTCACTTTATTTTTGGTGGTTACAGCTTCATTGCTGACAAATCTCTTCCCATGAGCTAACTTTGTACTTAACCACACATGGGAGTGTTGTATATATATATATATATGTCCACAGATGGCATCTGTGGACATAAATACAAGCGTTAGCAAGTTTTTTAACTTGCATTTTTGTTTATCATAAATGTACCTTTGAGGTCTTTCTTGCAATGATATAGATTGCAGAGGCTTCTACTATGTGGTGATGCTGAACTGAGATCAGACCCATATAGCTATCTGGTTTGCTATGCTGAGTTTGAAGACATTACGTGTCTAAAAAATTCACGCTTGCAAGCTGAATAGAAATTGTTTCATAAACGCTCAGAGTTTGTATTTAGATCTAGTTTCTTTATTCCTGTCTTTCACTGATGATAGCAAATAGCTTGAAATCATGATCTGAAAGTGGAATTATAGTTAGAGATAGTGAATACTAACTACTCTGACGTTTATGTAAACGAAACATATGCTTGATCGGTGTTTTTGGTAGAACGCCATCTGTGGACATAAATACAAGCGTTAGCAAGTTTTTTAACTTGCATTTTTGTTTATCATATATATATAAGTAGTTAATTAGAGTCCTTGAATTTATTAAATAGCTAACTATTGCCTCTTCAGAATTTCAAGTTATGGCTGGTCTAACTCTCCGGCTAAAGACTGAAAATGTTCTTGGAGTATCGAATAAATTTAAAGCTATCTATAGAATTTTTAATTTACAATCTCTTGGCTTGCCAACTTCAAATCCATTACTTTTTATTTTAACACTTATCCACCATCTTCAGTGGAATCTAATAGTTTGAGATTTTATTTTGTTGGCTGCCAATCTTGATCTTCGAATGCCAAGTTTGATCGTGGTTTACACAATATGTGTGTTGATTAGTCCTCAAGAGTTTTGAATCTAATCTTTTAGAAGAGTTGTTATATATATATATATATATATATATATAATAACTATATATATATATATATATATATATACTGCTTATTATCAAAATGAGATTGCTCTTGTGTTACATTGACTTTTACAAAATAACGAGTTTGATATCGTGCATGGATTTTTATTGCCTGCATCTAAATTTGATAAACTTTTTTATATACTGTTACAATATGTATACATCAAACAATAGTTCATGGAAGGTTTTATAATAAGGGTAATTATAAATATTTAAATTTTATATGTTTGATTTAGGTAAGGGATTCTATTAATGTTTGTTTATCTTTTAAATTACATAAACAATTAAGTATTTTTTCATCTAAAAATATTTGTGAGCATTTTTATTTTTCGAGAATGCATTTGGATTGGTCTACATTCTCTTTATACATATAATTTATGGTAAGTTATATGCCAAGAATGTTGTCATGTCAGTTGTTGTGTTAAAGATCTTGGTGGGATATATATATATATATATATATCCCATATATATATATATATATATATATATATATATATATAATGGTTATGAGATATATATATATATTGTAATGGTAGTAAATGCTTGTCAGATTTATTCAGACAAGAAAAATAATATGTTGCCAAATTTTAATTTTCAACTGAAAATGAAAGGGTTAACAGACAAACTGGAGTTATTAATCACTAGAGACTAATATCATTATGATTATTTGAATTTATTGCGAGTTCTATAACTTTACACTGTCACCATCAGTCAACCAATCTATCTATCTCCAGCACATATTGTTTACAGACAAACATAAGTTCAATAATTATTAGAGACATGTGGCTAATATCATGATAATTGTTTGAATATATTGTGAGTTTCAACCATAACTTTAAAAGTATTAACTGTCATCATCAGTTGATCAATCTATCTATCTCCACCACACATTCACTATGTCACATTGTGCTGTTTCTTAAGCGGCAGTTAGCTGTAATACATGCAAATCATAGATATCAATTTATCACTTACCAAAAAAAAAAATTCTATAGTATACTAATAATATTAATGCTACATAGAAGAGAAGACATTTATTTTATATAGCGCAATGTTTTTATAAACTGTAATACCAATAAGCCAATAAACTAATGCACATATGCTTTGTAGTTGTCACTATATAAATGAATACTCCCACTTTTTCAAACACAAGATAAAGTCTTTGGGAAAAGATAGAATGAATCCATCTTACTTTTCGACCCAAATGTATGTGTATGGGCAAATCTTAAGTGTTTGAAAATGAGAGTGTGAAGTTGTTAATTGATCACTTTAAATTACTTTTTTACTACGTGAATGAATGAAGCTTGTGAATTTTCTAGAATTTATGATATGTCATTATTATTAAATTAAACATATGTAAGCAAGACATTTATATTATATAGCACGATGGTTTTATAAACTCTAATACCAATAAGCCAATAAGCTAATGTACATGCGCTTTGTAGTTGTCACTATATAAATGAATACTCCCACTTTTTTAAACACAAAATAAAGTCTTTTGGAAAAGATAGAATGAATCCATCTATCTTTTCGACCCAAACATATATGTATGGACATAGTAAAAAAAATAATTTAAAGTGATCAATTAACAACGTCATGCTCTCATTTTTAAACATTTAAGATTTGCCCATACATATACGTTTAGGTCGAAAAGATAGATGGATTCATTCTATCTTTTCCCAAAGACCTTATCTTGTGTTTGAAAAAGTGGGAGTATTCATTTATATAGTGACAACTATAAAACACATGTGCATTCACTTATTGGCGTATTGGTATTACAGTTTATAAAAACATTGCACTATATAAAATAAATGTCTTGTTTACATATGTTTGATTTAATAAGAATGACGTATTGTAAATTCTAGAAATTTCACAAGCATCATACATTCATGTAGTAAAAAAGTAATTTAAAGTGATTAGTTAACAACTTCATGCTCTTATTTTCAAACAATTAAGATTTGCCCATACATATACGTTTGGGTCGAAAAGATAGATGGATTCATTCTATCTTTTCCCAAAGACTTTATCTTGTGTTTGAAAAAGTGGAAGTATCCATTTATATAGAGACAACTACAAAGTGCATGTGCATTAGCTTATTGGTTTATTGTTATTATAGAAGAGAAGATAAACAGACAAAAATTTTCATTTTAACAAAAAAATATTTTAATAAATAAAAATAACAAATGTTAAAAGAAATCATGCATAAATGATCATTTTACCTAACAATATATCAATTAAGAATAATTTTATATCATATTATATCTAAACTCTTATTCAAATATTTACTTTAAATACAAGTAATTTAATATACTGTACAGGCTTACACACACCTGCACATATAATGTAATATATATGAGATTCGAACTCAGACTTTCACACGACCCGCAACTCTCCATGCCATCTCATATTGCTGACCCACTTGAATCACACACATGTTAAAAAGATAAATAATCACCAATATTCATATTTCATGCTAAATCAGCAATCATCAGTTGGTCCAGATTACTATCTCCACACATATATACAAACAGTGCTCAGCTTTATATTAAGATAAACCATCTTCATATTTTAATGGACAGGCTTCAAGCTACTCCAGCCCACAACTTTTCAGTCATCCATTTCATTGAAAATCTGATGATGGAACATTTAACACCCACATTAGTGTCAAGGTTATTATCCTACCCATGTTGAAGTTAGTCATTCTGACCTCTTAGTACCAGAGAATAATCTATTTTCATATATATCTGAGGGATGGGCAGACCTTTGATGCACTATGTTTTAATGTGTAATTTAATACACTGTACAAGCTTACACACACACACACACACACACACATATATATATATATATATATATATATATATATATATATATGAGATTCGAACTCAGACTTTCACACTACCCTCAACTCTCCATGCCATCTTATATTGCTGACTCACCTGATCACACACATGTTAAAAATATAAATAATCACCAATATATGTATTTTATGCTAAACCAGTAATCATCATTTTGGTGCAGATTACTACCTCCACACATATATACAATCAGTGCATAGGCTAATAATAAAAATAAATAAATATTTACAATACAACTTCTTACTTAAAACTATGTACAGTTGAAAGTAAATCATAATAATATTAAAATGGTTTACAAATCTAATATTAATAAAAATTAATTAATGAATTAGATAAAATAAAATTTTCATTCAAATGCTTTTGGTTTTCAAATTTTCTGAACTTTTGAGCTCAAACAAAAAAAGTAAAATAAAATAAACGTAGTACTATTTCACCATAGTTTATTGACTACTTCTGAATACTCAGTTTCAAATTTCTAATGATGACACAGTTTTTTCACTTGCTTGAACAGATATCTTCATTCTTTTTCATCTATTTTTCTTGTTAGAAATACAAATTTAATTGCAGTTTTAATAAATGCTTAAATTCTGATTATCCAACAAAAAAGTTCCAAATTTTTTTAAGTCCTCTTCGAATTTTATTGTTTTAACTTTTTCTTCTTACTTTACATAATTTCCACTTCTTCATATAATACTAAACGTAAGTAAGTATCTTAATTGATCATTTACATCGATGTATGAGAAAAGACATTAAAAACTAAAGCTGGTCCCTTGGAAAATTCAAAAGGCTTTTATTATGAAAGTTTTAAAAAGATTTCCATCTAGGCAAGTTTCAGAGCAAGCTTATATGCTGTTGAACTGGTGCAATTACTACACTTGTTTATATTTAGTGCTTTATTATTACATTTCCACAATGCAGTAAATATATTTTAAAATTTTATAATTCTGTGGTCAATAAGTGCTTTGCACAGCAATATTGCTTATTTTTCTCTTTTACTTCTATTTCCTTTTCTGGCTGTTTGCTGTGGTTTTCAATGTTGTGGATTTCATTATCAATTGGTATCTTCCAAAATTTGATCTGATTTGCTTTTTTGAAATTGTAGCTTAAATACTTTTTTCACTCTATGGTGCAATAAGATAAGCAGCAAATGCCTATTTTTTTTTTAGAAAACAGTTAGTTTTACTGCATCTAGCTATTAAAGTTAATCTCTTAATTACAACCCACTAGTTAATTATTATTTATTAACTCCAATCTAAAAATATAAATTTGTAAACAATAACAAGCAAAATATGACGGAATTTTTTACATTTTCATTCTTTTCATTTCTAAATTTTCATTATTCAACATTCATTTTATTTTTAAAAAATAATGCTTATTTATGTTATACGGCTGAAGTTTATATAATCTTTGAGATTTGATTTTAAATAAATTACAGTATTATCAAAACAACTATAAATAATATTCTTTAATTATTATTTTTAAATAATTATATATGTATTCCTTATCTGGGTCATTTCTACTTTTTCTTTTTAAGCTTTAAATACACACACACTACATTATGTGATTTGAGACCAAGCCGTCTCAATACATTATGTAAATTTTCTAGGATTGATATGAAGTTTAATAAATTTAAGTCAATTCCTAATTATGATGGAATATGCATAGGAATAATCTGTAGAACGTCTACAGAAATATCAATAACAATTGATCATCATTAGCTATTAACCTCTTCTTTTACTCTTTGTTTGATCTCACCAAGGTGACCTTAAAGTATGATCTGATGCTATTGGGCTTTAGCTTTAATTCAAGTTCTTGTGGCTATTTTTAGCATTATTTTGTCAGTTTTGCATTATTAATTGAAAAAAATCTCATTTTTGTACAAAGTGATTTATTTCAAATGAACTGGTAGTTTGTAGTTACCATCCTCTTGATTAGATTTTTAAATGAAAATATATATTTTCCATAATTTAATCATATTTAAAATGTTTATTTTTAGAAAAATACGAGTTAAAATAAGTCAACAATGTATGGTCACAACTTGTAGTTGATTGAATGAGAATGCATTCATAATGACAGAAGTGGGTTTATTTTTGTCATTTTTAAAAAGTTGCAAATATAGTTTTGTTAGTTTTAAATAATTTGAACCATAATTCAGTCTGACTTTTGTCACCAAGTTACACTAATTTTTTAATCTTTGCTTCTTGTCAGCCAATAAAAAAAAAGTTATTGATCTTATTAATCTTATTTTTCTACATTCTCAAAATTGAAATATTTTTTTAATAATTTTCATTTGTAAATATATATATATTTCTAAAAAATATTTTAAATTATTAAAAATACAATTAATATATTATAAATATTAATGGGATATTTATTTTTCTATTCATTTTAAAACTTTATTTATATTTTTACTAATTTTTGACAATCAAGTTTAAACTTTTGTGTAATTAGTGAAATCGTGTGAAGATTTTTGAATAACTAATTATTTCTTTTACATGGATCTCATCCAATTATCATAATATCAAAACAAATAAATGTCAGTTATTATATTAAGTTATTTGACATGTGTTATGACTAGAGAAAATGAAATTAACTTAGAATGTGTTTTTATTTATCAAGTATGTTAATTTGTAGCAACTTCTTTAATGATAAAATTTATTAATAATAATATCTTGAGGATCTGAAAAAAAAATTTATTGATATAGCAAGAAATGGATAATATATACAAGTTCATTTAAATTATTCTTAGAAATCAGGCTTGTAAATTATATTAGTAATGTATTCAGAATTGTTTATTTTGTTGATAAGTTAACATTCTTAGCATTAACTATTTGATCAGCTGTAAAATCACTTACTATTTATTAAAATGATTATAATATAAATTAAATGTTTTTGGAAAAATAGAAACTGTCATAGAACAATTCTTTGTAGCGATGTTTTAATTATGATATTAACTTGATATAATTAAACATGACTACCAAAAAAACATACTAAGATAATGTAATAAAAAAATTACAAAAATACATTTTTGTTTTACACTTTATATAAACATTGCTTCCAATGTTTTAACCTATACAAACAAGTATTTATTATTACCCATCCCTAATAAATAGAAGATTACAATGTTTTTGTTACTGATAAAATGTTTGTAGCTCTTAACTTGAAATTTAAAAAAACGTCCTAAATTTAAAGAAATTTAAAAATGCTTATTTTTTCAATAAAGGCATGAAAAAAAATTCAAGTTATTTTAATAAAAATTGATTTACTGAGATTCCAGTGAATTTTTAAAAATATTTTTTTTTGTATGTATATGCTTCTATTAACGTATGGACACTGTCTTTGCATAACATTTATAATTAGAAATTTTGAAATGCATATCAGTATACTTTGGTAAGACATGAACTTTTAATATAATATTATTTAATTTATAACACAATATATAAAGCACATAAAATAAGCTTTGTTTATTGCACAAATTATTATGGACATGCTGCACATGTTTATTCCATTTAATAGTGATTCATAATTTCATTTCTCTTTCTTGAAAATATAAGACAAATATTTGACATTTGTGATTTCTAGGGTCATATTTTTTTAGAACAATGAATTTGCATATTAATATAAAAATACATTACACATGTGTTTTGTATTCATTTTCCAAATCATTCGTTTTTTATATTAATATATTACAGCATTTGTCTATTTTCAGGTGATATTGGAAGTCAACTAGGCCTATTTTTAGGAATGAGCACATTGACAATGATAGAAATAATAGAATATCTTCTTCATCTAATATGGAATAAAATGTGTGCATGTTTTCAAGTCTGATTTATGATAACATGTACACATCTATCTTTCTATATGCACATATATTACCAATTCAATTATGAATTCCATTAACTGGCCAGCCATTCACTATCATATTCCTGTGAAAATAAAATATTAGATGTTGCATATAATATTCACATTTTTACTAGTAATTTGTGATAATACATAATTCATAGGATCAAGATCAAGAGAACATCCTTCATCAATGATGGCAAGCTCTCATATTTAATTCATCATAAATCTGAATAGGCTTTCATGTCATTTATATTGAGCAGATGTTTTTATTTTATTTAATATTATAATTAATACATATCTAAAATATAATTATTAATATGCTATATACTACTAAGTATTTCATTAACTGTATTTAACATAAGTGTATTTTACATTGATTAACTGTTAGTTTTGTTATTTTATATCAATGAAATAAAAAATGCTAAGCAAAATAAAATCAGTAAACAATATTTATTATGTTATAAATCTCTTTCAATGTAAATATTAAATATTTTTGCGAACATAAGCTGTAAATATAGAAATTGTAATAGAAATTTTCTGTATTTTAAATACAATAAGTCCCTGCCTATGATATAACTAAATAACCAATTAAAATTGATATTCCAAACTTAATCACCTGATCTGATAATTAATAATAACATTTTAAAATTTATACTCATCTATCATCTTGAGTGCTAATTATAAGCTAAATTAGGCAAGTGCTATCCTTTATTACTAGAATATGTGGTTCAACTTGGATTATTGATTTTAATGGTGGTTTTCTAATTTCATCACATCTGAAGGTTTATTATAGTATAATACATGAAGAATTTTTGTTATAATTTCAATATATATCATGTTGTGGACTAGACCAGGAATAACCAAGTCATACAGTAAATGCCTTCTTAATCAAATAAGTTAAAATGAAGAATGTACTAAAAATACCTTAATAAAATAAAAATTATTGTCATAAAATAAAAGAATATTAATATAATAAAAAAATTATCTCGATGGATATCATAAACCTGTTTGATTATGTATAATTTAAACTATAATTATAATAAAATGTGCATTTATAAACAGAAATTGTAAAATTTGTAAAACTTTTTATAAAATTTTGCTTATGCCTAATATGCAAAATTTTAAAACAAAATTATATAATTTGTAACTTGGTTTAATAATTAAATAAAATTAAAAAACTATTCAAAAAATAATAAAAATAAAAAATAATTAAGATTACTGATAAAATTTAATTAAGGTAAAATTTAATCACATCTATAATTAAACATAATTAAACAATAGAAAAAGAAAAACAGGATTTAAAAATAAGAAAAATCAAGCTAAGGCTTTACCTGGCTTAAGCAAAAGCTATAAAAAACAAAGAAGTGGAGAGAAAATATGCAATGTGTATGAAAAGTTAAGGTATGCATTGTCAGCATTGTACAAAAAAAATAAAAATCAATTCTAGCTTCAAAAGCATTCTAAATTGTCTCAAAAAAACTGTTATTGGAATACTTCTTAATAGTGATATAAAACTAATGAGATATAATTTGAAATATATTTTCAAAAAAAACAATAAGTGTAATTGGGTAAGCCTACTTGAAATGCACCTAATAGGTTAATCAGAATCAATAAATCACACTCAATTAAATAACACAAAATTTGTAATAATTTATTTCTGAAATATTTATATCTTTAATAGTCCATTCAATGGTAAATTTACTAAACTGTCTTAAGCTAAACTGCAATAAGAATTTATAGATATATTCAACTTTATTTTTATATATTGTATCCTTTATAATTGGTACAGATAGTTAGGTAAGGTTGGAAAAGTAGTTATATTTTAAATTTAGATTATTTTTTCACACATAATTTTGATATTATAGATAGTAGGGGTTCAAGTTTAGTAGATAAGAGCTTATAAATACATATTAGATAGTTTGAACTCAGTTGAAGATTAAATTAATTTTTGCTTACTACATTTAAAAAATACTACAGAGATAAAATAGCTTAGTTATAGCAGTAAATACTTTATATTATAGGTTCAAAGTAATTATTTTGTTTGAAACATTGTTTAAAATATAAGTTCATTTCATATTAGTTTAAAATGTACTGAAAGTATCACATGATTAGAGGTGATTGTGTGAATATGTAGGTGTACAAAAAGTTAGGGAAAGAAAACTTAAATTTTAACTTCTTAACAAAAGTTTGATACATAATAAAGTATAAAAAATATTAAGTCTAGACGTTATATTAGAACAGTTATAATTAAAAAGTTATTATTATTTTATTTATGTGTAATATTTTATTTTTAAATCAATTTAGGTTATTAAAAATTGTTTTAATATAAGATTGATGATTTGTGGTTTTAAAAATTAATTTTAAATAAATGATATTGATGTAGTTATGTAAATTAGCAAATTGGTATAAGCAGTATTCACCAATGAAATCATTGGATAAAGATCAGTATAAAAAGAGGTTTAAGCCAGTCTAGACAGATTTTTGTAGATTTCAGTTATTTCAGTGATTTTAGTGATATAGTGATTTACAGATTTGGATTAAGACAGATTTAGTTTAAAATTTATAACTATATTCTTTTATATTGTGACAGTAGTAATTTCTTTTAAAGTAAATTATTATTTTACTTAAAAGTGTTTTTGAAAACGATAACTGGAATAACTAATTAAATGATTTACTAAACACCAAATTTCTCTGTCCGTTTATTCTTACTTGAACTTAGCTTAGGACCTCAATAATTCTACAGAACATGATTGTAGCTACTTAAAAATTAGGATAATGAACATAAAATGTCAAGGAATATATTGCAACAAAACTGGAGATTTATTTAAGAATGTTGGATTTTTTATAAAAAGTATGTCTGGAGTAAATGAACATTTATTTGAAATAACTTTATTATATTATAATGAAGCTAATTTATTAAAGTTAGTTGCAAAGAATTGGATATATGTTTAAAATGTTTATCATAGTGTCAAATTTGAATGAAAGAAAAAAAATTAAAACTCTGCATCTAAATTTAAAAACTAAATTTAAAATGTTCTATGGTATGATGAATGTCTGTTATTATATAATTAATAGTAATAATTCACTTTTAATTTGTCTTTAAAGTAATCACAATGGACTTACATTTTAAGAATGATGTATTTTAAAGACAAATTGAAAATGACTTTTGAATGTCTTTTATGCTTTTAAAATGACTAACTATTGTCAAATCAATAAATGAATTATATACTTTCAAAATAACATTATTTTGAATAAATGAGCTCTGATACATCTTTTTAAAAGATTGAAATTATATAAGTTAATATATGATTTGAATGATATAGCTGTCATTTTACCTGGAAAGCAAAAAATATTTAGTGAAAAGATACAAGTTTTAATTAAAAGGATAAAAAAATCATAATTTTTTTTTAAAAATATTTATTTTAATTCATAAATTACATGTCTGCTAATAAATATATTATATAAATAATTTATATTATATAATGTCTCCAACTAATGTTTTTGACTGATGGAAAATGCAAATATTACTTGTATTTACTGCAATATGTCTGCTATACACAACAACTGAAACATATATAAGAAAATACTTCATATAAAATGGATTTTGAATTAGTATTCTATGAAGATATTAAATGCCTGGATAAAAATTTTCAGAAAAAAAATGAAATAAACATTTTATCCTTTCGGGTTTATTAATATTACATCACATGATCACAAATTCTTATGCTTACTTATAATTGTTATGAAAACAGGCAAAACTCTTCATATAGTACTGCCATTCAGTGCAATCCAGAATAAGCAATAGATGCTAGAAGACTTGTGCTTAAAATCCCCATTTAATGTCTATTTATCCAATATCCCAAGACTAGTTTCTGGCTTGTGGCCTTCATCAGTGAGGAGTCTTGGATCTCAGAGCACTGCACCTAGATCTTAGGGTCTAATGCAATCCATAGCAGCCACCTTTTATCTCTATTTAACTACAGAATTATGAGTCTTAAATTGAAAACAATAATATTTTCAATCCAAGCTCATTAGCTTATATAGTCATGTAGGTCTGAACTCAGCTCAGTACCTATACATTTTGATGTTTTTTTAAAATACTGTATGGATAGTTTTGCCTGTTTTAATAACAGTCATAAGCAAACATAAGAAATGGTAGTCATGTGATATTTATTGGCTTAAAACCAATCCTGCCTAATAGAATATTGGTGGCTATGGTTATTAAAGAACCAAAGATACCAAAATGTATAGATACTGATCTGAGTTCAGACCTACATGATTATGTAAGATAATGAGCTTGTATTGAAAATATTGTGTTTTTAATTTAAGACTCATAGTTTCAAAGTTAAGTAAAGATAAAAGATGTCTGCTGGAGGGTTGCATTAGATCCTAAGATCTAGGTGCAGTGTTCTCAGATTCAAGGTTCTTCACTGATGAAGGCCATACACCAAAAAGTAGTCTGAAGATATTGGATGAGTAGGCACTAAATGGGGATTTTATGCACAAACCTTCTAGATCCATTGATTACTCTGGCTTGCAGTGAGTGGTAATACTCTATGAAGAGTTTTGCTGTTTTTTATTATTAATATTCTTCTTGGATTTTATTATTATTATTTGTACACTTCTTCAAATGAAACCAAAATGAGAGTATGATTTATGCACAAAGCTGTCCAACCATAACTAGGCAACAGTGCAAGATTCCTGAGAAAAAAGAAAAGAGGAAAAAAATATTTTCATAACTTTAAAACTTTATCATTTTTTATGTTAATTGTAACATTAATATTTAGAATATTACATTTTTTTAATTTTAAAATTAATCTTTTATTATATTTTAAATTTATTCTTAAGATAGATTAATTTTATTATTATGTTAAAATAAATAAAGCCTTTTTAAAATATAAATGTATTATGTATATTTTAATGACTGTTATTTTTATTTTTATAATGTATACATTACTTATATTGTTTTTTTTTATTATTATTAACAAATTTTATTAAAGGATTCATTAACGATATATAGGTTAGTTAAATTCATCTGAATATTTATAATTGCTCTTTGAGAATTTTTTGATGATGTTTATCATTTTATTAATTTTAATCATCAAATGATAATGTATACAAATAATTTTGAAATCAGTCGAAAGTGTCTACGATAAATAAATATTATTATTATTTAACTTATTTAGTTCTTATGCAGTATTCTTTTAGTTGTATCACTGCTTACTTATCATTTTTCCACTGATCCTGAGCTGAAAAAATAGTACTGTTATTATGAAAACTGCGATGATGATGTTGGAAGGTAAAATATTCATATGTGATCTTTCTGATAAACATATTTATATAAGATCCATTTTTAATCAATGACATATTATGTTTAATAATTCTTATGTACACAGGAAGCATTGAAATTGTTATAGGTATAGATAAATAGGCCATCAGTATAAGTATCATAATCATCATTGATGAAAGGGATTCAGTACAATATGCATATATAAGATTAAATGTCAAAAGAACTAAACTGATCAATACAATAATCTATGTTCAGCAATTTACAATTAAATCATTCGCTAAAATTACATTACAAATTCATTAACGATAGCTTTTCTGTCAATAGAGATATCATAAGTACAAAGTAGCATAACACAAAGCAAATACTATCCCATTTTCCAATATTACCACTTACATTTCAATTGCATTTAATATCTTTACATTTCACAGAAGCTGTATGATATTTTTGAAAGCCTTGCTTTAATACACAATTTTATGATAGTTTTATTTTGCATTATGCAAAAATCAAATGGTATGTGTTATCGGAAAAATAATATAAAAATAAATGTAATAAAGCTAAAAATATACTCATTACATAGTTGAAATTGTGAAAACAAATTAGTTTTTACCACTTTAAAAAACGTTTTTATTTATACATTTCATCATAAATTCTCAACTTTAATAGATAAATTTTAAGATATTTTTATTGATAGATGTATATTACATTTATTATAAAATTTCCAATAAAATGGTATATAACATGTCTTATTCCAAACATCAAATAATTTGTCATAAAAAATATTTCAGAGTAAATGCTTTTATTTATCATGCACTATAAACCAAAAAAACAATTATTTCTTTAACCACAAATGTACTTAAAATAAAAATGTGATTTTTAGACATAGGAATGGGTTTAATTAATTTCTGGACTCCACCTCCATTCTTTTACTTTTTTAGTTTTTACTGCATGATAAATAAAAGCATTTATTATAAAATATAGCAATACACTATAATTTCACCCAGCATTACACAAAAACAATAAAAATAAATAAACAATCAATTGTCTGACTGGATTTGAAAGTAGTCCATTAAAGACCAGATTAATTATTTAGCTCTTGCCAGCTTGGGACAGATTATTTAAACACTGATTATCTGGATACACATATTTAGGTGCTATTCCATCAAAATACAATAATAAGGCAAATAATGCTGAAATATTGAAACATGCTAATCATCAGCTTTGCCCTGGATACTTAGTAACATTAATGTAGTGGCCAACTAAACTAAATTTCTAAAGAAATAATAAATAAAATGAAAAATAGTGCATAGACTTTAAAGAATATTCCTTTTGCAACAAGCAGGATCATCATCATTTGGATGTCTATAACACTAAACATAAAGTTCTTTTATATAACAGACCATTTTATGAATCCATCTCAGTGGGAAAAAATTCTATAACTGATACTGTGAATAAGAGATATAATGCAAACATATAATATTCTATAACTATTTTAGGATTGAGTAAATTCACTGGAATAGTTTTAATAATGAAATATAAATTTATTAATTAGAAACAATAAAGTGAAATTAAAATATTCTGGGTATACTATCAATATAAATTCAGCATTCTGATTTTGATTAATACAAAAAGAAATAAGCTAGCACATTGTGATTTACAAGTATCTCAATAGGTTTACATAAAATACAGATACATCAGCACTTAGATGTTCATGGATAAAAAATTACATATCAAATTGTTATAAACTAATAATAAAATGTAATTCATTTTTAATAATTCATAAATTATTAACATCTATATTGGTCCACAGGCAAATGTGTGTACACACTGACATTTATAATTTATATTTTTTTGTCAAAATAATAAACTTATTTAAAATGTTATATTTTCACAAGACACAATTCCATGTTAAAAATATACATAAAATTCACATTTATAAATATATATATATATATATATATATATATTGAAACAGATATTACTGTCCTTCTATCTGTTTCACCTTTATGTCTCCATAGACCCATCTATGCTGGTTTTAAACACTCTTTAGTACATGTGTATATGTATCCACTCAGTGTTATATGCTTTTACACAGCTGTATATATATATGTTTACACAGTTGTATATGTCCACACAGCGATATATTCATTTATACAGTTATATATGTGGTCACAGTTTTATATGCATTCAAACAATTATATGTTTATTGTCACACATACAAGCACCTGTAAATGATAATGATATTAAATTTTTGTATGGATATATCGCAACATTTATATAAATAATATATTGTATAAGGGTTAATTTGTTTAGAAAATGTGGCTAAATATTCTTTAACAAGTTTGGTTTAGGTAAATTATAAATCACATGCGAAATTCACAGATTGGTAATAAGACTATTTAGAATAATTCGCAGGTGAGATCAGATAGTCCCTAGGTTATTGACATTGTTTTAGAGCTCATTCATTACGATTGTAATGAATTTCTTTTCCCAGATCAAACCAGTAAAAATTTGGCAACAAGATAAAAAAAAGAGAGATTAGAATCAAAGAGACAGACTGCTGTAAAACTTAGAAGAAGTTTGAATTGTGTTTTAAAATAGATAGTCACTGGCTTTTGATCTAGGGAATATAGATATCGCAGATTTTTATTTAGAATAATTTGCAGGTGGGATCAGATAGTCCCTAGGTTATTGACATTGTTCTAGAGCTCATTCATTACGATTGTAATGAATTTCTTTTCCCAGATCAAACCAGTAAAAGTTTGGGCAACAAGATAAAAAAAAGATAAGAATCAAAAGAGATCTAAGGCTAAAACTTAGAAGAAGTTTGAATTGTGTTTTAAAATAGATGGTCACTGGCTTTTGATCTAGGGAATATAAATATTGCAGATTTTTTTTGAAATTTACAGTCTCTTTAGCTTTTTTTTTCTGAAAATTGTTGTGGAGACCAGAATCCAAAATGATCGAGTAAAATAATATATTTACTGGCTCTGAAGCCAGATAGCTACTCTCAATTCCTCTAAACATTCCTTTGAATAGACTTTCCAGCAACCTGCATGAAGAATATGAAGAAATTTAACCTATCTGAAAGGCCACTGAAGATTATGATGCTGTCAGACGCCCTATTTCAACCACTATCATTGATATACGCTTCAAGTCCACTCAAGGAGGCAGAGAGAGATGGTAATCATTTTTAAAAAAGAAGCTGTGGTATGAACTTTAATCTATAAATTCTTATAACATTTTAAAAAGAACGTTCTATCTAAATTATAAAAACTCTTTCAATTTTACCCTCTTATAAAAAGAAACTATCATTCTGTGACTTTATATATAATGTAAAAGAAAAAAAAATCACTTACTTTAATTTTATAAACTGCTGAAATCTTTTATGAATTAAAAGATTTCATATTTTTTTTCTCATTAAATGTCCGAAATTTATTCTCTTCAATTCCTACCAACTAACGGTCTTGCCAAATTTCAGTAATTTTAATATTTTGTTTAAATGCATTTTGTTATGTTTAATATGTGATAATATGCTCAGATTTCGAAACAATGAAACTAAGTAA